>CM056059.1:53846211-54191869 GCA_029574335.1 Rana kukunoris | reverse complement strand
AATGTGATCTACTTGCAATTCTGTTGCAGAGCCAGAGGGAAGGCTGCAATAGTCCATGGGTATACTGTTGCAGTTGCGTGGGGAGTACAGTCTCAGGCACCCCACCTAATCTTTACATCGTTCCTCTTTGACCTATCCTCAAGGTCAGCTACCTTTGCCAGAATCCAAGCCAGTTCCTCTGAGTGAACAGAATGGGCATCAATCAGGGTATTATGGGATGATGTAAATTCCCCCATTTTTTCCTCAACATGGGCCACCTGATTCCCTAGGTCTTCTATTGCCTTGCCTGACGTGGGAAATGCACTAAATTGATCCACAAGCTCCCTCATGTCCTCCATAGATTCATGGCCTGAGCTCACCTGCATGATGCTGTCCTCCAGACGAGGCTTAGCTTTAACAGGGCTCCAGGACAGGGGGGTTGATGCCTCTGGGGAACGCTGTACTGAGCCCAACTGCACTCCTGGGCTGGATGCCGCTGACCGTGAGCCACAGGAGGAGGAAGGGGAGACATCACCCATGCTGGCACCATCTTGGATTGGGCCTCGGCCTTTCGGCGGGTACAATTCATCCAGTTTTCTCGGATTGGCTGCCTCTTTTCATTTGCGGGTCATTCCGCGGGAGTCTCGGGACCTTTGTGCGGGAGACTGGAGGGGTTACAGATGGCGGTGCCATCCTGGTCGCTTGTGGTTCCCTTGTCTGGAGCTGAGCTGTGTGATCACACTTCCATACAGATCCACGAGGCAGCCACACCCCCAGTTCCATGTAGTTTTAACAAGTAGTGCCGTGCATGTGAACCGGCTCTCAGTCATCTCTTCTCAAGCAAGTACACAGTGGTAAACACCAGCTTTGTTCTGCACTTCATTTCAATTACACAGCTCTCCTTGCTCAGAAAACCACCAACAATGTGGAAGAGGTGGTGCCTGGGGTATACCACCCCTCCAAGAATGGGGTATTCAGAAAAAAAACACATAGAAACGTAGATGCAGCTAAATGCAGCTTTCTGTGGCTAAAAACAGCAAAGCGGATTTGTAAACCACAACTATCGTCAGGAAATATTTCAACTGTTCAAGTGTAGATAATCAGCGTTTAGCTGCTGTCAGATACAAACATCCGCATGAAAGGAGCTTTAGTGTTCTGTCAGCAGTGAGCCTTTTCACCTAGTAGCCAACTCTCATAGCAGAGAGATAGTTCCTATCCTAAGTCATCTTAGATATAAAAAAATTGTGGTCAGCTGACTTATTAGTAAAGTTCGACTATCAAGTAAATCTTTAGCGAGATTGGAAGCTTTAGCAGACACAAACTCTAAAACCATATACCATATGTAGGTAAGAAAGCTAGATGACACATCTACACCATTTACAATCCTGACATCCATTGCCTCAAGATAGATAGATAGATCCCTGTTATAAACACCTTATACTATATCTATCTCTCTTTAGGTCTCAGCTTCTTCTTCTTTTTCTGTTTCCCTCTGTATCATTACCTGAAGAATATATTCTGAAGAAGTTAGAATAAAAAGGAATGTAAGGATAACTGTAATGCAGAATTAATGTTTTGTGATGTCTTTATGTGATACTCATCAGTGGGTTGGAATAGCCTATTCAGGTTGTCTTCATTCTGCAGTTTGGAGTGCTGTCCATACTGGATTGCTCTTCACCTCGGCTCATATCACTGGAGCAAAAAGTCACAAATTGGAAATGCAAGATTATTTCACTAAGCTTTCTACTGGAAGCAAATGCATTAAAATAGATGATATCAGCCTTTAAAAAGCATCTGCTAAAAAGCAAGCAACCATCATTCTAATGCATTAATTCCTGGATTATCCTTTGCCTGTTAGAAAAAAAATGCATATATAAAGAACCCAAAGTTTGCCTGTAAATACATGTTGCAACTTTCTTCCATCCAAGGTTTTTTTTTTGATAGGATGAATAATGGACAAATGCGTTCTTTGCAAGCCCTAATAATAATAAAAATACCCCCAAAAATTCCTTAAGAGCCCTTTCACACTGTGCCGCCGCTAGTGTCGGCGGTAAAATGCAGCTATTTTTAGCGGCGCTTTACCGTCTGATTTTCAGCGATATTCGGCGATATTCGGCTGCTAGAGAGGCGCTTTTAACCCCCCACTAGCTGCTGTAAAAGGGTTAAAACTGCATGCAAACCGCCGCTACATCAGCATTTTGCCGACAGTGTGGCGGCACTGCCCATTGAAAGCTACCCCTGACCTGTGGAGAGGTGAAAGAGGCACAGGAGGAGGACACCGCAAATTGATGATGTGGAGAAGTAATATGATGGTGGACAGAGCACGTCAGTCTCTGTCCCCTGCATGGCATGGCTTCAGCCTCCTGGCTCCCAGTAATGTCCTCCTCACTCTGTCCCCTTATATCCCCCAGTTTCACTCTCCTCCGCACCCCTGCTCAGTGCTCGGCTCCTCCACCAATGATGAGTTCATGCACTCACTGCCGGAGTTACGGGAGTTGCGGCAGCTGCTGTGGTCTTGATAGTCTCGATACTCTATTCAAAAATGGAGCCGGGCGATGCCATCACGTTACTACACGTGTGTCGCCTGGCCGAGTGCATATAAGCTTCTGCGAGCTCGGCCGGCTTCAGAACGGTGCATGCACAGTTGCATGGCCGGCTCGCGGCCATCTTTTTTATGGGCGCTGGTGCCTGTAACGGACTTTAATGGGCAGCCCGAAAAAAGGGTTCAAATTACCCCTTAAATCTACGAGCAATTGGCAACACTGGTACACACAGACATGTATATACAGACATGTATAGAGATTCACTTCTGATGGAGAAGCCAAGGACTAACCATGAAGAGAATAACTTATTTTTCATTACATCTTATTCTCACCAACACTATATGATTAAAAAATTAATTCTCACTAAGACACAAGGTGGCCTATCAGTACCGGATATACGAAAATATTATCAAGCAGTACATTTGAACAGAATTATAGACTGGAATAGACACAGGGATACTAAATTATGGGTTTAAATTGAACAAGCCCAATCATGGATTCCTCTAAGTGGATCCCTATGGTGTTACAAGGCACTGCCTAGAGAGGTGAGGGAGCATCCAGTGGTGAAAAACACAGCCAAGCTCTGTTCGACGTTGTTCCCCACTCTGGGAATAGTGTCTTCTACCTCTCCCCTGTATCCGGTACTAGGTAACCCTACATTTCAACCAGGATGTGAAGGAAATGATTTTTGACATTTAGTAGACACAGGATGCATTTATGCGTCCAGTTTCATCCAAACTGGGGCCTGGCCGACGATAGGGGAAATGACGGAACAAGGGAGCAGATTCTGGCTTAAATTTTGGAATGCACTTCAGCTTGCCCATTACTTTAGCGCCCTTCCAGACCCAGGTATGTTTGATAGACCTCTCACCATCTTTGAGAAACTCTGTAATGGAAAGGGAGTAATATCCTACACACTCTTGATATGTTATGGATTATTAACAACACAGTTAGAAGCATATCCTTTAAAATGCATCCGGGAATGGGAAAGGGAATTGGGGAGATTTTCAGTCAGGAACAGCAACAAAAGATGTTTAGGTTGATACACGAGAGAT
The DNA here is from genome assembly GCA_029574335.1 of Rana kukunoris. NCBI lineage: Eukaryota > Metazoa > Chordata > Amphibia > Anura > Ranidae > Rana > Rana kukunoris. The sequence continues at coordinate 54,188,292 of CM056059.1, read as the reverse complement.
CAAGGTGTACTAGAATACAAGAAACTAACTTTAACATTTTTACCAAGAGAAAACAGGAGCAAGTATGTTTGCACCCCCCAAAACAAAATACTAATCGTGGCACCATCACAAGAAGTAGTCCAGCTGCTCCCAGTGGGTGTCCACTGGCCACTGTTATGGTAGAACTCATTAATGACCCTGTGATGCCTGGAGAATGGTTGGTGTTGGTACAACTTGTCAACCTTGGGAAAATTTCCATTTAGATGGACTGGTCCCAATGCATTGGCCTAATGTGCCCCTACTGAGTCAGAGCCACAGCTGTTCAATCAGTAGAAATTGAGAGTTTTACAAATTGTATAGCTTTAAGTTTGACCACTATAGCTACGTCTAAAGGAAAAAACTAAAGCCCTTTTGTATGTTTTACCTTCGTTTAGATGCACCCAACATGTATTTAGTTAATTTAAACTGAAATTTCAGTAGGGCTTAATAGCCTACAGAACATAGTAGGTCAGGGTCAGTATCTGGATATTTTTGCAGTAAAATGGTGTATTATGTGAGTAGAGCTTTTAACAACCTCCCACCTAGCCGCTATACAAAAACAGTCAGGCGGGAGTCTCCTTGTTCCAGGATGATGTAACCATATGTCCTTTCATTTTGAGTGCTGAGTCCCCACTACATCGTTTCATCTTCAGTGTTGGCTCATTTTTTTATATATAAGATACAATGCCTGATACATAATTAGTCCAAACATTGAAAATGTCTCACACTTGTGGTATCACCATACCCAGGAGAAGTAGCAGTACCTGTTTTGGGGTGAAATTCTAAGTATGCCTATGTTGTGTGTGAGAAATAACTTATAAAACTGACAAAAAAAAAATAGTTCTAATTTTCATTCCATATTTTCCCAAAAACTTGCAAAAGACTAACCATGCCTCATACAAATACATTGGGGTGTTTACTCTCTAAAATGTGGTAATGTTGTGGGTGTGTCCACTGTTGCTCTAGGGTCTCAAAAATTGGGATAGGTAGTCAGGAAATTAGATGCCTAATTTATGCTCCTAGAAGGCTTGAAGATGCTCCTTGGATTTTGTGTCCCTCTTCGTGGTTAGGCTGTGAAAAAGTCTTACACATGTGGTATTGTCATACCTGAGAGTATTGGAATGTGTTTTGGGGTGTAAATTCATTTACTGAAAAAAAAAAAAAAAAAACATTTTCATTTACCTTTCATGTTTTCTAAAAATGTGGCATAGAAATCAGAGGCATAGTTTATGAGCCTAGGGAGCCTCAAGGTGCTCCTTAGATTTTGGGCCTCTCTATTTGGTTAGATTGTGAAAAAGTCTCACACTTGTGGTACCCCCATACTCAGGGGAAGTAGCAGAATGTTTTTTGGGGTACACGGCAATTGTAAGTGTGCTTAAGTTGTGTGTGATAAATAACTTATTAAATTACAATTTCCCAAAAATTGTGAAAATAAATAATCCTTAAAAAATAACCATGCCTCTTACTAAATACCTTGAACGGTCTACCTTCCAGAAAGGGGTCATTCGAGGGGTATTTGTACCGTCCTGCCATTGTATGGCCATTGTATGGTCTTGAGAAATTAGATAGAGAGTCAGTACATTAATCAATGCAGATATACAGTACTGTATGTATGTGTGTGTATACAGGATAGATAGATAGATAGATAGATAGATAGATAGATAGATAGATAGATAGATAGATAGATAGATAGATAGATAGATAGATAGATAGATAGATAGATAGATAGATAGATAGATACTAGATAATATAAACTCTAATAACTCATTTGGATTATTTTTGCAAAGAAAAAGTAGCAGAATACATTTTGGCCTATATTTATGAAGAAAGAATATTTATTTACAAAGTTTAATAACAGAAAATGTTTTTTTTATTGTTTATTTAATTTTCAGTCTTTTTTTTTTTTTTTTTTGTAGCATCAATAAAAGAAAGCAGCTCTATCTGTCTCAAAAATGATAAAATGTGTTCCAGTGTTGTAATTGTCAAATGTGACAGTAATGAAATCTGAAAAAATGGCCTGGGCAGGAAGGGGGTGACAGTGCCAGGTATTGAAGTGGTTAAACAATAGAACTAAATAAACTGGTTTCAGAGGGTTTATTTTGCAGTGGAAAGAGGAAAATGCAATTAGTAGTGCATCCGAGATTATGACAAAAATGAGGATATTGTTCATATTGCATGACATTCTGTGAGACAACCAGATGCCAAAACTATTTTGGAAGGAAAAATTATTATAAAGAGAAAAAAACTGTAAAAGTCAGTGCAGTTTGTTAAGCCATCTATTTTTACTCTTCTGTAAATAAAACTATTTCTATCAGTTCTCTGTTTTCTTTTTGTTCTACCAGTAATTGGTACAGGCAGCAAAAAAGGTTTTGAACTAAATTAGACTTCAGAGTACAGCTATCTATAGAACCAATGTGGCAAAAAAAAATGTCTGCTGTTTATCTTTTTATCCCCTTTTAGCCCATCATCTTTATATATAAACAGTTTTTCTCTACTTAAAACGCTATTCTGAAACCCCTCACATAAGTGAGACCCGTATGTACTAATGGGCAAAAGATCATTCCAAGTGGCAGGCAAAAACCATGGTCGATTAACCGGCCGAGGTTGGTGCACGCACAAGTTAGGATCGGCAGGCAAAGGCATCGTCGGTAAACAGGCCAGGGTCAGTTAACGTGGAAAGTAGAAACGTGGTAGCAGGCAAATGATCTGCACAGGTATTTGAAACAGGGGAATGGCAGTCTGTTAAAATTAGGGGGAACTAATATCTTATGGATGTGTGATAACTTCTGAAGCATTCTCCAATGCATAGGCCAGGTTGGGAGGGACAGATCCAGACAGATCCAGATTGGCTATGTGACAGATCCCTGGCGACAGGTTCTCTATAATGTGCAATATAACAGTACAAAAGCAAGTCACTCACAGATACTGGCTCTCCTCTTCACACAGTCTGTGTGTGAGGGGAAGAAGCAAGGATCACTGGTAACGGCTCTTCTATTTCCATTTGTGACCGGCTGTGATTGGACTCAAGTGGTAAAGGCCCCTTTCACATTGTCTTTGTACTCCTCACCTAGTTGCCGCCACATACGCTTGACACCATCACAACCAAAGACATTTATCTTGGTCTCATCAGACCACAGGACATGGTTACAGTAATCCATGTTCTTGGTCTGCTTGTCTTCAGAAGACCAATTTGATGCAGTGTGCAGTGTATGGCCTGTGCACTGACTAGGGATGAGCCAAACACCCCCCGTTCGGTTCACACCAGAACCTTTGAACGGACCGACCGTTTGCACGAACATTTAGAACCCCATTGACGTCAATGGGACTCGAGCGTTTGAATTCAAAAGTGCTAATTTTAATGCCCCATATGCAAGTTATTGTCAGAAAACATCTTTGAGAACCCGGGTCTTGCCCCAGGGAACAAGTATCAATGGAAAAAAAGTTTTAAAAACGGTCGTTTTTTCTGGAGCAGCGATTTTAATGATGCTTAAAGTGAAAAAAAAAATGAAAAATTCCTTTAAATATCGTACCTGCTGGGTGTCTATAGTAGTGGCACATGTTTAGAACTGTCCCTGCACAAAACGAGATTACTATAAGAAAAAGTTAATTTAAAATTACTTTAATGTAATGTTTGGTCCCTGCAATATGGATGAAAATCACTGGGAAAAATAGCATGGGTTTCCCCGCCTCCCTCCCCCCAGGTGATTACAAGCCCCTTTGGCCCTATATACTTTGAAAAGCAGTATACAGGTGGTGCAAACAAGACAGAGACTGTAGGTTTGTTGTTAAGTAGAATCTGGTACTTTTTTAAAGTGTAGCTTCAGCCATAGAATCGTTTTTTAAGCTTTTCTGAAAACATAGAGAAGGGTTATTACCCCTGTAACATTTGTTTTGCTGTCTGTGTGCATCTGTTTAGAAGATTGCACCTCACTTTCTGTCCCAAAGACAAATGATTTTTTGAAAAAAAAAAATTTGTGAAACAAGGATTGTGATAAATCATCAGTGGACAGGAGACACATTTTACATAAAATAATTTCCCTTCCTAGGGGTAGATTTCCTCTCACTTCCCCCGTTGTCTCCTTCCGTTTGCAAGTAGGAGTTGTTTGTAAGTTGGATGTTTTAAAGTAGGGGCCTGCCGTATATTTGGGCCCTATGTGTTGGTGTTGCCACAACACTGCAACCCCTCACAGTTAGTCTTGGTGGGCGCTGGAATGCCCTGCTGTGAAATATTAGATAAAGAATTGTAATTACATGCCCTGTTGAACAGGGCAGAAAAATTGGGCCTTAGGCACTGGTGCTGGTGCCACAACACTGCAACCCCCTCACAGATACTCTAGTTGTAGCGCAGCAAACAGCCTGCTGCAAACTATTGCATCAAAAATTGTAAATTACACGCCCCTGTTAAACAGGGGCAGAAAAATTGGGCCTTAGCCACTGGTGCTGGTGCTACAACACTGCAACCCCCTCACAGATACTCTATTGTTGTAGCGCAGCAAAGAGCCTGCTTACAAAAATTGTAAATTACACGCCCCTGTTAAACAGGGGAATAAAAATTGGGCCTTAGCCACTGGTGCCACAACACTGCAACCCCCTCTCATATACTCTAGTTGTAGCACAGCAAAGAGCCTGCTGCAAACTATTGCATCAAAAATTGTAAATTACACGCCCCTGTTAAACAGGGGCAGCAAAATTGGGCCTTAGCCACTGGTGCTGGTGCCACAACACTGCAACCCCCTCACAGATACTCTAGTTGTAGCGCAGCAACGAGCCTGCTGCAAACTATTGCATCAAAAATTGTAAATTACACACTCCTGTTAAACACCCCCTCACAGATACTCTAGTTGTAGCCACTGGTGGCGGTGCCCAGATTCAACAATGTTCTTACAAGCTATCAGCAGGATCATTGAGGAGGAGAAGGATATTCAGTCAGCATAACAGGATAGTCACTCAGCATCAGCATAGGCAGTCTCCAAGGGATCTGACATTTCAAAAAAAAATATTCAGTTACAACAGCATCAGGTGCTTGGTAGCTGGTGGTGATCCAAGCCTGATTCATTTTTATGAAGGTCAGTCGATCGACGGAGTTGGTGGAGCGGTGCACCCTGTGATCGGTCACAAAGCCTCCAGCAGCACTGAATGTGCGTTCTGAAAGAACGCTGGATGCAGGACAAGCCAGTAGCTTAATTGCGTACTGTGCAAGCTCTGGCTAGTGATCCATCCTCAAGACCCAGTAAGCCAGAGAATTTTTTGGTGGGAAAGGTGTCCAAGTCTGCTCTTGCCCCTAGGTATTCCGGCACCATGTAAAACAGACGCTGGTGATGGGAGAGAAATTTGTCTGGTACAATCTGCCATCGGTGTACCTTTATTAGATTGCCCACATGTACTACTAGGTTGTGACACACCTAATTCTACACCTTCAGTCCTATCAGTGCAGGCTTCAGAGAGGACTGATGGTATAGTGGGGTTGGGGATCCCAGTTGATAAGGAGCAAGGGGAGGTCCGCTTTGTTCTTTGGTGTGGGTCTTTCAGGTATGCCTGCCAACAAACTGCATGGCAGGTCTACATATGTCTGGTCAAGCATGTGGTGCCCAAGCCGGTGATGTTTTGGCCACGCGAGATACGCTTGAGACATATGTTGCAAATAGCAACGGTGCGATCTGATGCACATGTCTCAAAAAAGGCCCACACCAAAGAACTTTTGCAGTAACGCTGAGACACAGCAGCGCCCTGCACAGGCGTAGCTCTGCGATGTAATGCAATTGGTGTGCTGCCCTTAAGCTGTCCCCTGGAGGGCATCCTGCCTCTTTGGAGATGTGCCTGTGCCTCCTCCTCCTACTCCTCACTCCTATCAGGCACCCACATAGAGTCAGTGACGTCATCATCCCCTCCCTCCTCATCACTGTGAAAACCTGGCAGTATGATGCAACTGAGGGAAGATGACTGCCAGATTGCTGTTCTTCTTGGGCACCCCCTCTCTCTGGGCTCACATTACTGCCTTCGTCTATCTGAGTTCCACCATCGGAGCCTTCAAAACACTGCGCATCTTCATGCAGCATGTACCCAACACTGTGTTTAAACAGTTCGTGGGACTCCTCAGGAGGACATGGTGGGACTAGGGAAGGAGTAACTGATGCCATTGAGCAGAGGGAAAAGGATGCCTTGGCAGCTAATTTGCCAGACAAAGTACCCTGAGCATGGGTGAGAGGATGAGGAGGATGAGGATGGCTTGGTCATCCACTCTACCAAGTCTTCGGCATGTTGCGGCTCAACATGGCCAGCTGCCGAAAACAAGGACGAGCGTGTCACACGGCCACTTGCTGATAAGGATGCACCGTGTCCACGACCAGCACTGTTGCCTGTAGACGCAGAGCCTGCTTGCCCTCGTGACTCTCTGCCTCTCCTTGTTGCCCTTCCAGACATTATAATGGCCTGCAGAGGACAAAGGCAGTACACACACCTCGTAGCTTTCGTCTGTGAAAACTGCAGAGGACACGTGCAGTACACAACAAGTAGCTTTATGTGCAAAGTAATGAGCACACTTGCACTATGCACCAAGTGGATTTAGTTGCACAGTAACGAACACTTGCACTATGCACCAAGTGGGTTTAGGTGCAAAGTTATAGGCACACTTGCACTAAGCACCAAGTGGGTTTAGTTGCACAGTAATGAGCACACTTGCACTATGCACCAAGTGGGTTTAGTTGCACAGTAATGAGCACACTTGCACTATGCACCAAGTGGGTTTACTTGTAAAGTAATGAGCACACTTGCACTATACACAAAGTGGGGTAGATTCATGTAGATCAGCGGATCTTTTGATCCGCGTGATCTATCTGTTTTACGATCCGCCTGCGCCAGTTTTTGAGGCAAGTGCTGTATTCAGAAAGCACTTGCCTCGTAAGTAGCCCTGGCGGATCGTAAATCCCCCGGCGGAATGCAAATTCCGCGGCTAGGGGGAGTTTACTATTTAAATTGCGCGCGTCCCCGCGCCGATCGTACTGCGCATGCGCCACCGGCTAAATTTCCCAGCGTGCATTGCTTTAAATGACGTCGCTAGGACGTCATTGTGTTCGTCGTTAACGCTATTAACGTATGGCCGTATTCCCGGACGACTTACGTAAACGGCGTAAAAAAGTCAAAATTTCGACGCGGGAACGACGGCCATACTTAACATAGGATCCGCCGCACTTACCCCGCATATAGCAGGGGTAACAATCCGACGGAAAAAGGCGAACGCAAACGACGTAAAGAAAAAAAGTTGCCCGGGCATTCGATTCTGAATCGGCGTTTCTGCTCATTTGCATATTCGGCGCGAAGAAGAACGGAAGCGCCACCTAGCGGACGGCGGAAGAATGCAGCCTAAGAATCGACAGTGTAACTCAGTTACACCAGTCGGCTCTAAGGGAGATCTATGCGGAACCTGATTCGAGGAATCAGCCGCATAGATCCGAGCGTCGGATCTCACAGATCCGACGGTGTATCAGTAGATACACCGTCGGATCTCTACATGAATCTACCCCAGTGTGTTTAGATGCAAAGTTTAGGAGCAAACTTGCACTATGCACCAAGTGGGTTTAGTTGCAATACAGCAAGTTGGTTTAGGTGCACTGAGCACACGGCAATACAACACGTGAGAAACACTGCAGCTAGCACAATCAACTGCCTGACAGATTAGGAAGAACTAATCTAACTAAACTATACAGTGTATAAATATATGTACAACTCCTGGGAATATATATATATATATATATATATATATATATATCCTCTACACACTGTAAATTTAACTGACTAGCTAGAAAAAAAGACAATCTCTCTCTCTCTCTGTCTGGAACAAGCCCGGAACACACTACACGAGGTCGCGCTGCAGGCGGCCTTTCATAGTGTGGGGCGTGTGCTAAAGCCCTGAGCCATAATTGGCCAAAGCCACCCTGGCTTTGGCCAATTATGGCTCTCCGTTTTTTGCGTGCTGTGATTTGCCAAGCATGCGGGTAATAGCGCATGCTTGGCCAATCATCAGCGCGCAATGCCGCAGTGAATTTTGGGCCGTGGCGCGTCACTTTAAATTTGGCACAAACGACCCGTTTCGTTCGAATTTCGCCGAACGGCCGAACAGCTGATGTTCGAGTCGAACATGGGCTCGACTCCAACACGAAGCTCATCTCTAGCACTGACAGGCTGACCCCCACCCCTTCAACCTCTGCAGCAATACTGGCAGCACTCATACGTCAATTTCCCAAAGTCAACCTCTGGATATGACGCTGAGCACGTGCACGCAACTTCTTTGGTCGACCATGGCGAGGCCTGTTCTGGGTGGAACCAGTCCTGTTAAACCACTGTATGATCTTTACCACCGTGCTGCAGCTCAGTTTCAGGGTCCTGGCAATCTTATTATAGCCTAGGCTAGCTTTATGTAGAGCAACAATTATTTTTTCCAGATCCTTTAGAGAGCTCTTTGCCATAAGGTGCCATGTTGAACTTCCAGTGATCAGTATGAAAGAGTGAGACCTTGTCCTCCTCCCCTTTCACACCTGAGACCTTGTAACACTAACGTGTCACATGACACTGGGAAGGGAAAGTGGTTAATTGGGCCCAATTTGGACATTTTCACATAGGAGTGTACTTACTTTTGATGCCAGTGGTTTAGACATTAATGTTGAGTTATTTTGAGGGGACAGCACATTTACACTGTTATACAAACTGTATACTGACTACTTTACATTGTAGCAACATTTTATCTCTTCAGTGTTGTCACACGGAATATATATAATACAATATTTACAAAAATGTGAGGGGTGTACTCACTTTTGTGAGATACTGTATTTGTGGCCACTGCTTTTTAACAAGACAACTGTAATTTGACAAGTAGAATTGTTCAGTACATCGTAGATTTGCAAATCTTAAGCAATTTGCATGTCAAGGTTTCTGCATGATATGCTCCTATGAAGGTAACCAGAGCTGTGTTTAGTAAGTGCATGAGTTAAAAAATCTTGCCAGCCTTAGAGAGCAGAGCTGCAGACGAGGTTTGACAGAGTTGCCTTTTGTTTACTGGCTGTTCAATACAAAGAGTTCCAAAGCAGACAGGCTGATGCATTATTAAAGGGGTGAGAATGCTTTGAAATCTTCTACTATGTAGAGGCCTGTGGAATGCAGGCCGCAGGCAATGCCTTGCAGGGATTCTCAAACTCGGTAAAAAACATGTGACTTCAAACATGCCTGCTGGGATAAAGAAAACTGGAATAGCATGTGCTTTTTTTTGAACCAGAGAGGACCTTGATATGTTGCCCACACAGGACAACACCAGAAAAGCACCAATTACTCTACTTAAAGTGTTGGAAGCAGGTCCAGGGTATATGGTAGAATATGACAAATCTATACTTAAAGCAGATCTAAACCTATTTTCTATAGTTTAAGGCCCCTTTCAGATGTACAGATACTGTGAGGATCCATAACTTTCTTTTCCGCTTGCCGTTGATCCCCGCTGAGCCGACAGATGACAGGGTGGTCCCTGCACACTGTGCACTGTGCAGGGACCGCGCTGTCAGACCTCCGCTCTACCCTATGGGGGGATCGGATGAACATGGACCGTCTGGCCGTGTTCACCCAATCCGATCCTCATATAGGATTTTCCTCCGTCTGCAGAATCGGAGCATAGCAGACACCGATGAGATCGGGTGTCAGTGGATGTTCATCTGCTGACATCCGCTATTCCATAGGAATCAATGTATGTCCCTTTTTTATCCATAAATGGATGGATGAAAAAACGGACATACAGTCCTCTGGTGTGAAAGGGCACAATTATATACTTAGGCATGTCATTGTGAGTTCAATCTTTTGAAATTGTCGCCATTTATTAAAATAATGCCTGGTGATCCTGCCATGAAGGCTCTTGCTCACACATTTCCTTTTATCTGATGACAACTAACACACAGCTGTGCTCCTGTATTGTCACCTTGCCAGCTGTATAGAAGGATTTTTACCATTGCATCACATTCACATAATGAATGACTGAAAGATGCTGGATAAGATCTGTAGCAAAGACTCTATATATATATATATATATATATATATATATATATATATATATATATATATATATATTGTAACAGTAAGAGCTACTGTAACTATAAAAATGATGATGAAATGGACACACGGTCTGCATATAACCAGATTGCAGAGCTGGGATCTGGGTGGGACTGGATCTCCAACCTGTGTCCAGGTTTTTAAGATAGCCTGCAAGCTGCCTTCCCAGGTGCAGACAGCTCATTAAAGGAATGGCTGGGGAGAGCAGATGGGAAGGAAGGAGAGAGGAAGGAAGGTGAACAGTGGCTGTGACTGTCGCTGTGTCCCTGTGTTGGGACGGACGCTGTGTGCGTTGAAGGACTTTGGGGCCTTGTGCATCCAGGACCGTGGGTCTGGAGGAGCGGATGGTTTGAGGAACCATTACCTATAACAGCAGTGCTGTTGAAGAGTAGCCATGTGGGCTGGGATTTTCATTTATCTTTGGATGTCGTTTAAACCCCTGCGTGGGATTCCTGTGAATGGACTTTTTGTTTTGTTTATCTCCTTTTAATAAACGTGGGCTACCAGGCCCTTAACGCTAATTGCCTGTTTGCTGTGGACTCACTACACCAAAACGCATCTGCCAGAAGAGCTAAACCCCCCAATGTTTACAGTGGTGGATTCAGCGGGCATCTAAACGGTGGAATCCGGGTCCTTGCTACAGTGGTGAGTCGCATCAGGAACTGCTGCTAGCTGTGTGTGGCAGCCAGGCAAACAGCATTGCACAGAAATTTGATGGACTGTGTTGTGTACCTGTGAAAGGAGAATCACGTTTTTTTTTTTCTCTTCTCTGCTGTGAACTGTGTTACTGGTTGCTGTGTGCAACACCGCAAGGATGGGGCGGTCAAAACAGAAAAAGGAGGCGTTTCTTGCTGAAGCCAGAGATAGAGCTCTGTGGCTGGAGGGGTTGTTACCGCCTGATAGAACCCCATACATGCCTGAACAAAGTTTTTCAAGTGAAAAGAGGGCTGCTGTCGCCCCTAGCAACACTGCTGCAATGAGTGAATATGGGACTGCTAGTGTGGAGCATCCACCAGCATTTGAATCTGCAGTGGATTGGTGCAAGCGACACCTGGCAGAATTAGACAAAGCTGAAGTGGAAGGCAAGACAATCTTCACTACAAAGAGAGGTGTTGTTGCCCCTGGCAACGCTGCTGCAGTTAAACCAACAGCTATTGCAAAAAGTGTGAAAGCGACACAGCTTAAGACAGGATCCAGCGGAAGGAATCCTGTGTTCTGTGCCAGAAGAGAGGCTGACCAAAAGCCAGGATGTAGAGTGGTTGCCCATAGCAACCCAGATGAGGCCAGTAAAAAGGGGCCAGTGGTGTATGAGACTGTGAATGAGTGGTTCAAGTGGAACCAGACTAAAGAATCGGATGCGGTAAAATGGGCTGAGATAGTGGCCTCTGACTATATGCAACCCATGCTACCTACAGAGGAGGTTGGAGACTTCCTGGAAAAATTTGAAAAAGTCGCTGTAAGGAGGAAATGGCCTATAGACTGGTGGCCAAAATTGCTGCAAACCTTATTGCTGGTAGAGTATCGGTCGGTTTACCATTTGATGGACGGAGACCAGGATGATTACCGCAAGTTTAAAGAGGAAATCCTTCTTAGAGGAGAGTTTCATCGCATCATGGGCCGCCAGCAATTCTTCAGCAAAGGGAGGTCGTCACCCATAGCAACTGGAGAGGCATCACTGCGACAACAGAGCACCAGTCAAGCAATGGCTCAGGAGAGCATGAGTGTGCGTCAGTATACCAGCTGTGCGTTTTCTGCAAACATATCGGTTGTCACCCCTGGCAACAGTGGCAAGAAGTCTGTGTGGCCTGCAGGGGGTGTTGGGTCTGGAAAGGCTGCAGTGTCATCCTTTGGCCCCAAAGAGACAGTAGCTGGTATAGATGCAGCTAAGAGACAGCGAACTCAAGTGAAGACTATGATACCAGCCACTGAAAATGGTAAGACTGTTTCAGTTTATGATCCCAGTGAAGTGGGGGTATGTTCAGCGGAGAGATCTGCAGTACAAATGGACATTGGGACTGTGCATGTGCCTGCTATAATCCAGCAGAGTGCTGGGAAAGTTGAACTAGGGGTGACCAAAACTGTCTTTGTGCCATGTTCCCTAGTGACAGGTGCTGCAGAGTTGCCCAGGGAAACATCCAAGGAGCTCGCAGTGGCTAAGCAGGGCGTTTCCCAGGTCAGCTATGGAGCTGCTCAAGGAGCAAAGAGTTCCCCTTTAAAATAGAGGGTGCGGTGAGGAGAGGCTCACAGGCTGTTGTGGGTAATGGACAATGCGCAAAAGTAGAAGTTATGTATAAGCGTAATGAAAATTCTGATTGTTATGCTGATAAAAGGGTAAATGTTGAAAATGTGTTTACTACCAATGGTGGGAGGAGGATATCTCCCATAGCAACCGGACGCACAGGATTGTCCAGGGAAGTCTCATGGGATCTCCATGGGTTGGAGCCAGAGGTTTTCCAGGATGGTTGTGGTGCTACTCTGGTGAAACAAGGGAAGACTGTGTCACACCGTGAGTGTGTGTGGGCGGAGCCCCACAACCCTAAGTGTAACCCAGTTGTCAAGGGGTTAATTCAGCCTGCAAAAGCTGAAAGTGCAGAGCTGTGTGTGTCAGTAGCGCCCCCAGAGCTGGTAGGGCAAAAGCATGTATTACAGCCTGCCTTGTCAGATAATGTGTCATCCCAAGGGGATATGTATAGAAATGACCCAGGTGATGTTGTGGCAAGTGAATCCCTGGTTCCTTTGGTGCCTCTTGGGACAGGTGATGCAGCGCTGCAGAATGCCTGTCAGGGAAGTACCACAGACTGGGAAGCATGGTGCAAGGAAGTACCACAGACTGGGAAGCATGGTGCAAGGAAACAGTCGCAACGCTAAACAAAGTAACCATGAGTTATAAAGCAATGATGGGAGACAAGTGTGTGGACACAACATCTGTTATGCCAGACAGATGGTTTGCAGGGTGGCCGGTGATCAAGGGCATGTCCGCCCCTGTGAAGGTTGATCACCTCCAGTCTAAAGGAACGGTTCTTGGTGTAGACATGGCAGATGTGTTGTCCACAACCCAGCAACTAAGTAGTAGCAAGTGTCAAGGTGACAATGTGTCTTGTAATGACCTGCAGAGGCTCATTGACACTGGTGCAGGAAGGAAAAGTGTGAGACATGTGTCTGATAGTGCTCCAGGGGAGCAACAGGCAGTGATGATGGGTACCTCCAAGGAGGTGGAGGTCTCTTCATATGTCTCACCCTTTCAACTTGCAGTGGGTGAGCCCCTCCATGTCTTGGACAGGAAAAAGGTCCCTAGAAAGGTCTGGTATTTAGACATGGGTTGCATAGAGATGACACAAACTTTATTAGAAATGTTGGAGTTGGTAAAAATGCACTCGCTGTACACTTGGGTGTCTCCACCACAGACGGATCAGGTTGTGCTGCGTAGTACCAATAGGTGGAGCCAGGTGGTACAGGCTGTGCAGGGAAACTTTGATCATGAGTTGTATTGGTGGGTCCAATGCTTATTAACAATGTGGCAAATAGTCCTGAGGTTCTTTAAGAGGGTGCCCCTAGTTACTGAGTGGTATGGAAGGCGCTCAGAACTGTTGGAGACATCAAAGGTCTCTCCGGCTGGGTGTAGTGACTAGAAACATCCCTGCTGGTGTGGTCCGAGGTGCAGCTGAGCAGAAGTCAGTGGAGGGCGCATATACTGTCTCACCAGCTAAACCTTATGAGAAGGAAGGGCCCAGAATAGACGCAGCACTAGCAGAGATGCTTTCTAACACTCAGAAAGAGGTACAACTTAAGGTACCCGGAGATGCTGTGAGAAAAATTACTAATGTTGGTTTCTGCAACAATGTAAGGTGTACATCAGAAAGAAGTAGTTTATGCGTGGATCAGTGTCATTTGTTAGATCAGTTGCCCATGGAGTGTTGGACAACAGGTGAAGTGGCGATGTGCTATGGACCAATGGGTTGTAGTCACTTACCTGTGTGTGGTCCCTCCTCGGGTCTAGTTCTAACAAACACTGAGATGTATGGCACTGACTGTGTTGGACTGGGTGACATTGAAATGTCTGATTGGCTAATGAGTGGTGCTGTTAAAAGTGATGTGGTTGCCGTGGGTAACCAGAGAGAGTTTTTTGAACCTGAAAGTCCTGTGGTGAAAGGTAGGATCAGGGAAGGCAGAGTTTCCCCAAGAGAGGAGAGTATGCTCAGGGACCCCAAGAGAAGAGTGGAAGGCAGAGTATACAGAATTATAGAACCCTGTTGCGATCCAGGGTAGAGCGTGCCTGGAAACGCACCCGAAAAAAAGATTGGGCCTACAGCTGGCGCAGAGGTGCCCCAATCAATGATTCGGGCTGGTGTGTTCCGCCCCCTACGGGTTCGAAACAAGGGGGGGAGGTATGTAACAGTAAGAGCTACTGTAACTATAAAAATGATGATGAAATGGACACACGGTCTGCATATAACCAGATTGCAGAGCTGGGATCTGGGTGGGACTGGATCTCCAACCTGTGTCCAGGTTTTTAAGATAGCCTGCAAGCTGCCTTCCCAGGTGCAGACAGCTCATTAAAGGAATGGCTGGGGAGAGCAGATGGGAAGGAAGGAGAGAGGAAGGAAGGTGAACAGTGGCTGTGACTGTCGCTGTGTCCCTGTGTTGGGATGGATGCTGTGTCCCTGTATTGGGACAGACGCTGTGTGCGTTGAAGGACTTTGGGGCCTTGTGCATCCAGGACCGTGGGTCTGGAGGAGCGGATGGTTTGAGGAACCATTACCTATAACAGCAGTGCTGTTGAAGAGTAGCCATGTGGGCTGGGATTTTCATTTATCTTTGGATGTCGTTTAAACCCCTGCGTGGGATTCCTGTGAATGGACTTTTTGTTTTGTTTATCTCCTTTTAATAAACGTGGGCTACCAGGCCCTTAACGCTAATTGCCTGTTTGCTGTGGACTCACTACACCAAAACGCATCTGCCAGAAGAGCTAAACCCCCCAATGTTTACTATATATATATATATATATATATATATATATATATATATATATATATATATATATATATATATATATTATATATATATATATATATATATATATATGTGCATTCCCGTTCGTACGAATGTTCATTTTCGTACCCACAGGATAATGTGTACATACGAAAAAATTAAAGCACCAAAATACGAAAACTACGAGATTACGAATGAGCCGCATAACGAACAACCACAAATACGAACGAATGATCCGACGAAAAAAAACGACAAAACGAAAACGGCAAAAGAACAAAAATGACATCTATAACAAAAGATTTACATTCTGTATTTTGTTTGAATCCTTTTTCTGTTTGTTTTCAGTCCTATGTTCATTGTTCATATAACATCTATAACAAAAGATGTGCATGCTGTATTTTGTTTCAATCCTTTTTCTGTTTGTTTTCAGTCCTATGTTCATTGTTCATATGACATCTATAACAAAAGATTTGCATGCTGTATTTTGAATCCAAAATACGAACAGAAAAAAGGAATTTAAAATACAGAATGCAAATCTTTTGTTTATAGATGTCATATGAACATACGACTGAAAATAGCAAAAGAAAAGGGTTTCAAGATACTGCAAATCATTGACGAAAATTCACGAATTATTGTCTAACAAGTAACAAACATGAATTAAACAAAATAATGAACCATCCCGCATGTACGAAAATAAAACAGTAACGGAAATACGAAACGATCGGAATACGAAAAAATCGCGTCATACGAAAAACGAACGGGAACAAACAGGAAAAGGGGCGTCTTACGAAAAACGAACGAAAACGAAAAAACGGAACGATACGAAACAGAACAAAAAAAAACGATTTTTTTTCTGTGCACTTGTCTAATATATATATATATATATATATATATATATAAAAAACTGCATGATTAGTTATAATGATACAGAGCTAAGAGTGCAGTATTAAGATGTTATAACGTTTTCAAATGTTCAGCCCTGAAAGAATTGCTTTTTGTGGTAAATTAACTTATTAATTTGATGAAGCAGAAAACACCATCAAATAAATTCTTAAATGTTATTTTAGGTAAAAATGATAGTTGCATTTCCAAAAGTCAGTGCAATATAGAAGTGTTACAATTAATTCCAAATTTCATACAATGGTTGTTATATTCATATGATTAGTAAATCTTAGTGATTAGTAAATCTTTAGTAAATCTTCCCTAACATGCCTTCTACTAAATGTCTACTTTGCAAAAATGGGTACTGTCCTGGCACTTTAGGTCCTCAAGAATTTAAATAAGTAGCCAAAACTTATAAAAGTTAAATATATATACCATGGTTTGTAGATTCTAGTATTTTCACACATACCATGGCTCTATACAATTTTCCTTTAGATTGACCAAAACCCTATCATTTGAGGTCAAACCTACAGTAAACACTTTCAATTTGTATGCAATCAGTGAGGCCCTTGCAGTGCATAGTTTAAGGTAAATCTAAAGGAAATTGAACAAGAAAATTGTATAATATATGGCCAGCCCAAGAGTCTTTCAAGTTCTTTTGCGTTAAAAAAAAAAACGCCTGAAAAGCTCAAGAAAAATGCTTCCCTTTAAAATCAATGAATGTGCTCACACTGGGGTGGTGGGCTTCCGTTGCAGTGCAAAAATCCTGCTTGCAGCATTTTTGAAGCATGTTTGGGGGAGCTAAAAAAATACACCTTCCCATTAAAAGCAATGGAAATACAATTAAAATGTGCCAAAAATTTGGCAAAAAAGGGACAAAAACGCATGTGATGCATTTTTGGTGCTTTTTTTGGGTTAAAAACGCACCAAATGCCCCAAATTTGTGGTAAAACGGCATATGCATTTTTGCTGAATTTTTGCAGGGATCAGTGTGAAAGCAGCCTAAATAATATACACTGTTTTGTTTTTTTTTGTTTTTTTTTACATTCTTTGTAACACAAACTAAAGGAACTGTTTATTTTTCTCCACATTTTGGTATTATTGTCTTTGTAAATAAAAACAAAAACAGTAGTTAGTAAATACCACTAAACAAAAGTTCTATCTGTCTAAAAAAAAGTTACACAATTTCAGTACAGTGCTGCATGAACAAGTACTTATCAGTTACAGAAAGCTGAAAAATTTCCTGGAAAATAATGGAGTATAACATACTGGTATTGAAGTGGTTGAACAAAAATGTAATGTATAGTGTTGCTCAAGAATATTCGCATTGCGAATATTTATAGCGAATATTGCATATTCGAGTATTCGCGAATAAATCGAATATCGCGGTGAATATTCGATATTGCGAATATTCTTATTTTTTCAAATTTATTTTTAAAACAGATCACATCCTAGTGATCTCCATCGACGTCTAAAAGCATTGCTGGTATGATTAGAGACCCTGGGCCGAGTAGCTGAGGCGATCCTTTTATGTTGCCGAATATTTGCAATGCGAATATTCGTATTACGAATATTCGCAAATACTTTCTCTGCCCTTCTGTGTTTTGTGTATAAAAAAATAAATAAAAAATTAGCTTTAGTTTAGTCATATAAGTTTGTGTAAGTAGAGTTAGTGTTTAGTGCATATTAGTTTAGTAATCCAGGAAATGATCTCCGTTTTCGCGTGTTGACGAGAATTTTGCAATAAATTTCGCATTAGCGAAATTTCGCATTAGCGAAATTTCGCAATATTGTTTTTTTGATAAAATATCACCAATATTCGATATTAGCGAATATTTCACGAATATTCTTCTATATATTCGTGAAATATAGCGAAATCGAATATGGCGTATTCCGCTCAACACTAGTAATGTATACTGATAATAATACCTAAAATGTGTGTGATATACAACCTATGCTATTACATTTACTAATACCTACATTTTGTGTATATGCAACTATAAAATTCTAACATATTTATATATATTATGCAATATATCTGTCCACTCTGTGCACCGGTAGTTGCTAATCTTATTTTTAATCCTTGCATCTTTCTCAAACCAATTTAAATATTAAATGAGGCTGAAAGTAAAAGCTTCCCTGCCTATACAGTTGGAGAAGGGCCACTCCAGCACTGACTCTACATATGCTTAGCCATGTCCCTGACCCATTTTTAGCAAAAATGGGGCCCTGGACAAAAACCAAGACAGGGTTCTATGCAATATGGCTCTGCGTACGCTCAGAGCCATGTTACCAGTGCCAACATTGCTAGGATATTAGTGATGTGATGCCATGCCTCCAGAATGAAACCATGCTAAAAAAAATAGATATACAATAAAAGAAGGGCATAATCTTAAAATTCTAAAACACACAAGAAAAAAAAATCCAGGAGCACACTGCTGTTGGTGTATCTGTGCTGTTCAGTTGTGAATACTGACACAGAAGGTTAAGGGCCCTTTCACATGGGGCGGATCAGTAATGATCCACCTCTGTATGTCCGTAAGCTCAGCGCGGATCGCTCCGTATATCTCCGCTGAGCCGTCGAAAGACAGGGCTGTCTCCGCACACTGTGCAGGGGCCGCCCTGTCTTTTCTCCACTCTCCCCTATGAGGGGAGCGGATGAACGCGAACCGTATGTCCGCGTTCATCCGATCCGATCCGCAGACGAAAGAAAAAATAGAATCTTCTTCCGTCTGCAAAATCAGATGTTTGCGGAGGCGGACGATTACGGGGTATCAGCGGATGTTCATCCGCTGACACCCGCAATCACATAGGGACCAATATATGTCCCATTTTCCTCCACAAACGGATGGATGAAAAAGCGGACATACGGTCCGCACTTCTGAAAGGGGCCTGACTCACTTATGTTTTGTTTGGCACTGAATATTATTGTAAAGTCCACTTTTTAAAGTGTTACTAAACCCAGGACCCTGCATTTACTATATATGGCCTCCCACAGTACACAGAACATAGAAATGCAATTATTTTAGTAAATATAAACTGCTAAATACCTTTTCTCATCAGCAGTATATAGCAGTTTTGTAACTTCTATTAGTTCCTGGTTAAAGCTTGTAAGAGTTTTCATACTGCACTGAGCTGTCCTATCAGGATGCAGGACTCCCGACCCTCTGTCTGGACAGTGCTGATTGACCCTGTGCTGAACACATGCACTCTCCCAAGAAGAAACAAAAACATCACTCTACAATAGACACCAAACTGAGCATGCGCAGCTTGACTCCAGTAACTCTTATCCGGGCATGTTTTGGAGTCAGTGGAAGAAGAGGAGGATCTGTGCATACAGGTTCAAACAGCCTTTTTTACACAGTGCAGATGATTAGCCCCATAGGTTCCACAGTGAGTATAACAAGCATGCTTTACTGCATATACACACAGATTTTACTGTTGTGGGTTTAGGAACACTTTAAGAAATCACACAACTTTTTTTTCAAACAGCCACCTTTAAAAGTGCTGACTATCCTTGTGCCTATGCATCTACATTTTTAAACAAACATATGGCATGGGGGAACTAAAGGACTTGGGTGCTTTGGGCAATTGTCCACTTTGTCCCTTCACCCCTCCAAATGTAAGCCCTAACTGCTCCATGAAATCAGTTGTTGCAATGCCGTCCTCTCTTCTCTGCATATGCTATGTTTCAAGCTCAGCAAAGGATGATTTTCTGACAGATGGTAGCAATAATGGTAAGAGAAATGAGTTTCAGCAGGTGCAATTTACTTTGCTGTCAAAAAGGTATATTGGTGTTTTGGCCAACTATAAGCGCTTTTTAGGAAATAACAAAGAATGGTACAGGCATAAAGTTTGTTCCATGCTTCTAAAATGAGAAAATGGAATTGTACTGAAACTTTATCTATATTTAAGTTTAGGAGCGCCAGTTCAGTGGGCATGGCAGTAAGTATACCAATAACCCTAGCGATTAGTGAGAATACTGTCCTCCAAAAACTCTGCAGGCTCTTAAAGTGCCAAGTGCAGTTTTCTATATTGACTGTTATCACATTGTAATCCCTGCTGCAATTTTTGGTAATTAGGAGCATTCTGCTCCATTTTCTTTGCTGTGTCAGGCTGGGTTCACACTATACTACACGACAGCAGTACTACTTTCATCCTACTTTGCTCTGCGACATCTGTCCTACATTGGTCCTACATTGATCCTACATTGGTCCTACATCCATCCTACTTTCATGAACAGGATACTACTTTGATCCAACTTTGTGATAGTCTGACTTGTTTTTGACCAATCAAAACAATCCCAGAGTCAGATAAATTCCTTTTACTGCTGTTGTAATCACATGTCAGATGTCAAAAGTCGGATGGTTAGGACAAGGCTCCTACTTTGGTCCGACTTCAATGATATTCAATGGGCTGACGTAGGATTAATGTAGGACCAAAGTAGTACAGGGAGCATTTTGAGGCTGGGTTCACACTACACTACACGACTTTCATCCTACTTTGCTCTGCGACATTTGTCCTACATTGATCCTACATTGATCCTACATTGATCCTACATTGGTCCTACATCCATCCTACTTTCATGAACAGGATAATACTT
Source organism: Rana kukunoris (assembly GCA_029574335.1). NCBI lineage: Eukaryota > Metazoa > Chordata > Amphibia > Anura > Ranidae > Rana > Rana kukunoris. The sequence goes on along the minus strand of CM056059.1, from coordinate 54,167,717 downwards.
TGGTCCTACTTTGTGATAGACTGACTTGTTCTTTGACCAATCAAAACAATCCCAGATTGAGATAAATTCCTTTTACTGGTGCTGTAATCACATGTCAGATGGCAAAAGTCGGATGGTTAGGACAAGGCTCCTACTTCGGTCCTACTTCAATGATATTCAATGGGCTGAAGTAGGATCAATGTAGGACCAAAGTAGTACAGGGAGCATTTTCAAAGTCGGACCGACTTTGTGTAGAACCAGTTAAGACAGCTCTCACAGGGAAACATTGATTTTCACATGTCATGTTACATGAGCTCCCAATGTAGAAGCGTTGTCGGAACAAGTGTGAACCCAGCCTGAGGCTGGGTTTACACTACACTACACAACTTTCATCCTACTTTGCTCTGCGACATTTGTCCTACATTGATCCTACATTGATCCTACATTGGTCCTACATCCATCCTACTTTCATGAACAGGATACTACTTTGGTCCTACTTTGTGATAGACTGACTTGTTCTTTGACCAATCAAAACAATTGCAGAGTGAGATAAATTCCTTTTACTGGTGCTGTAATCACATGTCAGGTGTCAAAAGTCGGCTGGTTAGGACCAGTTAAGACAGCTCTCATAGGGAAACATTGATTTTCACACGTCATGCTACATGAGCTCCCAATGTAGGAGCGTTGTCGGAACAAGTGTGAACCCAGCCTCAGTGCTAAAGCAGGACAGCTGGAGCTACTTGCCTCCTTCTCGCTGCTTTCACCAGCAAGGCTGTTAACCCTGTGTTTCCTGGGGTGCTTACCAAGGTTAATGGTGTACCAGGCCACATGCCCTTAACATGGGGAAGCATGTCCCCATGTTGATGAGGACAAGGGCCTCATCTCTATAACCCTGGCCCGGTGGTTGTGGGGGTCTGCCGCAGGGGGGCTTATCAGAATCTGGAAGCCCCCTTTACCAAAAAAATCCTACCATTTCACAAAAAAGTGTCAAAATGTAAAAAACCACAGGAGACAGCTTGGGACAAGTAATTTATTAAAAAAAAAAAAAAAAAAAAAAAAAAAAAAAAGGTTCCAATGATTTATTACGGGATACGAAAAAAAAAAAAACGCGGCTACAAACGATACCGCCTCATAGAAGGTGCCCGGCCGAATGACGCTTTGCCGGGTTGACAGCTCTTTTATAGCTGAGGGGAGGGCCACACATCACATGCACGGGTGACCCCGCCCCCTCTCTGACACGAGGAGAAATCACGGAGTTACCCAATGATGTGTATGGGTGACCCTGCCCCCTCTTGCGCAACGCAGGTTTCCCGTGACGCGTTAGAGGGGGCATGGTCACCCGTACACGTCAAAGGGTAACTCCACTATAAACAGCCATGTCCTCATTGGAGAAGTCAACACAAGTTGCTGCTGGAACAACTGGACATTCCCTTTCAGGACTATCTTCTACTGCAGCAGAGACAGCTTCACCAACTGCTTGAAAAGCGTCTACTGGTTTTTGCTGCCAGCCCAAAAGACTATGGCTATACCAAAGCCATTGATCACCCAATCTATAGAGGGAATGCTGCACCTATTCGGGAGTGATACTGTCAAATTCCCCAAGCTTTGTGTCATGGGGTCAAGGACTTGCTCTGCAACCTGCTACAGTGAAGAGTGATTTTAGAGAGTCAAAGTCCATGAGCTGCTCCAGTAGTTCTGGTGCAAAAGAAAGATGGAAGTTTGCAGTTTTGCCTAGACTACCACAACTTAAATGCCTGTACTCATCAGGATGCTTACATATTACTCGTTGTAGAGGAGTCACTTATTGTGTTGGGTCAAGCCAAGTACTTCTCCATCCTTGACTTGGCAAGCAGCTACTGAAAAGTCCCAGTCATAAATTAATATTGTGAAAAGACTCCCTTTGTCACACCTCTGGGACTGTTTGAATTTAACCAAATGCCCTTTACCCTGAGCAATGTCCTCAGCACGTTTCAGCATCCAATGGAGATATGCCTGGGGAACTTAAAATTTGAGACTGTGCGGTACGCATGAAAGGGAGTTCCGAGATGGCAGCCTGAACTCGGAGCTCCGTGCCATCCTGGACCAGCAGCGCCCATAGCCGGAGCACAAGCCAAGCACGGACACCGGAGAAACAGGTCTCGCCCCCCCGTCACACCCGTGCTGGCCCTGTATGTGACAATCGGGTGCCCAGAGACATTTAGAGCTGGAATTCGCCTCCTCCACCCATCCCGGGTGTACCAAGATGGCCACCATGGCTGCTGCGGCCTCACAGCCTCCCACCTCAGTCACGGAGGGACAGCTGGATAACAGGCAAGTCCTGGCCCTCGCTCTTCTTCAGTATACCCCTGGGATCCAGGGCTACAGGCAGAAACTTATGACACCCTCTTCTGACTCCACAGAATCCCTCCTGAGTCACACATTCAGGGACCAGGCATACTCTCCTGCTGGGCCTGCAGAATCTCCTGACACAGGTTTTTCTCCTGAGGGCACTGCAGGCCTAGATCAACCTTTTAATGCAGCAAACTTCTGCCTGAAATGGTCTACTCTTCTGGAGTTTGGTCTAGCCTCCACAGCTGCTAAAATCACAGGAGAGATTAAAGCGGACCTCCAAAACATAGGGACCAGGATGGATGCCATTGAAAGCAAGCTGGATCAGACTGCTGCTGTCTCACATCAGAACTCTGATCTCATTCAAACCATACATGACCAACTGGACACAGATTTCTGACCTTGAGAACAGGTCCAGGAGATATAATTTCAGAATTAGAGGTCTCCCGGAATCAATTCTCGATGTCAAGTTGGCCACGCAAGACCTCATGAGGTCCCCGATCCCTAACATTCCTATACCCCGTTTGGAGCTGGACAGAGCACACAGGGTGCTGGGACCCACCAGGAAAGATGGCTCCCCCAGAGACATTATTGCAAAAATCCCACTTTTACGCTGTCATGGAAGCAGTCATGAAATAAGTACGCTCAATGCCTCAAGTGATCTGCCAAGGGTACCCGGTGCAAATTTTTGCGGATCTCTCTCCATCCACCATACAGCGCAGACGTACCCTAAAACCGCTTCTGACTGCTCTGACCCAGAAAGAGGTCAAATACAGATGGGCCTTCCCCTTTGCTGTGACATTCACCTATAAAGGCCAAAACCATGCCTTCTCCAACTTCGCATTATTACATGTTCTGTTCTCTGTAAGCAGGCTCAGTGTGTTTACTGCTGCACCACACCTCACCTTTTCACCTCCCACGTGTGGAATAGACTCCTTATTGAACTAGTTATAGCCAGCTCAGTTGATTGTTTTAAAAAGATACATTCCTAAATGTACAAAATATCATTGGATATTGACAATTACATGTAATAACACCAGAAATTGTTGATCCAGAAAATACCTGATTGCCTTCGGGGGATCATTTTGGATTTTTTTCCCCTGCTGTAACAAATTGCACCATACTTTATAGGGTGTTCTTTGTCTTCCTCTAGTTTAAATATGAGTACAGGATTCTGTATATAGAGAGCTTCAAATCATTTTTTTTTTCTATTGGTTGAACTAGATGGACTTTCTCCAGCCTAGCTATGTAGGTATCTTTGAGAAAGGCAAAGCCCACCAATATTGCTGATGCCCTCTGTGAATATACGTAGTGAATGGAGGGTGCTGGATCACATTATCTCAATCTGATTCAGTTGCCCATGAGAATTACAATAAAAAACATATTTAAAAAGGTATCCTCATTAAATTTTCATGTACCAACAAGTATGTTGGATTTTATAAATGCCATTTGATGTTCATGCACATATTGCATGACCATTGAACACTATAAAAACAATATCAATGTGTCTTTGCAACTTTAAAGATGTGAAAATGTGATTGCTGCACCAAATCCTGTCTATTAAACCCAATTCAATTATATCTAAATGTTAAAGTAACCATTTACCCAAGTTCCATCAAAGCCCCAACAAGGAGGAATAGCTCTAGGACTAAAGTGCTTAACCTTTAGTTGAGCTCTTATGAAAAGCTATTTCTAGGCCTCTCTGTATATTATGTTCTTATGAGTAAGCAAAAGTCGTTTGTGTTCATCCATAAACATTGTTAGTAATGTCATGACTAATCTTACAGAATGACGCACAGGTAGTTCTCTCATGACTGATTTTCTTTACATTACCTCCATACTAGCTGCAGACTATTTGTGTCACTAAATCTGAACAGGATCTTTAGTGCCCTTACAATATGTATAGAGAAAAGGATCTGAGTCTACATATGAATGGTATACTGTATGCCAAATGGTTTCCACTGAAAAAATCAATGTAGCTTTTAACGTTTGTTTACTTTAATACTGTATGTTTATAAAAAAAAAAAAAACAGGAGAAAGTAAAAGTAAAAAATAAATAAAATTGAAGTAAAAGAGAGAGCGCATTACTCTTATGCCGCGTACACACGATCATTTTTTGTGATGAAAAAAAACGACGTTTTCTGTGAAGTAAAAAAACAACGTTTTTGAAACGTCACTTTCAAAGACGAATTTTGCATATACACCATCGTTTTTTTCACAAAAAGCGAGGTTACGTTCACCACTCTATTCCATTGAAGCTCGCTTCATAACTAGCTTCTGGGCATGCGCGGGTTGAAAAACGTCGTTTTAAACGACGTTTTTGCTACACACGGTGACTTTTTGTGAAACAAAAAACGACGTTTTGAAAAACGACACATGTTGGAATTTTTTTTTGCCCACACACGATCAATTTAAATGACGTTTTAAAAAACAACGTTTTTTTTCATCGCAAAAAACGACCGTGTGTACGCGGCATCAGGCATTACACTTAGTCTGCCAGACTGTTTCAGCAGACAGATTCGATCGTGTGTACGGGCAAACAGACGGATTTGGCCAGCCGACAGATTTGAAAGCATGCTTTCAAATCTGTCGGCTGGGAACCCATCCGCCCGACATGTCTGCTGGTTAGTATGCTACCCAGCAGACATACCTGCTCGCACACGCGTCGAATGGTTTTGACGCATACGCGGAAGTGTTTTACTTCCTGGTGCGGTGACGTGGCGGCGTCAACGTCACCGCCACGTCACCGACACGTCAGCGTGCTGTCTGCTGGCGGGGATTTTGGTTTGATCGTGTGTACACGATCAAACCAATACATCCCAGCAGACAGATTTGTTCAAATCGGTCTGTCCGACCGATTTGAACAAATCTATTTGCTCGTGTGTATGGGGCCTTAGTGTAGTATTAATAAAAACTGATGAAAAAAGGGAATATAAATACAGTAGTGCACTCACACGTAGTAGATATGACACAGGCATCCAGTAGATGGCATCCTTCTGTTGGTCGCCAATGGGAAGTACAGGATATACAAATATGGCTCGGTTCACACTGCTGTGACATGGGATCCGACTTATTATACCCTAAGTCACATGACATGTCAAATGCAATGTTTGAGAGCTGTCTTTACTGATGCTATACAAGTCACTCCAACTATAGAAAGGGCTCCTGCACTACTTTGGTCCAACTTGGATTGCAATTTCAGCCCTTGTTCAGACTCCTAAATAGCACCCAAGTTGAATTAAGTTACTCAAGAAGCAGGCGGTGTCCTTCTATTGGTCTTAATGGTCAGTCACAAAGAGGATGGGTACAGGTCTTGTTGTACAAAGCAGCCACCATCAGTACACCCTGAGCTCTTCCTGGATCATTTTACACTGCTTCGTGTTGATGTTTTCCATCAGTAGAAGCTCTTTATCCATCCTATATGTGCCTTTTTATTGGCCAGCCCAGCTATAATAATTCACAAGGCTCCCAGCCGAAGCTTTGCTAATTAAACAGAAGCGCAAATGGAGAAAGAAGACATGCCTTCACAAACCTCACTGTATTAATTGACAGGGTTCCCAGCCGGAGTCTCATTTTTAAAACAACAGAAATGGAGAAAAAAGACATGCCATGACATGTGGTCACAGAAAAAAATATATAAAAAAATAAAAAATATATATTATACATATACAGCGGTATATATATATACAGTGCCTTGCGAAAGTATTCGGCCCCGTTGAACTTTGCGACCTTTTGCCACATTTCAGGCTTCAAACATAAAGATATACCGTATTTATCGGAGTATAGCGCGCACCCCTAAAGTTGCCCCCATTCCTGTGGAAAAAAAGTTTTTGTACTTACAGTTTTGGCTTCTTGCGCGGCGTCCATCGGCGGCTTCGGGTGTCCTCCTCGTCGGGTCCGGCGTCCGTCTGCGGCTTCGGGTGTCCTCTTCGTCCTTCTGCGGCATCCTCCTCGTCCTTCTGCGGCGGCCTCCTCGCTATACGCGAGTGTACTGCGCTCGGTATATGCAGGCGCAGTACACTCGTGAATAGTCGGGCAGGCTTGGCTCCTTTCGCGCTCACGTCCTGTACGTCCAGGATGTCAGTGCAAGAGGAGCCGAGTCTGCCCGACTATACCCGATTGTACTGCGCTCGGTATATGCCGGCGCAGTATTAGAAATAGACGCAGGGCAAAAAAGTGCGCGGTATACGCCGATAAATACGGTAAAACTGTAATTTTTTGTGAAGAATCAACATCACGTGGAACACAATCATGAAGTGGAACGAAATTTATTGGATATTCCAAACTTTTTTAACAAATAAAAAACTGAAAAATTGGGCGTGCAAAATTATTCAGCCCCCTAAGTTAATACTTTGTAGCGCCACCTTTTGCTGCGATTACAGCTGTAAGTCCCTTAGGGTATGTCTCTATCAGTTTTGCACATCGAGAGACTGAAATTTTTGCCCATTCAGTGAGGTTGGATGGAGAGCGTTTGTAAACAGCAGTTTTCAGTTCTTTGCACAGATTCTCGATTGGATTCAGGTCTGGACTTTCTAACACCTGGATATGTTTATTTGTGAACCATTCCTTTGTAGATTTTGCTTTATGTTTTGGATCATTTTCTTGTTGGGAGACAAATCTCCATCCCAGTTTTAGGTCTTTTGCAGACTCCATCAGGTTTTCTTCCAGAATGGTCCTGTATTTGGCTCCATCCATCTTCCCATCAATTTTAACCATCTTCCCTGTCCCTGCTGAAGAAAAGCAGGCCCAAACCATGAAGCTGCCACCACCATGTTTGACATTGGGGATGGTGTGTTCAGGGTGATGAGCTGTGTTGCTTTTACGCCAAACATAACGTTTTGCATTGTTGCCAAAAAGTTCGATTTTGGTTTCATCTGACCAGAGCACCTTCTTCCACATGCTTGGTGTGTCTCCCAGGTGGCTTGTGGCAAACTTTAAACAACACTTTTTATGGATATCTTTAAGAAATGGCTTTCTTCTTGCCACTCTTCCATAAAGGCCAGATTTGTGCAGTATACGACTGATTGTTGTCCAATGGACAGAGTCTCCCACCTCAGCTGTAGATCTCTGCAGTTCATCCAGAGTGATCATGGGCCTCTTGGCTGCATCTCTGATCAGTCTTCTCCTTGTATGAGCTGAAAGTTTAGAGGGACGGCCAGGTCTTCGTAGATTTGCAGTGGTCTGATACTCCTTCCATTTCAATATTATCGCTTGCACAGTGCTCCTCGGGATGTTTAAAGCTTGGGAAATCTTTTTGTATCCAAATCTGGCTTTAAACTTCTCCACAACAGTATCTCGGACCTGCCTGGTGTGTTCCTTGTTCTTCATGATGCTCTCTGCGCTTTAAACGGACCTCTGAGACTATCACAGTGCAGGTACATTTATACAGAGACTTGATTACACACAGGTGGATTCTATTTATCATCATTAGTCATTTAGGTCAACATTGGATCATTCAGAGATCCTCACTGAACTTCTGGACAGAGTTTGCTGCACTGAAAGTAAAGGGGCTGAATAATTTTGCACGCCCAATTTTTCAGTTTTTTATTTGTTAAAAAAGTTTAAAATATCCAATACATTTCGTTCCACTTCATGATTGTGTCCCACTTGTTGTTGATTCTTTACAAAAAATTACAGTTTTATATCTTTATGTTTGAAGCCTGAAATGTGGCAAAAGGTCGCAAAGTTCAAGAGGGCCGAATACTTTCGCAAGGCACTGTGTATATATATGTGTATATATATATATATATATATATATATATATATATATATATATATATATAGTATATACAGTATCTCACAAAATATACCCCTCACATTTTTGTAAATATTTTATTATATTTTTTCATGTGACAGCACTGAAAAAATGATACTTTGTATGTAAAGTAGTGAGTGTACAGCTTGTATAACCGTGTAAATTTGCTGTCCCCTCAAAAAAAACTCAACACACAACCATTAATGTCTAAACCACTGACAACAAAAGTAAGTACACCCCTAAGTGAAAATATCCAAATTGGGCTCAAAGTGTCAATATTTTGTGTGGCCATCATTATTTCCCAGCACTGACTTAACCCTCTTGGGCATGAAGTTCACCAGAGCTTCACAGGCTGCAACTGGAGTCCTCTTCCACTCCTTCATGACGACATTACGGAGCTGATGGATGTTAGAGACCTTGCTTAGCAGGAACACAAGATCTGTATTTTCTCCCCTGTCAGAACGCGATCTGCCTTGTTTACATAGGTGTCTCTCCCGGGAACGATCGTGGGTGGCCTGCAGACATTGCGTCCTCCCGACCTGCTGATTGGCTCTTCCTCTGTCCAATCAGAATGCGCCCCCAGAGGCTACTGTACAAAGCGATGTACAGGTACGTCATTTTGCACAGCCGGGTCGCCTTGCCGCAGTAAATGTGAGAAGGGCAGTCCGGAAGTGATTAACAGGAATGCTGGAGTGAGTGACAGGAAGTGCCAATGGTGTCACCGATGACATCACTGCACTTTCCCTTTCGACACAGCACCAAAGCATTGTGTTTCACTTATGCTCTTATGAAGCACTCTGTAGCAGGACAGAAGGAAGAAGAATATTATTGTCCAAATAGGCCACACCTAGCAAGTTAAAGTGTAAGACCAGATAAAAGTAATTTCAATTGCACTTTCAATAGTAACTCCAGCACAATTGTGTTTTATATTCTGATTTGGTTATCTCAATTAGTATTATGTTATTACAATAACCTATGTTTGTTAACATGGCAACTACCTATTGTGTGTGCTTTACATTCTGCAGCTCTCTGATTATGAAAAAGTTTCTGTGAAAGCACTTTGATGATGCACTTTGTATGTTTGTCTAAACTTTAATATGTATAATTAAATAATACAATAGTAACTCTCTCTATTAAATGTTATGTGTGTTATAAGTATAACATATACATTGTGTATAAATTAAGTAGGTATCATACATTGTGGACAGCCTGCAGATTTATAGTAACGTTGGATGGCACACTCCGTAGGATGGGGGTGGGGAGGACTGGAATCTGGAACACTGTGTCAGATTTCAGCACTAGTACAGTGTGGTCCGTTACACATGCTTTTGGACAGGGGAGAGCAAGAGTGGACATCTGAGAGGTTATATCGGAAGCCCGGGCTTCATTGATACTCCCAACCCAAAATAGAACAGTCCTGTGATACATGTCCTGTTCATCTGACACAATTCATGGAACTATACAGGCCAAAACCTATGAATAATTGACCGTTACAGATGAGAGGTCATAGGCCCAACCAGCTCTATCTAACATATGGTCACAGTTCATTCTAGGATTAAAGGGAAGGATTAAGCAATGATGTTATATAAAACATAATCCTCTCATTCGTCCCAATTATAATTGAAAACTTTGACATAAAAAAAGGGAATAATCTTGTTTTGTTATGATCTAAAATCTTTGTAGAACTTATCTGCCTAGCAACATTTTTTTTTGGTCTTTTGATTTGTTTTTGTTTTTTTATATATATTTGGTCTTTTTGGTATGATAAACAATAAATGTACCTTTTTTTTTTTTCCTACAGATTTATTAACTATACTCCTATATGTATGGCATACACTGAAAGGGAACTATAATGAAAAAAAATAAATAAAACTTGCATAATGACAATTCATCAGAAATTATAACTCTATGCTCTATAGAGCGTTCATTTAAAAGTGAATAAGCCAGAGCCAAAATATGAGCTCTGGTGTTGCTGACTTGTTTTTCCAGAAGCAGGTTCTGGCCTGTCACCCCTATATATTTCTTCACTTTTCCTGATATTTACCTGGAACAAGAATGTGACAACAGATTCCAACACATTTGATATGCATCCTTGTTTTAGGTCGAGGACTCATCAAGACAAGTAGTAAAGGAAGGATAGGACCAACAGCCCTGCAGCATGCACCAAATTTTAAATAGTACAGTAGCTCCAGTAGGTTTTTCTGACTTTTTCTAAAAATAAACGTATATTATTCTAGTGCGTGCACATTTTTGCATTATTACAAAAGTTGAATTATTAATGTGACTTTCAGATTTTTAAATGCTTGTTCTTTCCTATTGTTGCTATTGCCTTTAAGGCGCTAGCGGGAGGTCTATATTTGTTTTAACAGTACAAACAATTGGTCACTACCCCCACCTATAACTGGCCTTTGTAGCAAAGAGCACATAAAAAAAGCGATGCACGTCAAACAAAACCAACGAAAATTCCCAGATCAACTTACCAACCAGCCTGCAACCAACCGAATTATCTTTTCTAAGGGTACTTTTACACTGGGGCGGAGCGAGCGTTAGCGGTAGAGCACTGCTAATTTTATCGGTGCTTTACCGCTGTTGTAGTCGTGCTTTTCGGCTGCTAGCGGGGCGCTTTTAACCCTCGCTAGCGGCTGGGAAAGGGTTAAAAGCTTCTGTGTTGCTGCACTGCCAAATTGCTTTGCAGGCTCTTCAGCAGCGCTGCCCATTCATTTATACACTGCTCCCGCACCACCCCAAATAATTTTTTTCTCTCATCCTGCAAGCACCCCCCCCCCCCCAGTGTGAAAGCACTCAGGTTTTCATATGAGAGACGCATTTCAGGTGATTTATAGGCACTATTTTTAGAGGTAAAACGCCTGAAAGTGCCCCATTGTGAAGGGAGTCTAACAATATGCATTAAAAACAGAGGGGCTTTGTTTTCACACATTTGCAAATACATGCATAAGCTGCAAAGCCACTTAATAGCACCCCAGTATTATCTGTAGTCTTAAAGCGGAGGTTCCGCTGATTTTTATTTTTTATAGTCAGCAGCTACAAATACGGCAGCTGCTGACTTTTAAAAAATGGACACTTACCTGTCCAGCGCACCCGCAAAGTCAGCAGCCCAGGCTGAGGAATCGCTCGGTCCTCGGCTGCTTCCGCCACCATCCTCGGTGAGGGAATCAGGAAGAGAAGCCTGACAGCTTCCCTGCCCGATTCCCTACTGCACATGCACTGTCACTGGTCCCCACTCTCTTGGGAACAGTGTTTCCCAGAAGACAGCAGGGGGAGTGACGTCACAGGCTGGATTCCCCGTGGGGATCAGGCCCGGAAGTGGTGCAAATACCTGTCTCAAACAGGTATCTGCACCCCCTCCCCCCTGAAAGGTGCCAAATGTGTGACCGGAGGGGGAGGGATCCAAAAAGTGGAGGTTCACTTTTTGTGTGAACCTCCGCTTTAACGTTAAATTTTGAGACCCTCCATAGTGTATTTGTTTCAATCTCTTACAACCTCCATGCTTAAAAGAGAAGTATGTCCAAAGCTCTTCTGGCCATATCTGTCATGTGGGTCACAGAAGTGCACTTATTTGTGCTCTCTTGTGACCAAGAATTAGCCTACAGCTGACTAAAGCTTGCTATCGGCTGACATCTCAGAGCTTCCCTCAGACTCTGGACAGATTCCAACAATAATGTTGGGATCCACCCAGATGCCAGACACCCAGACAGCTTGTCCAGCTTCTCGGTGCACAGCTGATAGCCTTAGACAGCCCCATTTGCAGTCCAGAGCTCTAGTGAGCACTGGAGGGGCAGTGTTGACAGACAGTCACCGCTCTCTGCCCAGACCCTGCTTAGGAACTGAGTGATCAGCAATCATGTGATTACTCAGTTTTCGGGCTTAGAGATGGTGGGGAACAGCTTATAGTGTCGGATTGATGCTACAGCAACTAAATAAGTTTGTATACTTGTTTTTTTTTTTTAATACCTGCACTTCTCTTTTAAGGTACTACGCTACCCTTCTATTCACAAGGGACAATGACAGAGGTGAGATTTTGCAGAAGAAGCTGTATATTTTTATGTTTAGAATTGCTTGGGCTACCTATTTTTTTTTTAAATCAAAACAACTTTTATTGATCATAGAGAATAAATGAACAGACGGGTGATAAGTGCAACATGCACTTCAAGTACGAATCAATCCATTTAACATACACAGGGACATGCAAAAAGAAAAGGGGAAAAAATGAGGAGGGAAAAAGTTTACCTGGTATGGGCTGCGGGGCACCAAAGCAACAGGGGGTCAGAGGGGGAGGGAAGGGGGGAAGTCCGTGAGAGGGCCGTGTGTTTACCGGGCGGGACCACATCTAGTCCTCCACAGTACACAAGGAGGAGTCTTCTAGCCACCTATCCCAAAACTTATTGTACGTCTTCGGGCAGCCCCTGCGGGTATACATTACTTTTTTGTAGGGGAGAGTAGTGTTGACAGCTCTGATCCATTGCTGTAGAGTGGGAGGAGCCCCCCTCATCCACATCCTGGTGACCTGAATCCTGTCATGGAATAATGTTTCTTGCAGAAAAATATATTTAAGTACTTTTCGCCTTCAGGGAGCGAGAGGAGCCCCAGCACACATTGATGGGGCAGAGGGACAAGGGGGAGCCCATGCGGTCATGGAGAAACCACACCACCTGGGTTCAGAACCTTTGTATGGGCGGGTAAGTCCAGAGCAGGTGGAAGGAGGCGTTGGGGTGGCCGCAGCTGGGGCAGTTGGGGTCGTGGTCTTGTCTGTATTTAGAGATGTGTAGAGTTGGCAAATGAGTCTCTTGTGGTCTGTTCCCAACTCAATGTCAACTAGCAAAGGGACCTAGAGGGCTGGGATAGAGTTATCGAGCTGTGTGTTGGGTGCATGTCGGAGTTGAAGGAAGCGGAAGAACATGTGGTTGGGTAGTATGAAGTTGGCCTTGAGTGTTTGGAATGACCTGACTGATCCGCAAGCCACAACTTGCAACAATTAAATAATGCCCTTGTTGATCCACAAACCATGGTCGGGGATAGAGGCAAGTTCGGGCAGGAGGGGATTGTCCCAGAAGGAAGTGTGGGAGTGGGGAGAGGGTGCCCTACCGAAGTGAATGGCAAGCTGCCATATCTTGCAGTGGTGAAACAGCATGTGTTATCCATCACCGGCCCCGGGCGGGCTGTGGGGTCCGCAGAACAGGAGCTGGAAGGGCTGGGACAGTGGGCCTGGGGCATGCGAGCATACCAGGGCGGAGTAGCTGTCTCTGTCAGAATGGTTGTAGTGGAAGAGGTGCGAGAGTTGGGATGCCATGTAATAAAGGAACTAGTCAGGGAGTGCGGCACCACCCAAGTCGGTTGGGCACTTCAGGACCTGCCAGGACAATTTGTGCCTGGAGGAGCCCCAGACAAAGGTGTTGAGGATGCCCTCCATGGCTTTAAATATACGTGGAGGTGGGTATAGAGGGGCCTGCCAAAAAAACATAAAGCAATTTGGGGAGGAGGATCATTTTGACCAGATTGTTCCGGCCTATTACCCCAAGGGGGAGACGGGACCATACCTGCATTTTCATTTTCAGGAGGGCGAATAAGGGTTCAACATTGAGTGTGGTGTAGTCAAAAAGGGACCTGAAAACAGTGACTCCAAGGTATTTAATGGTGCTTGCCCTGACCAGGGGGAGCGCGGGCTGGTCGGCAGTGGGGGGGCCCGCGTCTAGAGGGAGGATTTGGGACTTAGTCCAGTTTATCTGGAGCCCCGGGTATGTCCCAAAGGTTGTGATAACCTGGAGAGCCGTCTGGAGTGAGGGGCCCACGTCGGCAAGGTAGAGAAGCATGTCGTCGGCAGCAAGGACCTCGGTCAGCCGACTGCAGTGAAGGCCTTTAATATTGGGGTGGGCCCTGAGAGCTATGGCTAAGGGCTCCACTGCCGGGGCATAGAGCAGGGGTGAGATGGGGCAGCCCTGGTGTGTGCCATGGGATAGAGGGAAGGAGGTGGAGACCCTGCCATTGACCTGGATGTGCAACGAAGTGGACTGATAGAGAAGTTGAAGCCACTTGATGAATTTTGGGCCAAAGCCAAATCTGCGGAGGCATTCCCACAAATAGCTCTATTCGATGGAATTGAACGTCTTGGCGGCATCTAAACTGACTACCACCCTGGAGCCCACATCCGCATGCTGAGCCTGGAGGTTCATGTGGAGCCGTCTAAGGTTAAAGGCCGTATTTTTGCCTGGCATAAACCCAGACTGGTCAGGGTGTATGAGCCTGAGGATAACTTTGTTGAGGCGCAGGGCTAGGATTTTGGCCAGAATTTTAATGTCGAGCTGAAATAAAGAGATGGGCCTATATGATTCTGGCAACAAAGGGTTCTTGCCCGGCTTGAGGATGAGTATAATTAGGGCTTTGCCCATGGACGCCGGTCAGGGAGCTCGTATCGAATATGCATGTATAATTGGCAGAGCCATGGGATGAGGGTCTCACCGAATTCCTTATAGAACTCGAGAGGGAGTCCATCGGAGCCGGGCGCTTTAGATGTGAGGAGCAGTGCCAGAGCCTCCGTGACACACTCCTCAGTGATAGGCTCCTCAAGCCGGGCCACCTGGGGGGTGCAAGTGTAGGGAAGTTAGTGTCCAGTAGGAATGCCGAGAGCTCGTCTTGGGTGTGTTGGACAGTAGAGGAGTACAGCTCGGAGTAAAAGGACCTAAACTCCGCGGCCACCTGGTCAGGGTCCGTTATCCTGACTCCGAAAGCCAGCTGGAGAGAGACCACCACCGGGGGCTTATGGTCCAAGGGGGCCAGCATGCTCACCAAATTCAAATATGCGCTGTTTGCTGAAAAAAATGCCCTGCTTGGCTTTTTCAAAGTGCAGCTGATCTGTAAGTCTGGTCTGCATACGAACGCGGGAGGCATTGGCTGCAGTGGGGTCAATTTTGAAGGCTTGCTCAAAGGTGTTAAGGCTCTCCTCCACCTGGCAGAGCAACATCCTGGAAGTGGCCTTGTGTCTATTAATTTGCGTGGTCATAATCAAGCGAGAATGCACCATGAAGGTCTCCCAGACAGAACCAAACGAGGCGGAGCCGTCGTTTGTGCGGAAAAAGTGATCCCACTCGAGCCGGACCGAGTCCAGGTTGGATAATGTGGTGAGCCTACACACTATTGCAGCCAGAGTCCCCCCCCACACACTATTGCAGCCAGAGTCCCCCCCCCACACACTATTGCAGCCAGATCAGCCATCCAATGGATGGGATGGGTGATCTGTCTATCAAAGTTTCCCGGAAAATGGGGGAGGGGCTGTATGACGCGCACGGCGTCGGCAGGGAAGAATGCAGCTATTGAATGGAAAGCTGTCTGTTCCCCGCGGTTTGAACAATGCGGCGGCTCCTCTCCTACCCAGAAAAGGTTGGCTACAATAGTGTGGAGGGGACCAGATGGCGGCAGCGGCAGCGGCGACGCGGGAACATGCAGGATAGCCAGACTGATAGATTAAGAGAATGGGTACTCTTACCGCATAGGGTGGACACATATGCTGGGGGCACTGTGTCAGATAAGCTTGTAAGAGCTCCTCGGATGGATGGCTCTATGAAGAGTGATGATTGAAGGAATTGTAGATCCTTCCCAGGGATCTCAAGGTCCAAGATAGAGGGTGGCTCCAGGCTTTCAGATGGAACAAGTGAGATCTGAAAGGTCCACCACCATAGATGAAGCTGAGGTGGTGGACCTTTCAGATCTCACTTGCACCCAGTCACTATATATTGATTTTTTGGACTTCAGCACTATTTTTAGAGACACTTCAATGTGCACCTATGGTGTCTAATGTTCAGCTTATGTTATTATTTTTTATTTAAGCGCTACATATTTCTTTTGTATTTTCTATGTTTGCTAAATTGATCATTTAGTTGTGTTAGCTGCTATTCTGTTTAGTAGCGCGGTGAGCGTACATAGGTATATACCATATTTTTTCCACTTTCAGATGGAACAACACTTGTAGGTATCCATAGAAAAAAACAAAAAAACTCCACATGGTGTAGTTTGTTTGAAAAGGGGAGCCTTTATTAGGCTGGTAAAATACAGAGCAATAAAAATAACAAAAAAATGCCAGTACTCTGGAAAGGATCTGGCACACGTGATCACATGAATATAAAAAGAGCGTGGTAGTTGGGTATAAAAAAGCTCTTACCAATATTTTGCTGCCATTTTGAGCCCTCTAGCCCTTTCCCTTAGTTTTTTAGAGAGATTTTAGTAGTCAAAAATTCTGGTCCCCATTGACTTCAATGGTGTTCGGGTTCGGGTTAAGTTCGGGTCCCGAACCCGGACTTTTTCCCGAAGTTCGGCCGAACCCACCGAACCCGAACATCCAGGTGTTCGCTCAACTCTAGTGATTAGCAGACATTAGAAGATTGTTCTAAATTTGAGTGAGTTAAAGTACATTGTATATCCTCATTTGTCCGCATTCTCCTCCCATTAAAATGACTTACATAAACTAAAATCGAATTGGTTGTTACAAATCCTGCATATTATTATTACTTTTTGCACTGCCCTATTAAAGATGCCTTTATCATTTTGTGCCCTGTTATGTATACTTTTCGATAAAATATAAATCAAATATGCATTGTCTGCAATAAACAGCTGGATGAGAAACTGAAATAATCCTTTTTACTGTATGATGCAAATAATCCGTGGGGGAGAAATGAGGTCTAAAATCTATCTGGAAAAGATAACAGGCAAAATTTATATATATGTTTGAGTTGATGGGAAAAGGCTGACATATCTATTGTTGATGTGTTGTGTAATAGTTTGTTAAAAAAGACATGTACTGGATTTCATGCCAGATCTTTTGTGCTTTTGGATATAGGATAATTTTATGTAAACCTAAACTTAAAAGTTATTTATTTTACACAAACTGAATAGCATTATTTCCTAATATCTGTTTGTAAAACAATAAGGAAGAGAGAAGATATATGGGGTTGATTTACTAAAGAGTAGAGGCTGTTCTTTCAGTTAAGTGAATGCTTACTTTACATAGAGAATGTTATGTAATAAGATTAATATATTGGATCATGTTTGATATATATTGGATCATTTTGAAGAAAAATTCTAAAATGTGCATCCTCACAGGGGGACACTGTGGATGCACTAGTATAGGTGTGCCAACGTCCCGATAAATTTGAAATGAACACTAATTTGAACTAGGAGATTGGACTTTAAACGGCACACAGGTAGTTAGTGTAAAAATCTAAAGGTTTTTATTATAGAAATCTATATAAAATCTATATGTATCATAGATAACAGGATAGTAATAATCGGTATATGGCCCAGAGTAGTGCTATAATATCACTTCCAAAAGGTTACAATGATATAAACAGTGTTGTAAGTAACGGAGTTACAATAAAAGCAGTTACCTAACGCAGCCCCTTTTGAGGGTAACAAGTAATCTACCTAATTACTCTTCCCCTCATGGTAACGCAGTTCCCATTACTTGGGCGGCATTACCGCAATTATATCTACCGCCACTAGATGGCAGCAGAGTAATTGCTTCTGCAGGCGCTGTGAACATAAATATGGGTGGAACTCCGCTTTAGAATCATGTGACCGCTGTGATGGCCTGTCACAGCGGTCTGAAAACTCCCAATCGCAAGGCGCCCTGGATACAATGAGCCCCACCCGCCTCACACTGACCTATCACTGGGGAACAACTCACATCGATCACACACACTGTGTGCGCAACCTGATCAATGATCCGGGGAACACATGGCCGAAACAAAATGTTCCACAGAACAAACGTTCCCTATACAACACAGTGTACACAGCGATATCTAGTGGTCAACATGGTAAGTGCAGGACACCTATACAGACCAATGATCAGCAGGTTCTTTTTGGTCAGTGATTTCATCTCTTCATCAGACAACAAAGAAAAATCTGACATCCCCATTCCAGATCCCTTGCATCAAATAAAGCTTATATAAGATAAATAAAATAATAAACAATAAACTATAGAAAATTTGAATAAAGCCTAATATACGATTTTAAATTACAGACTCTGTAAATGTCAAGGGAATGTATATTATAAACATACATTTTAATCCAGCTTATAATTTGGATGTAATATATAGCAGATGGATAAGGGTTTTAAGTCCTATTAGCTGCACATACATGGTGGGACGGATGCACCTAGGCTGGGATATACACGAGATGACCATTTGTTTCCGGTTTTCTTTTCTCAAGGATCTGGCATTCTTTTGTCTTGGAATATTAACTCACTGCTCCCTGGCAAGCGCCCGTCATCTGCTTTTCAACAAAGCATTGTAGAATATTTAAAAAAAAATCAGTTACTTTGCTGAGTAACTAATTACTTTTTCAATGTAGTAACTGAGTCACTAACGCAATTACTTTTTCGGAGAAGTAATTTGTAACTGTAACTAATTACTTTTTAAAGTAAGATGAGCAACACTGGATATAAATAAACTTAAATTGCAAGAAGTGCATATCCAACAAACAATAATGGTTGAACAGTGTGTATATGAAGTATATAGCCTAATCATGGGTCCGGTATGTAGAATTTTTTCTTTTGCTCTGCTCTACATGTTTCTCGTAACAAATTGCTTTTTCAGGAGCATGATGGTCTGTTAAAACAAAAGAACATCAAAAATACTAATAAATCACATAATTTGTATGCATAAAACATCAAAGAATATGTTAAAAACACTGTGTTGCTGTCCGTATATAAAGTGAATAAACACAGCCCTCCATTTCACACCACCACAACCAAATGAACTGTGCCCCCCAATACTGGGGCATGTAAAGTCGGTTATAACATATATATATATAATATAGATGTACATAAAATAATACTTTGATTGGGTGAGACATAGATGGCCCAAACCATCTCTCTTTCCCCATATACATAAACCCCACAAAAGGGGAGTGGAAGGGAAAGGGGGAAAGAAAAGGAAAACATAGAGCCGTATAAAAAAAGGCCATCCAAGCTGGTATAAAAACATAAATAACCAAGGAAAAACTTACTTACAAACAGGTCGTATTGAGTAGAATAACACGGACATGGATACCAACACACTGGCCTATATCTAAACCAAATGGCCAGTTAGGTTTGTAGAAATCTAGAAAAAATGTATATATAATAATACATAAGATTTGAACAGCCTCTACGGTCACTATTCAGCTATTTTTAATACTATTAAAAGGGTTGTATTGGATCATGTTTGAGGGAAATTGAAAAAAAAAAAACATTATTTTTACAAAGTGAACATTCACGCTACTCCATTAGCTTCTATATGTGTTTTGTAGGACCGCCAAACATTGGTATTGCACATTTAGATTGAGACTCTGGTTTGAGATGTGTCTTCTGAGACTCTGAAAGTAGAGATCTTTGCAGCTGTGTTCCCAGTGTGCACATCTGCTGCCCCCATTATAAGGGGGGTCTCATTCTCCCAGGTGGATGGTTTTCTAACATATATTATGCAGATTACAACAGGAAAAGTGAGAATGTGTGGTGGAAGAGGGAACACTTGGATACCACTACTGTAATTTTCAGATTCAAATAAACAGCAGCTGAATCAAACCACCAGCCCCCACCCAATGCTATATGTAGGTGTACAAATTCTATATTCATTCCAATCCTTTTTCTTTTTAGTGGAATGGTCTGCGGAATTTATAATACACTTAGAAATTGCCCATAGTGATTTTTTTTATTTGGTATATATAAAAAGTCATCACTGAAGAGGTGTGCCCAAAATAAGATTTTCCCTCTATTCTTGTTTTGGTAACATCTATGAAATGTCGGATTTCTCATCACTTTCTGTCCTTGGGATAATGTTTACCATGATAGATAGTGGGGATATAGGAAGAACAAAAAAAACTACAGAGAAGAAAAAATAAACTGTTCTTTAATTATAAGGAGTTTTTTAGTTACATAGTTGGTAAGGTTGAATAAAGACACTAGTCCATCCAGTTCAACTAGTTAATGTGTGTTCATGTTGATCATGTTGGGTTCACGCTGGACAGGAAGCATGAACCCAAGATTCCCCAGGGTGCGGAGTCTAAGGTCCAGCAGCTGTTCACCAGAGCCTCTAGTGGTAAGGATGGCCTTTGCTGCAACTGAACCCAGGTCACGGCCCCGGGGTCCCCCAGGTCATGCTCCGTAGGGAGAGAGGGGAAGCAGCCAATCAGGGCACAAGGAATCGTGAAGGGTAAGCCGAGGTCGGGGCAACAGGCAGAATAGGATAACCAGGGGACAGGCCGAGGGTCATGGTTACAGGCAAACAGGAGTAGTCGGGGACAAGCCAAAATCGGTACACAGAGAGATTAACGTAGCACACGGCAGGCAGGAACACAAAGCTAACAAACACTGTTGAACAGCAAAGCAGACCTACAGTGCACTAGTTAATATAGAGTTCCTAGGATGGCCCGGGGTGAAGCCATACAGGGCGGAGAGATAATAAAAGGCAGCCAGATAGAGAGTCAGGCCTCTAATAAACACATGGAGGAGAAGGTAAGCTGCCAGACATTATTGCATATCCATGACACTATGTAGTTTAAGGTTAAATCGCTTCTCCACCCATCTCATTGTGTGGCCCTGTGTCTTTTTACACTCCCTGATACTAGTTTCCTACCTATGCTGCAATCACCATTGAGGTATTTCTATATCGCTATCATATCTCCTCTCCTCTCAAGCGTCTCTTCTCCAGGGAGAATACGTTTAATGCTTGTAGTCGTTCCTTATAATTGAGGTCCTCCAGCCCCCTTATTCATTTTCTTGCCCTTCTCTGGATCCTCTCCAGTGCCAACACATCCTTCCTGAGGATTGGTGGCCAGATTATCCTTTTTTCTCTGGAGTAAACTTAAGTAGTCTGCTAGTTATGTTTGATGTGGCTTGACATTGCATGAAATGTCTGTCTTCTACTAGGACCACCAGATCTTTCTCTATCCATCCTGGATTCCCCCAGAGGTTCTCCCCCTAGTGAGTACCTTGTGTTTATATTTTTAGAACACAAGTGCATTTACATTTTTCAACATCAAACCTCATGTTTGCCCACCCCATTCATTTATTCAGGTATTCTTGTAAAGGTTCTATATCCTACTGCTGCTGTGAGGTTTTTGCTCTTCTTATTTTTGTGTCATCAGCAAAAACTGAGATTGAGCTATTTATACCAACCACTATGTCATGTATAAATAAATGAAACAGAATTGGTCCTAGGACAGAGCCTTGGGGTACCCCACTTACCACTCCAGACCTGTCTGAGTACACATTATTTATCACCACCCTTTGGACGCTCCCCTGTGACCAGTTTTCTATGAACAAATCCTATGATCCTTGTCTACAGACCTCAGTATGTAAATTAAGTGTCTATAGGGGACTGTATTAAATGCTTTGGCAAAATACATACACACCACATCCACAGGCCACAGGAGTCGCCCGACCTCTCTAATGCTAATACTGTTACCATTGTGATACCTAATGCCAGAAACACATGGCTGGAAGATACAATATCCACAGCTCCAGAGAGCAACTGATTTTAATAATGCTTAAAATGAAACAATACAAATTAAATATTCCTGTATTGTATACTATGTACACCACCAGAAGTGTAGTAGCAACTGCACTACAGCTACACTGTTTTGTGTACCGGGTAAACCAACAGAAAAGTAGTAGCAACAAAACTACAGCTGCACTGTATTGTGTACGCCACCAAAAAAAATAGTAGCAACTGCACTATGGCTGCACTGTATTATGTACTGTGTACACCACCAGAAAAGTAGTAGTAGGAATTGCACTACGGCTGCACTGTATTGTGTACACCACCAAAAAAAAAATTGTAGCAACTGCACTACGGATGCACTGTATTGTGTACTGTGTACACCGCCAGAAAAGTAGTAGTAGCAATTGCACTACGGCTGCACTGTATTGTGTACTGTGTACACAACCAGAAAAGTAGTAGAAACTTCACTATGGCTGCACTGTGTACACCATCTAAAGTGTAGTAGCAACTGCACTATGGCTGCACTGTATTATGTACTGTGTACACCACCAGAAAAGTAGTAGTAGGAATTGCACTACGGCTGCACTGTATTGTGTACACCACCAGAAAAATAGTAACAACAGCACTACGGTTGCACTGCATTGTGTACATCACCAGAAGTGTAGTAGCATCTGCACTATGGCTGCACTGTATTGTGCATGGATGCAGAGTATATATATATATATATATATAACTGTCTATATATATATATATATATATATATATAAAACTGGCTATATATATATATACCAGCTGGCTGGTTGGTGAGTGACATGGGAGTCAGGCATGACTGTCCCCCCCCATGATGCAGGAATCACAAGGGGCACATGCACTACTAACATCCTCCTGTCTTGTCCCTTCCAGGTGACTTTGCATATGCACTGGGACCCCATCTCATGACTCCTATCCGGAACCCCCAAACCCCAGGAGAGGAAAGATACAATAAAGCACACGCACGTACCCGTGCAGTGGTGGAGTGCACCTTTGGCCTCCTGAAGTCACGCTTCCGATGCCTGGATAAGTCTGGGGGTACCCTGTTGTATTCCCCAAACTGTGTATGCCAGATCATCGGTGCATGTTGCATGCTGCACAACTTCGCAGTGAGAAAGGGCCTGCAGATTGACATAAGTGATGACCTGACCCCCGAACCAGACAATCCCCCCCTAACCGAGGCTACCTTGTCTTCTGAGGGAAGAGAAGCCAGGAGACAGCTCATATTAGGCATATTTGCACGTTAAACACACACATTAATCATGGCACAATGAGAATGCATGCATGCACACCACTGTGGTCTCTAGATCACACACACCACATCCTCATCACATTGGATTAGCACAAGCCCACCATGCAGGACTTGTGAGTAGCAACGCCACGCCAAAAAAAAATACCGCCTCTGGCGTGACCCACGCCTGGGGCGGCCATGGCCACGGCCCCGGCTCCTTAGGGGAGACTCATGGGGGGGTAATCCGGGGAAGGAGGAGCATCCCCTGGTCTCTGCCCACCTGGCGGCCTGCCCCCCAAGGCCACGGCAATTCTGGTCAGGCCAGCATTGAGGGTTGCCGTATTGGCCTGGATAGCCTGGGTGAGGGCCCGCACATCCTGACCGTGGGCCCGCACATCCTGACCAATTCCTGCTGTGTTAGCCTGCTGGTCATTTAGGCAATTGATCAGGGCCAGGGAGTTGCAGGCCATGTCCCCAAGCGTATCCTTTATGGAGGACAGGCTCTCCTCCATCTGCCCCAAAGTCTGGCTGACCTGTCCCAGATGGCGGGTCTGAAGGACCTGGTCCCTTCTCAGATTGGCAGGCAGAACCTCGGCCACCCCCCTGGTCTTGTGGTTCACCTTCCTGCCTCCAGATGAGGCTTGTGGCCGGGGAGAAGGGGAGTCCCTTGGGAGGGGAGCCCTGTTGGGGGAGGAGTGGGAGGGGCTACCCCTGATGGAGGCCTGGCTGCTGCCAGCCATAGGGGAAGACTCCTCCAAAAGTAACATGAAATTATTCCCTGACAACTTAAACTCCTCCTCCTCAACCTCCTCAGAGGACTCCGGCCTTGTCTGGGGGTCTTCCTCAGACTGTTGTCCCGGGGATGGTGCAGACAGGCCAGATGGCCCAGCACCCCTTCTGCACATCTGTGGATGACACAAAACATTCACAGGATGGAGGATCCACACACTTGCCACATATCCCCCCCCCACACATGCTACACACCAGATAGAAAAAAAAAACCCTTACCTGTCCTCATGGCCTCCTTAATGAAGTCAAAGCCAGGCAGCCCCTCCACTTGCTGCCTGTTGAAGGTCTGGGCCACCAAACGCTCCTCCACGGTCAGCCTAACAGTGCATGTGCTGCAATCTTGCCCAGCTTCCCATTGACCACACGCCGGAGATCATTGATCTTCTTTTGGATCCCCTGGCGTGTCCGGGTCTCCCCCCAATGAATTTACCTTGTCGGCAATGTCCTGCAAAATCAGAGTCTTCCTGGCCGGGGGGGGGGGGTGTTGGCACTCTCCGTGCCGTGCAGGAATCACCCATATAGGGTAATGGCCCGGATAATTATTTGCTTCTCCCGCAATGAAAAATGTAATTTTCGCTTCCTCTCACTCATGTTCACACAACACTCTCTCCAAAACAATCACCAAAAATCACTCTCCAAAACACTCTCCAAAACAGTCACCAAAAATCACTCTCCAAAACACTCTCCAAAACAGTCACCAACAAAAGCACCTTGCTGTAGGAAGGGAAACAAATAGATGTACTTTTGCAAAGGAAGGGTGTTTCTCTCGGTCTATTGTGTGGAGCTCACTAAGTTGACCGGGCCTAGTTCCAATCTCACAGATTGCGCCGTGCCGAGTTCTGAGCATGCGCAGAGAGGTGCTGACCATAGTCTGCTTCATGCGCGCATGCGCAATCCGGCCGGCCCTTCATTTGCATGGGGTCACGGTTCATTTCAATGGAACACACCCACGTCCTTCCCAATTTGAATTACACTGCCTTACGCCTCAGAAATTACATTGCACGGCGCAAATTTGTGCGCAAATACTACGAGGATACGGTACTTGTGCCTCTAAATTGAGCCGGTCTAACGTAAAGGAGATGCACTACGCCGGTCAATATATGTGCCAATGTACGTGAATCTGGCCCTTTGTTTTTTTTTCAATGACATGAATAACGGTCGTGTGTACGCGGCATTAGAAATGAAAACAGCATTTAGATTTTAACAGAGGTTTAAATTCTTCTCTATTCTATCCAAAACTGTAAAAGTTTTGGCTGGAGAAAACAAAACAGAGGAAGAGGTCACAGAATGCTTGATATTAGTGTATTGCTATTTTTAAACAGAAGAGAAAAAGGAATTATAGTCATATAGTAAACCTGTTTCATGGATGTTACAGTTACAGTGCTATTTTGCACTTCTGTACTCTGCAAGAAGAAAAGAAAGATAAATCTCCCTCAATCTGCAGAACTATCCATTAGGAAAAAAAGACAAAATTCACTTTAGTGATTTTACAATCACCTTTAGACTTTCCAGCAAATGAGTAGAGTGAGGGCTGCCCGACTGGTTACTAATTGATACGATTTTTTAGGTATGATCTTGTACAACATAATTGTGAGTAAATTTAAATAGGATAGTAGAGAATACAATCAGAATGTAATGTATGTGGCCTAACACAACTATTTGAATAATATACTATATGGAACCTGCTTACCACTGAAGGAGCAGCCCATCAAACTCACTGCATTAAACGTTGTTGAGATAAAAAATTATTCTCACTCACATTTGCCCACAGTGCCCACAGATGATACTGTCGCCATGTTCCAACCGAGTGTGGTTGCCAAGCAATAGGTAGAAAGTTGAAGATCCAAGCACGAGAAAAATAAAATGAGGCTTGGTTTCCATGAAGGACCGCACAGAACAATTTGGTGAAGAAATACAGCACCAATTCTGAGAGCAGTAAGAAAATGACTCAAGTGCTGTATGTGATGTATTCATGGTAAAGTCTACGATGAAAAAGAGAGCAAAGAGCACTGCTAATTTATAGAAGTTATATTTAACACAACTGTTACAACAAATGGGCGTGTTGATGCATTACTGAATTATCCATTTTGCATGATTTTGTTTCATACAGGTTAGTATTCTTCTTGCCAAATTTAAAGAATTCAAGAAAAAAAAAAATATATGATTATGATGATATGAAAGAAGTAATATTTATAATGCCTTCCAAGCATGAGCATTTTGTACAAATGTTCAATCAGATTTGAAGGAGCACATTTTGCAATTTAACAACAATTTGCCTTATTGTTCTTGTCCCAAATATGTAAAAAAAACTTGGTATACAGCAGTAACAAAGGATTCTGACATTTAAGGTGTACAATATTCGGACAGTAACAGATATTAGTTACACCACTGCTACATTTCTTAGGTGATAAACGGAACATTTACTGAAGTTAATTAAATCTGCAATGTCTGCATTCGCAAATTAATTTCAGAGTAATGTCTGCAAAACATAAAGCCCACGACTACTGAAACATAGCTAATAATCATAAGAAAAAACTGAGGGGGAAATAAGGTCCAAAAATTGATTTCCACTTTAATAAATTTGACCTTTTACAATCTCTTATTGCTGGTCAGATACAATTAGCAATCAGAGACCAGTGAATAAAGGCTGTATGGAGTCCCACAACTTACACCAAGACGTAATTAGATTTTTTTAGCTTATACTTCATATGGACATTATTATTTTGATCACAGAATCATAGATTATGACTGCTTTACTTTAAAAAGCAATGAGAGTTTGGAAATTTAATTTTGGGTTTCATTTTGTAATGCCCATTCCATTTCAGGTGTCTTTTTTATTTTACAATTGTTTCATTTCTTTGTGTGCTACACAGTTTCATACCTTTCTACACCTAAATGAATGTGATCTTTTAAAGGCAGAAAAAAAATCTATTGAAATTTCACCACCTAAATTTAATTTCTTTTCTCTACGCTCACTCGTCTCTCTCTCTCTCTCTCTCTCTCTCTCTCTCTCTCTCTCTCTCTCTATACCAAAAAAACACAGAATCAGAAATCAGGTACAGTGTTTTTGTTCTTTAGACAAGTGTACCATATATTATACTGCCACCATTTCATGGTTATGCTGGAAATAAATCTCCTTGGTATTCATGCAGATGTCTAAAACAAGACAATGTATTCAATGTAGCCGGGGCTGCATAGAGAATGGTATATTAAATTATCACTGACAAAGAAACAGTTTCAGACACAAAGAGCCAAAAGGAAAAAATGTAAAGTTTTAAAGAAAGTGTTATTTCATTTAAGAGAAAGTAAAATATATAACTTATGGCATTCTTAACTGACACAAGTAATTTTCACAAAGCATTTAGAGAATAGTACAGCACTAACATAAAAAAGATGGAGGGAAAAAAATATAACATTTTATGATTTTTTTTCTTAGTGGCTTTAAAGACTTTAATGTTATTTTTTTTTGGAGCTCTATTGTAATTCAGTTTGGATAAAAATATTTACCTGTGTTGTGCTATTAAACATACCCTTTTTAAATATTGCAGAGGAAGAAAAATTGGCAACCAGAGGCGAGTTTGTCTATACTTAGTAGTAAACAGAAAATTAAAAGTTCAACTGCAGTTTCTGAATTAGGGGATGGATATTTGTCATCCAGGCCATACAACTCTGCGATTAATGACGCGCACACACGACCGTATTTCATGACGTGAAAAAAAGGCATTTTTTTAAATGGTCATTAAAGACAATCATGTGTAGGCTCCAGACCATTTTTCTCTACGTGAAAAATGGGCATTAAAAATTTAGAACATGCTCTAAATCGATTTTCACGTTGTCCTTTTTCACGTTGTGAAAAACGGTCATGTGTAGGCTTTAACGACGTGAAAAAAGCATGCATGCTCAGAAGCAAGTTATGAGATGGGAGCACGCGTTCTGGTAAAACTAGCATTTGTAATGGAGATAGCACATTCGTCACGCTGTAAAAGACTGAAAAGCACGAAGACTGAAAAGTGCAAATCGTCTATCACCACTAACACAAAACCATCAAAAGCACCCAAAAGGGTGGTGCTATCTGAATGGAACTTCCCCTTTATAGTGCCATTGTACGTGTTGTACGTCACCGCACTTTGCTCAAGCATTTTGTTTTCACGATCGTGTGTATGCAAGGCAGGCTTGACAAAAATCATGTAAAAAAAAAAAAATGTTTTTTTCTAGGACATTAAAAATGGTCATGTGTACGCAGCATCAGGCTGATTTACTAAATGAACTGATAATCTTTACTCAATAAATTCCATCTAGAAATCCCCAAAAAAATCTCAACTCCTTTAGTAAATCAGCCTACATGCATGGCAAAATGAAAGATCTGACACTTTCTAATCTATTGTTAAGCTTCATAAAATGAAAGTGACGTATTCTTGCCCATACCTGAAAGGGACAATTATGTATTCTTAATATGGAGATTCTAGAGAGAATGACGTACTTATTTTCCATCCAAAGAGTGGTTTTAGAAAAGAGGAATATTGATTGCATATCTAAGCTGCCTATTATTTTTATAAATTCATTTGGTGGTCAAAACTCTTGGTAATTTTAATGTGCTTGAGATCTATCTTATTCTGTTTAAAAAAAATGCTAATTGTTTATTGATAAAAAATCCTAACTGCAGCTACTCAACATTTAACCACATTAAACTAAGAAAAAATATATTTTGTTTGGTTGAAATATTCCACAAACCTTATGAATTAGCACTGAAAATACATAGGGCTTTTTCAGCTTTAGATAAAATAGAGAATGATTTTTTTTTTCTGTATGTGTCCCATTTAGTACATTCCCCTTTGCACCCTGTCTCAGGGGAAGAATAGATCATGAGAGAGAATATTTTCAATGTAGGAAATATTGGAAGACTTACCCTCTGTTCCTGTTATATACGTTCCACTGATAACTTAAGATTTTGGATTGCCCTTCAGTTTCTGCCCCAAAGGCAATGGTGACCAGGTCAAACAGAAAGAATGAATCTCTCCAACAGACACAGACAGCAATAGAAAAACCTGACAGGAGATCCAAACTTTCACCACTCCATCCAAGAAACTGAAAACATTTTGCCTTTAGATAGACTTAAAGAATTACCATTATGTGTGCCTTAGATCACAGTTATAGATGCTTATTTTTTTAAACTACTGTTTATGCATAAAAATATAAAAATGTAGGAATGTTTATGGCTTTATCATAACTATTGAAACATACGGCTGAAAAATAAATAGAAAATAATTTCAATAACACCATTGGAGGAAATAAGCCATAAGCAATGCTGCCTAACTTATCCTCAGGGACAACTAACAGTGATTGAGCTCAACAGAAGGAAGATTTTGTGTTTATCTTTTAAAATATTACAAATGAATACTGTTGCTACCTGGAAGATTGAAACATGTTCATTTTTTTATCAATGGAGAACCAGAAATAGGACAGCATGCAAGTGTAAAAGATAACTAAATAAAATTAGTCTAAAGTAACAGTAAAATATGTTGCTTCAACTTGTCACACAGGTGATTATTTTTTAGTTATTTTTACAGTATGTAAAACTTTTGCTTTACATTTCTAGCTATACCCAGTGTGCTTATAATCTATTTAGCCTAACTCTCCTACTGAAAATTGGGCCATACAGGGAATTTTGGGAATAACATAATCTTTACATTTTTTACTAGAAAATTGGACACTACAGACTTAAACTTCCTCAAAGCCAACACCTACTATATAATTTTACAAAACTACAGACTCTAGTATTAAAGTGTTTAAAAATAAAAAGAGATTTTTATAAAACTTATTTTTTTGAACACATTGGGCCAGATTAAGAGAGCCGTAACTCCTGTCTAACTGGTGTTAGACTGGAGTAATTTCAAATTACGTTTTTTAGCTAGTCGGAAACCTCAAACCATGAATAGACGGCTGTCGGCTTCAATTCGACTGGATTACGCGTTCGTACGCCTTCGGATCTACGCTGCAATAAAATTGCGGCTACTGGGTGGACTTCCCGTCATTTTCCGCGTCGGGGTATGCAAATGAGCTTTTGCCGGCGATCCCCGAAATTAAGATCTTCATTCGCAATCTCTTACGGCACCTTTAGTCATCTTTTTTTTGCGTAACACTATACCAGCTTTTTGCTACTCTAATATTAGACAGCCCATGTTAAGTATGGCTGTCGTTCCCGCGTCGAATTTCTACGTTTTCCGACGTCTTTTATTATTTTTTACGTAAGTCGTCCGGGAATAGGAATGTTCGTAAACGACGCTACTCAAACAACGAATGACGTAACGACGTGATTTTGCGCAATGCACGGCGGGAAATTTCTGAACGGAGCATGCGCAGTTCGATCGCCGCGGGAATGCGCTTAATTTAAATGCTTCACGCCCCCTAATCGTGTATTTCGATTACGCGGCGAGAAATAGACTACGCCGCCGTAGCGTACGGGCAAAAATCTACCAGAATTCGGTGTAGAGACTGGTAAAATACGGCAGCGTAGAGTATTTCGATTAGGCAGCGCAATATTAAGTGTATCTGAATCTGGCCCTCTATTTTTATATATATATTTTAGATATTAATTATATATAATAATTAATTGTTAAAGTAATCTCCAAAATCCAAATTAAATGTAAAAGATGTATGTGTGCTTGTCACTAAATGACAAATACTGTACATCTCAACTTAAAAAGCCTGCGCAACTTCATAACAACAAACAACATAAGCAGACTTCTCAATTACGTAAAAAAAACATTTTTTACCTTGTTCTACATCACACTAAAAAAA
This sequence comes from Rana kukunoris, assembly GCA_029574335.1. Classification (NCBI taxonomy): domain Eukaryota; kingdom Metazoa; phylum Chordata; class Amphibia; order Anura; family Ranidae; genus Rana; species Rana kukunoris. The sequence goes on along the minus strand of CM056059.1, from coordinate 54,137,320 downwards.
AATCCTAATTAAATCCCCTTATGCACATCTCTGGGTCTTAGTTGTGTTTATGTGCATGTTATGTATTTGCATGTAACCTAAATGTGTATGATTTAGAATTTAATTATAATTCATTTTCTTTTTTCTTTTAATTAAAGCCTCTGTCACAAGGAGGTGCATATACACCCTTGGCAATTGTGTAGGGTGCCTGTCCTAGGGCATTATGGTTCTTTGAAGGCACATGGAGTGATCAGATGACAATCATGTCATCCTATTTCTGTCATTCATGCACCCCTCGTCTAGCCCATAAGTGGAAACAGACTTGAATTATTTATAACCTGGGGCCTAAAAAAAAAAAACAGTGTAGGGGAGCTGCTATTTTCTGCCACAGAGGGTGCATGCCTCAGGTCTTCTATTGAGTGCTCTGGGTCTTCTTTGTTATAATTGATGCTGTTATTAGAATTATTCTGTGGACAAATACACCTAAATATATACAAAATTTTAGTCATGAGAGTTTATTTTTGTATCTGGCACATCTATTCCAACCTCCACTAGTGACTAGTAATTATTCTATTTTTTTTAACTAGAACTATGTTAGGTAGATAATGTAGTAAATATTCATATGAGTCAAAAGGACAATGTCAAGCACAAAATTGAGTTCTAGGTGCCCAAGGATGCCCTGGGTCTTCTATAATACTAGCAACACTGTTCTACAGACGAGGTAGAGAAAATAATGTCACTCATTGCCTGACTCAGGGACACCTTTACTATGACCACCTCCAGGTTACCTTACTGCAGGAAGAAATGTGTGCACTTTCTTCCTCTCCTGTATCTAACATCTAACATCTGTAATTTTGCCTCTGTTTTATATGGGTTCAAAAACAACTCTTCCACTGTTGAAACATAATAAATCCATACAACGCTGTCTAGGAGAATGACAGCCATGATATATTTAATAAGTCCATATCAGTGAAAAGGTTAATGGGATTTTTTTTTATAAACTAGCTTGTATGCATTAAAAAAAATGTGTTCTTTTTTTTAAGGAGTGATGTATGTATGAACGTTCTGTAAGCAGATGTGGTGGGATTTGTATTATACACAAAGCATTCAGGAAAATCAATAAAGAGACAGGGTGTGAAGTTTTACAGCAGAATGAGATGAGAATAGCTGTCTTCATCCAGTGTATTGTGCTTTGATGTCTCACTGTTGAAGAATTCAGGTGATAAGTTTATGTTCGCTTTGCATGTTAAACATTATTGATGGAGTACATGGCTTAGCAAAACTGATATTAACTCTTTCTTTCAAATACATTTTTGAAAAAAACATAGGCCCAGATTCACAGAGCAATTACGCCTGTCTAACTGGTGTTAGACAGGAGTAATTTCTAATTTTGTGCGCCGTATCACTAGTTTGAATCCTCAAACCATGATACGGCGGCTTCGGGCTTCGATCCGAGAGGCTTGCGTCTTCGTAAGCCTTCGGATCTACGCTGCGATATTTTTGCGGCCGCTGGGAGGAGTTCGCGTCGTTTTGATGCGTCGGGATATGCAAATGTGTTTTTATTGCGATCCACGAAGATACGAGCGGTCTTCGCAATCGCTTACGTCTGTTTTTTTTTACGTACTGTTAGACCAGCTTTTTGCTGGTCTAACGGTGCGTAGCCCATGTTAAGTATGGCCGTCGTTCCCGCGTCGAATTTTTTTTTTTATTTTTTTTTTTTGCGTAACTCAATCGGGAATAGAAATGTCCGTAAACGACGCTACTCAAACAACGAATGACGTAACAACGTGATTTCGCGCAATGCACGGCGGGAAATTTGCGAACGGAGCATGCGCAGTTCGATCGCCGCGGGAACGCGCCTATTTTAAATCCTTCACGCCCCCTACTCGTGTAGATGGATTGCGACGGGAGAAATACACTACTCCGCCGTCGTTTACTGGACAAAATCTACCTGGATTCCACGTAGAGCCAGGTAAAAAACGGCGGCGTAGTGTATTTCTGATACACTACGAGAATCCAATTCTCTCTGAATCTGGGCCATATTATTTACTGTATATATTATAGTATACAACTTCTTGACTAATGCACATCATAGTCATATTACACTCACATTCATCCCATAGTAGTCCTGGTACTGAATGTCATTATGTATTACAAATCAGGAATTTTATCTCTCTACATATTGGGAAATTATCCAACTTCTAAGCTAACAACAGCCTGTTTTCCTCCATAACGGAGTTTGCTATGGGAAAGTGTAAAATTGTTAGCTCTTATTGCAATACGAAACAGCAGAACATTACACTCCTATTTGTATGTGATGGTAGGGTTAAAGCGGAGTTCCACCCTTAAAACCACTTGGTTTCATCCCATCCAGCATACTGGCGTCAGCGCCAGTATGCTGTTTTTTTTTTTTTTTAATGCATGTACTTACTTTATAATAAATCATTTAATTCCGTGCGCACCGCGGTATGTCGCCGCTATAAGGCGTCACGCCTTCCGGAAACAGCCGATTAGCGTTCGGCTCTTCTCGGCGCCTGCGCACAGACCCAGAAGCTGACTGCGCAGGGGCCGTAAATAGCCGGTCCTAGTTCGGGTTTTTTCGGAGGGCGTGACGCGGCTATATACGGCGCCTGCGCAGTCAGCTCCTGGGTCTGTGCGCAGGCGCCGAGAAGAGCCGAACGCTAACCGGCTGTTTCCGGAAGGCGTGACGCCTTATAGCGGCGACATACCGCGGTGCGCACGGAATTAAATGATTTATTATAAAGTAAGTACATGCATTAAAAAAAAAAAAAAAACAGCATACTGGCGCTGACGCCAGTATGCTGGATGGGATGAAACCAAGTGGTTTTAAGGGTGGAACTCCGCTTTAATTTCCTAAATAAGTAGAGGATGTTCCTTCAGTACAGTGACTTGTACATTTTCCAAAGTATATTTGCTTAGCTTTTCAAATCAGAGCACCATTATGTGAGAAAAATGCAAGCTGAAAGTAAGGCAATGCACACTTAACAAACCATTGTGCACAATTTAGATTAATCTATGCTATAGTGAGTCCATTTAAATTTGTGTATCCACACCATCAAAATGTTTTCCCAATTTATGTAATCCTCTTCATGTCTTTTTCACTGTGAATGCAGATAGGAAGATATCAGTACATATGTGGAGACTGCAAACTCACCAAAGGTTATTGACCCCTTTTTAGAGGAAGGTGGGTCTATACCCCATGGATATTCCAATTGCTTAGACTCACTGCCCCAGTGAGTCTAATCCTCTCCAATTGGAATATCCATGGGGTATAGACCCACAAAGTGCTTTTTGACCTTCCTGTAAAAAGGAATTAAAAACAATTGGTGAGTTTGCACTATTCACATATGCAGTAATATCTTTCTATCTGTATTCACAGTGAAAGAGAAGCTAAGAAGATTGCTGAAATTGGGAGAGCTTTTTTGATGGTATGGGGACACAATTTTATATGGACTTACTATAGCATGGACTAAGCTAACTAGTGCACAGTGCACATTGTTTGTTAAATGTGCAATGCCTTACTTTTATTTTGCACTTTTGGTTAATAGGTACCAATCAGAGTGTTTAAAGGGGCAGCGATACTATTTAGTTGTTTGATTTTTTTTGTGGGTACAATTCTATGGAGTTCACCTCTCGGAGAACTTTTTATGAACTCGCTATGTAAAAAAAAAAAAAACGGAATATATAGAGCACCTTTGCTAGAAGTAGTTTGGTTGGTCTCACTACATTCATTTGAGCATAGAGTGCGCTATCACTTGTTTTCAAGCTCCCTCCTTTGTTTGCATCATTATGTGAGTGCTGCTCCTGTGTAGTCATGTGGAGGAAAAGCTTGTACCTATTTATTCACCCGCCATATATACAAGTACTGGTTCACACTGGTGCAATAGAGCATGGGGGAGCTCATGTCCAAAATGGGGGTGGGTGTGACACAGCCCCAAATCCACAATGGCTCAAAAGTGATATGGTCCAGAAATATTTAGACAGAATAAAGGTGGATAAAGCACCTGGACCAGATGGCACCCAGCCACGGATCCTAAAAGAATTGAGCTCTTAAATTTTTAAAGCCACTGTATCTAATATTTAGGGACTCATTAATGATGGGAATATTACCACTGGATTGGCATAGAGCCAATGTGGTGCCCATATTTAAAAAGGGAACAAAGGGCCAGATTCACATACACTTAATATTGCACTGCGTAATTGAAATACTCTACGCTGCCGTATTTTACCAGGCTCTACACCGAATTCTGGTAGATTTTTGCCCGTACGCTAAGGCGGCGTAGTCTATTTCTCGCCGCGTAATCAAAATACGAGATTAGGGGGCGTGAAGCATTTAAATTAAGCGCGTCCCCGCGGTGATCGAACTGCGCATGCTCCGTTCAGAAATTTCCCGCCGTGCATTGCGGGAAATCACGTCGTTACGTCATTCGTTGTTTGAGTAGTGTCGTTTACGAACATTCCTATTCCCGGACGACTTACGTCAAAAAAAATAAAAGACGTCGGAAAACGTAGAAATTCGACGTGGGAACGACGGCCATACTTAACATGGGCTGTCTAATATTAGAGCAGCAAAAAGCTGGTATAGTGTTACGCAAAAAAAAGACGACTAAAGGTGCCGTAAGAGATTGCGAATGAAGATCGTAATTTCGGGGATCGCCGGCAAAAGCTCATTTGCATACCCAGACGCGGAAAACGACGGGAAGTCCACCCAGTTGCCGCAATTTTATTGCAGCGTAGATCCGAAGGCGTATGAACACGTAATCCAGTCGAATTGAAGCCCGCAGCCGTCTATTCATGGTTTGAGGTTTTCAACTAGCTAGAAAACGCGCGTAATTGGAAATTACTCCAGTCTAACACCAGTTAGACAGGCGTAATGGCTCTCTGAATCTGGGCCAAAGTCTTTACCGAGTAACTATAGACCTGTTAGTTTAACTTCTATAGTTGGGAAGATACTGGAACGTTTAATAAAAGACCACATGGATGAGTTCTTGCTGGAAACAAACTATTTAAGCAACAGACAGCATGGATTCAATTTCTGATGGAACTTGAATTGCACAGAATCGTATGACAAGGGAAATCACATTATTTCAATTGTGCCCATTCACATCAATGCAACTTGTGGCAGTGTGATTTTGGAAAAGGTTCCTGTGCTATTTTGGTGTGATTTCAGTGTGATTTGGCTCCAGAGAATATGCTAACCACATCAAAATTAGCATCAAAGTCACAGTACATAATCACACTGATAATTTCAATAAAACTGAATCGCAATAGTATGATCTGAGTCTTAATGAAGATATGATTCATCTGGATCTATACTGTTCTTTTTCATGCTATCAAATTAGTCTTATTCCGAGGGGCATGGTTTGGCCGCTCGCGCTAATGGCCGCTTGATTCAGGAGCTTCCGACGGGGAGAAGCACTTGCCAGCCACCACACAGCATCGTGTGCCCGGTAATCATCACAGGCAGCCGCCGCCTGTCATCAGGATGTCGCGCGGAACGTCCGTTCGCCGCAATCCCGGAGCGGGACAGCCTAAGAAGCTCACAGACTTCTTCCCAGGCATGGGCTGTGAGGAGTCCCAAGATGGCGACGGAGGAGACATGGATCTCTCCCCCTCACCCGCCTCAGCGCCGAGCACATGTCACAGTGCTCAGAAGCCCTTACAACGGGACCAGAGCCAGGAGGAGAAACAGTCCAACAAGCGCCCAGCAGATTCCCCTGTATCCTCTCCAGCATCCAAGGAACCAGTGAGTAAGAAACATCTTACTGCGCTCGCAGACAGTGACCAGGCACAGATCCCACATGACTCTCTTGCAGCCTTTCCCGCCTCTGACCGCCCTGCCTCAGAACCCATTATTAAAGAGATGCTGTTATCATTAAAAAAGGATCTCCAAACTGAGCTGTGCAAATCAGTCTCAGAGCTACAAGTGCAGGTAGATCGGCTAGAGGACAGAGTGGATGAAACTGAGTATAAAGTGAGAGACTGTGTAGCTGCACATAATGTACTAATAGACAGTTATCAGGAATGTGATGCTGACATACAATGGCTGAAAGACAAGGTCACAGACCTCGAGGACAGGTCCAGGAGGAATAACTTGAAATTTAGAGGCATTCCTGAGTCCATCACTCCTCCTGAAATTCCACAATACCTGCTACAACTCCTAAAGGCACTCCTTCCTATGGAAAATGCCAGAGATCTGGTTATTGACAGAGCGCATCGCATAGCTAAGCCAAAGTCCCTTCCGGATACGGTCCCTAGGGATATACTGGCCAGAATACATTTTTTCCATATCAAAGATAGAGCCATGGCTGCAGCACGTAAAGCAGGCAAACTGCCCGACCCATTCTCTCACATCAGTATATACGCTGATCTCTCGGCTACCACGCTAGCCCGCCACAGACAGTTTGCGCCCATTACTACAGCGCTTCGAGAGAAAAAGATCATGTACAACTGGTTCTTCCCCGCCACTCTGGAAATCACACATCAGGGGCAAAAATATGTCTTACAAGCGCCGGCTGACGCAAAGAAACTGCCCCGGCAGTGGGGCATCCCCATACCACCCGCAAAAGATGGGGGAGGGTCCATTGCTCCTCACCCACAAGCTCAACCACGGAGCTCTCCTCACAGCTCAGGCTAGCTTACCAATTCTACCCGGTCCACACTTTACACCAGCTACTGGCATAATATTGCTTTTTTGTAGCTTCTCGTCTCCCCACTGTTTGGATCTCTGTACCTCGCACCCCTGCGCAACAGATACTGACAGTTTGGTTTCCTGTTTCTTCTTGACCTAGGCTTAGATGTTATTCCTCGCTGACTGGTTATTTTTACATTTTCTGCTGCGTATTATTTGGTGGAAGTGATTGGTTGTTAGCGAATTATAGTGCAACCTTATAGAGATTATAGCTATAGTAGCACTAATTGATATTTGTATAAGCTGTGGTACATCCCGTCGGCTGTGTGCACTTCTCCAATACAAAAAACAAACACAAAATCACATATCATAAGAGTGGGACTTCCCCCAACTCTTCACACTGCTGTCACACGTTAGCACTACTGAGATGTCACTAAAAATAGTTTCCCTGAATGTAAAGGGTCTGATTAGCCCCTACAAACGCTCCCTGCTCTGGAGAGAAGCCCTCTCCCAGAAATGCGATATAATGTGCGCACAAGAGACGCACTTGACTCAACCTGATACGTGATGTGTATCCCACCATAAATTCCCGCACTGCTTTTTCTCTAACTCAGACAAGAAAACCAAAGGTGTAATGATCGCTATCAGAGACACAATTACCTACTCACAGAAATTTGTAGAATGTGATCCCAATGGCAGATACGTGATCTTGGGAGCGGAGCTTAACCACCAAACATTTACTTTGGTGTCGGTGTATGCGCCGAACACTAACCAGAACAGATTTCTCCGCCGACTGTTAAAACATGTTCGGTCGATACAAGTAGGCCAACTAATACTTTGCGGAGACTTCAACGTGGTATCTGACTCCTTATTAGACTCCACAAGCTCCAGGCGAAAACGCTCTCAAAACCTCTCTCTTACACTAAATGAAGATTTATTTGACGTATGGAGAAGTATGCACGGCTCTGAGAAAGATTTCACCTTTTTCTCCACAGCATTCCATGTCTATTCCAGGATCGACATGTTCCTAGTAGACAGGGCTACACTTTTCCAATCCATTGAAGCAAGGATTGGCACAATCTTGTGGACCGACCACGCGCCAATATCCTTGTCCTTGACTCTTCACCGCCGTACTCAACCTACGAAGCTGTGGAGACTCAATACCAATCTCCTGAATGGCCCTGGCTGTGGGAAGCATGTCGAATCCGAGCTGAATAATTTTTTCACGCATAATGTTAATTCAGTGACAGATGTGCACTCCCTCTGGGCGGCTCATAAGGCCTTCATGCGGGGAGTGTTCATGGAGCTGGGCGCCCGGGAGAAACGCAGGAGAACCAAAAAGATTAGTGATCTGACCCAGACTCTAACAGACCTTGAGACCCAAAATAAAATGACACCCTCAGTAGACTTAGTAAATAAAATCCAAGAGACGCGGCATCAGCTTTCCCAGTGCTTTGTGTCGCAGTACGACTTTCTACTTAAAAGACTGAAATTAAACCACTATGGGCCAGATTCAGGAAAGGTTACGCTGGCGGATCGAGTGATCCGCCAGCCTAACTGTGGCTTTGAGCCGGCGTTTCTGTTTTCTGTAACCAGAAAACAAGAAACGCCGGGTTGAAGTTCCGATGCGAGCAGCGTAACTGAGTTTCGCCATCGCATCGTTACTTCAACTTAAAAATGGCGCCGGGGGCGTTCCCGCCGATTTACGCTCAAAAAATATGTTAATGAGCGGAAATCGGCAATTCACGATCGAAATCCGGCGCGACGCAATGACGATACGACGTTTCCGGACGGGATACGCGGCGCATAGATATACCTACATGGGGCTGGAGTATCCTATGTTAGGTATAGGCGTCGTCATCGCGTCGGAAAAAAAAAAAAAAAACGTCGCTTGCGTAAAACGGTCATGAATGGGAATGTGACGTCATTGACGTTCATTCACAGATTTTGGAGCATGCGCACGGGGATGTTTTGACACTCGACGCATGCGCAGTACGTTGGCGGCGGGATCGCGCGTAGTTAGCATACTACACGCCCCGTACCGGCGACATTTGAATTCCGCCGGCTCATTTGTGATGCGCTGCCGCAACTTTAGGAGCAAGTGCTTCGTGAATGACAGCACTTGCTCCTAAAATTTCGGCAGCGCAACGCAAATCAAAAGCGTTACTCCAGAGCAAAGATGCTCTGGAATACGTGAATCTGGCCCAATGTCTCTGGCAATAAAATAGGCTCCCTACTAGCGAGGCAAATAAAACAGAAAACGAACAAGACCAGAATTGATCATCTGTTAGACTCCCAAAACTAGAGATTAACCAACCCGCAACACATAGCTAACCGCTTTGCGGAATACTATACTGACCTGTACAATTTAGAATCCTCCCAAGCGATCCCACCTCCTAACCAGGCTCAAATTAGATCATTTTTACAATCTCTCTCACTTCCGCAAATATCCTCTAAGGACCTTGCCAAGCTCTCTTCCCAATTCTCGTGCCAAGAAATCCAAACAGCAAATAACACACTTCCTTTTCACAAGTCCCCAGGCCCAGATGGTTTCGGTAATGAGTACTACAAAAAGTTTAGTAATATCCTTACTCCCCATTTACAAGCAATATACAATGCAGCTGCGACCTCTGCAGGCTTCCCCAAAGAAGCTTTGGAGGCGCTAATAGTAACACTGCCCAAACCAGGGAAATCACCGGATCAACCAGCTAACTACCCTCCCATCTCTCTCTTTAACTCCGATATCAAGATTTACGCCAAAATCCTCACCTCCAGATTAGAGAATATCATACCCAAACTAATCCATCCTGACCAAGTAGGATTTGTGAAAGGCCGCCAAGCCTCTGATGGGACCAGGCGCATCCTCAACATACTTCAGTGGGCTGAACTACATCGCACGGCTTCTCTGCTCCTATCTTTGGATGCAGAGAAGGCGTTCGATCGGGTCCACTGGACGTACTTGAAGGAAGTCCTTCGCATCTTTGGCCTCACAGGGTTTGTGGATTCAGCGATCAGAGCTCTCTACTCAAATCCATGCGCAAAAGTATACACCTCTAACACTCTATCACGCTCGTTCAACATAACCAATGGCACCAGGCAAGGTTGTCCATTATCGCCCATTATATTTGCCCTGGTAATGGAACCCTTTACACAACTCATAAGAACTCACCCTAACATCTCCGGTATTAAAATTGGTCAAACGGATCAAAAAATCGGACTATACGCCGACGACGTGATTATTTTCCTCTCAAAACCTGAAACCTCCCTCCCAGTGGTTTCGGGTATGATTCAACAATTTGGGTCTTTATCCCTTTACAAGGTCAATACTGCCAAATCACAGATGCTCCCCAAAAAAGCACAATCGGACATATCGTGGCTCTCTGGTTTCTCCTGGGCTCCCAGGTCCGGTATTAAATATCTGGGTATTCAATTGTCCTCACCTAGCTCCTTCATAGTCAACAACAACTATGACTCATTATTGAGGATTATAAGTAATCAAACCTCGGATATCTCCAAACTCCATGTTTCCTGGGCGGGCAGAGCTGCGGTCACCAAAATGTCCATACTTCCAGTAATCCTATACCACTTCCCTATGCTTCCAATACCCCTAACTGACTCCTACTTGTAGAAATTACAAGCCGTACTAAACAGCTTCATATGGGGGAAGAAAAGAGCCCGCTTTAGCAACAACATATTGTACACACCTAAACGATTCGCTGGCATGGGAGTTCCCAATCTGAAACTCTACTACCACGCTGTTATTATGGATCAAGCCACTGCATGGTGGTCATCCTCGGAAGATAAACAATGGGTCTCTATGGAACGATCCATGACAGGTCACAACCTCCAGGATCTCACATACGCGCTTCTCCTTGGTCTCCCTCGTCTCCCTCTCCACTACTTTACTGTTTGAGCCGCATTGGCTTCATGGCACTATTCCCAAAAACATCTCCACAACAAAACCTGCCTGGATTTGCATTCAATACCCCTATGTACCCTGGAATGCTTCACGGATGATTTATCCCTTGACAACTGGCATGAGGCAGGGGTGGTGTCGATCGGCCAATTATTCGACAAGTCCACTCTCTTGACTTACGAATCCTTGCAAAAACGTTTTTGCCTGCCACATAGAGATTTTTATAAATACCTTCGTGTTCGGAACATTTTGGATCAATCTCTTACACTGAGGACAACGGTCCCACAAGATGCCCTTGCCTTCTGCTCTTCCACTGCAACTCACAAGAAAGGCATCACATACTTCTATCGACTCTTCCTCCTCTCACCACCACTAGAGAAAACTCTGTCCATGGAAAAGTGGGAAAAAGACATCGCTTGTTCTCTCAACCAACTGCAATGGAACACGGCAACAAATAACTTACTCAAACACTCCCATTGCACAACGCACTGGGAATCACATCTGAAAATGATCCATCTCTGGTACTACACCCCAGCACTAATCTCCAAATTCTCCAAACACAACTCCCCACTCTGTTGGAGGAATTGCAGTGCAATAGGATCCCTACTACACATTTGGTGGCAGTGACCCAAAGTTCTCCCGTACTGGGAGAAGATCTACCAATTCATTTCTTCTATTACTGGTCTGATCTGCTCTCCAGATCCATCCATAGCTCTCCTGCTGCTGAACTGTGAACGCTGGCCCAAAAAACACCTCCCATTTGTACTTCACAGCCTAACAGCCGCCAAAAAAACAATAGCTTGTCTCTGGAAACAACAAGACCCTCCGGAATTCTCCTCCTTCCTATTGAATCTCAACACCCAGACTCAATTTGAACTCATGTTCTCATTGAAAAATGACAAAAATCAATTCTTCTGCACACAGTGGTCAGACTGGCTTCAACACCCGCTATGTACTGTGCATCAGTAACGGTGACACAATACCCCCACTGGTTCCCCTTTGGGAAGTCACCCTGTTAGTCCTACTGGCTTCCCTCCCACTGTATGTTTCAGTGCTTCCTTGTTCTTTATAATTCTCCCTTTGAGTGATGTACCCAGCTGATACTAGTCTGTTATTTTTCACAACTTAATGTTCAACGTACCTTTAGCTTGATGAGTAACTTTGCTGTTTTGACCTCTACTGTGTTATGTAATTCTTCAACTTTATCGTTAATGAAGATGTTCTTTGTAACACTTTACTTTCAAAATTCAATAAAGAATATGATATAAAAAAAAATAGTCTTATTCCAGCACTGGTTATCTTTGGGGTGGAGAGGATAAAAACACTGAGGACCTTTCAACAAGCGAGTGTGTTGTAATTGAAGACTGTTCAAGCCTGGACTCTCGCGTTACACTGGGATATTTGGGTATTAACCATTACACTTTTTATGGTTTCAGAAGGCCCTAGATCAGGGGTGCCCAACCAGTGGCCCAGGGGCCACATGTGGCCCGCAGAGTCCTCTGATGTGGCTCGCGACCTCCTGCTCTGGAATAGTGAGTTGGCATAAGCCGATGCTTCATTTATAGTGTCAACTCATGTCACAGGTGGCATGATACCAAATGCACTCTGCCTGTGACATCAACAGCTGGCGATACTTGAATGGAAGACTGTTAATAAAGGTACGTTTAATACTAAAATCACAGTGTATATATGGGCATATCTGTTCTGCAGTGGTTACTTTCCAGGGGGTAAGCAGTTTGCAAGCAGGGGCTGCTTTCAAACTGATTTGCAGGTGCAGAGCAGAACCCCTGCGGGTTACCTGCACTAAGCCATAGTCTTCTCTTACTACCTGTAGGTTGGTGCACTTCAGAAATTTCGGGTATTTTTGTTATCGTTTTAACAAATGAAAACTAACGCGCAGAATCCGAAATCCAAAAGATCCAACATAAAATAAATGCTTTATTTTAATTTTCATTGCTACAACAGTTCAATATAGATAGGAGATTTGACATGATGGTGACAATAGTGATCTGTGTGGTCGAATATGCCTAACCTTAACTCTATTAATCCAAGATTATTCTACATAGGAAACATTCGACATTATAGAGACAGTATTGGGGTAGAAAGTTCTAAGAAGATTCGACAAGCAGCTAAACTCTTCACTGAAGCCAGACGCTGGAGAGATCATGTGACATGCCTGCCCTTAGCATAGGTAAGTATGGGTATCTTTCCTTTCATAGGGTAGTTAGAACAGGCTTAGAATGAGGGTGGGAGCAGGTTTGAGTATAGTTAGGATGTGACTGAACTTCTTTTTTTTATGATATATTTATTGGGGTTTTCACAATAATAATACACAACATAACAAAAAGAAAAGAGAAAAACAACACACTAAACTTCTAATTTAATGAGTTCAAAGATGGCTTTCATGGACTAGGACAATTTCATTAGCAATACCAAATTCCTGTAGATACAACAATTATTAACTTACTCCCAACAAGATCCCATTAGATCTAAATTAACTGCTTGCCGACCGCCCACCGCAGTTATACGGCGGCAGGTCGGCACTGCTAGGCGAGAGCACGTAGCTCTACGTCCTATCTTTTGCGGCCGCTAGGGGGCGGGCGCGCGCCGCTGGCGGACCGCGCGTGCCCCCGAGTCCCGCGCGCGCGCCCGGCGGGCGCGATCGCCACCGGGCACGCGCGCTCGTTCGTTACAAAGCGGGGACCGGGAGCTTTGTGTGTAAACACAAAGCTCTCGGTCCTGTCAGCGGGGAAACGTTGATCTCCTGTTCATACAATGTATGGACAGAAGATCAGTGATTCCCCCTAGTGAGGCCACATCCCCATACAGTTAGAACACACCAGGAACACACTTAACCCCTTCCCTGCCCCCTTGTGTTAGCCCCTTCACTGCCAATGGCATTTTTATAGTAATCCAATGCATTTTTATAGCATTGATCGCTATAAAAATGCCAATGGTCCCAAAAATGTGTCAAAATTGTCCGATGTGTCCGCCATAATATTGCAGTACCGAAAAAAAACGCTGATCGCCGCCATTACTAGTAAAAAAAAAATATTAATAAAAATGCCATAAAACGACCCCCTTATTTATAAACGCTATAAATTTTGCGCAAACCAATCAATAAATGCTAATTGCGATTTTTTTTTACAAAAAATATGTAGAAGAATACGTATCGGCCTAAACTGAGGAAAAAAAATATTTTTTAGATGTTTTTTGGGGATATTTATTATAGCAAAATGTAAAAAATATTGCATTTTTTTCAAAATAGTGACTCTATTTTTGTTTATAGCGCAAAAAATAAAGACCGCAGAGATGATCAAATACCACCAAAAGAAAGCTCTATTTGTGGGAAAAAAAAGGACGCCAATTTTGTTTGGGAGCCACATCGCACGACCGCGCAATTGTCAGTTAAAGAGACGCAGTGCAGAATCACAAAAAGTGCTCTGGTCAGGAAGGGGGTAAATCCTTCCGGGGGTGAAGTGGTTAAATATTTACAATAGATCCTTAATTCTGGGGAAGAACTAAAAGTGTTTTTTTAACTCTGAATAGTTAATGAAATTCATAAATTAAAAACTATGGATTAGTAGAAACAATGATGGGCTAAACAAAAATCTCATATTGCGTTACTAAAATCCAACTGTAGAAAACACAATCCATAATAAGTAGTTGAATCCAAAAAAAGAAAAAACAGGGGCCATCAGCTGGAGATGTGTCCTCACTCCTCAGATCAAACAGGGCATAAGCAGGATATTCAAACAAACTCCATCTACCCCACAATCAGATTGATCATACAATGAAAGAGACACTAGATAGTATAAAATCCTTACATTAGTACAGGTAAAACCAGAGTTGTATACAGTATAGGCGGCCACCTTAAAGGTGTTGTAAACCCTCATGTTTTTTCACCTTAATGCATTCTATGCATTCTATGCACCGCTGTACCTGAGTCCCACGATCACTCGCTGTAAGACATTGGGTTGCTGCTTTACCGATCCAGGTATTTGAAATCCCTGCGGCTTTCTCTCCTTTTCTCCAGCGCTCACAGGATGGGCTAGGCGGGTTCTGATTGATCGGATCCATCCCAGTGACAGCACTGATTATAATTAGAATGTCTCTAGATTAGTAAATGCGGATACAGCTAGAGGGAAGATCTCGGGTATGTACAGGTGTATAAGTGAGGCGGACCAGGGACTAACAAATGAAAAACAAGGATAAATGGGAGAGGGATGTGGAACAGAAGAAGAGGATTTTGGATTTTGGAAGTGTTACTCTCCCCCTCTCAAATGGTATCCCACCTGTATCTAGTGCATAGAGCATACTATACACCTCAAAGAATGTTTCAGTTTGGCAGGAGACCTGATCCAAAGTGCCAGAGAAATGAGAGGGGAGACCTAATACACATGGTCTGGAGTTGCCCCAAATGTTATTGGTTTTGGAAAGAAATTGTGGATAGGATCAATTTGGTATTTGGGACATCTCTACAACCAGAGGCAAAAATGTGTGTATTGGGTCATCTGGAAGAAAGAGGAACTACAGGAGACATACAAATGGCAATAATAAGGTGCCTGTTCCAGGGTAGGAAACTTATTGCACAAAAGTGGCAAGCAAAGACCCCCCAACAGGGATAGAATGGAAGAAGGTAATGGATGACACTATTAGGAAAGAGGAATATGTATTTGAAAAAAGGGAAATAGTAAGAAGTGTATAAATATGTAGAAAAAATGGGTTGAAGCAGAGACATGATAGTGGAGGGGAGATGGGAGGGGGAGGGAGGAGGAGAGGTATGAGTGGAGGGGAAGTGGGATGAGGGAAGGGGGAGGATAGGTAAAGGGAGAATGGTAGGAAGTATTTGGTAATTCTCTTTCCTTTTTACTAATACTACCTGAAACCCATATTGCTGCATATAAAGGAAAATGTTGGGATGTTTAAGGCCCTGTACACACAAGGAGACATGTCCGATGAAAACGGTCCACGGACCGTTTTCATCGGACATGTCTCCTGGGATATTTTGGTCTGATGTGTGTACACACCATCAGACCAAAATCCCCGCGGACAGAGAACGCGGTGACATGACGGTGACGTGGCAGTGACGGTGACGCGGCAAAGTGCTCAAACACGGAAGTTCAATGCTTCCACGTATGCGTCTAATCAATCTGACGCATGCGCGGGATTTCGGTCTGCTGATTGGGCGCACTAACCAGCGGACATGTCCGACGGACAGGTTTACAGCGGACAAGATTCTAAGCATGCTTAGAAACTTTTGTC
This sequence comes from Rana kukunoris, assembly GCA_029574335.1. Classification (NCBI taxonomy): domain Eukaryota; kingdom Metazoa; phylum Chordata; class Amphibia; order Anura; family Ranidae; genus Rana; species Rana kukunoris. Next base: position 54,121,508 of record CM056059.1, on the reverse strand, counting down.
CGCTAGAAACCTGTCCGCTAGGCCACACAGACTATCGGACATGTCCGCGGAAACTGGTCTGCGAACAAGTTTCAGCGGACATGTCTCCTCGTGTGTACGCAGCCATACCGTGCTTTAAAAGATAAATAAAGAATATTTGAATCAAAAAAAATATTAGAATGTCTCCTATATGTACCTTTACAAGGTACGTTTAGGAGATTAAGCCAAGGGGATTTAATATCCCCAGACCAGTGAAGCGGTGACGGAATGTGTCAAAGAGGGTGATCGCGGGACTTCTGTATAGCAGGACGGGGGGTGGGGAGGGGGTCCAGTGTAAGTTCACCTTACAGATTTTCTGTAAAGGTGAACTTACCCTTTAAGAATATCATAAACAACACCATTCAGAATGATATGGGTAAGGAGGGCAGCTACCACAGATGTTGATGTGAAGGCTGCTATGTCAAAGAAAGTATAAAGAAAATTGTTATATGACTGTGGTTAAAGATGTCTAAAGATAGCTTTCCAGGACAATTTGAGTAAAACAGGACTGTGCTGTGCATATTCTGTAGACTCTTTGTAGGAAATTTCTGTGGCCGAACATCAGTTTTAATTTGGTGACTGTGGACAAATGTGACATTGGACTGTTCATTGGCATGACTGCTTGTAGTCCAACTCTAAATTGTGCTGGAAAGGGTGACAATACTGTAGCTAAACTGAATAAAGGTTGTCACCCTAGGAAAGAAACAGCCTGTAGCTACACGTTGCTTGTATGATTTTAATGAAAGCAGGGCATATAAAAAAGATTAAACTTTTTTGACATTATGGGAACATGTGCAACAGCATATTTGATTAAGGTGTTTAGGTTTAGATACACTTTAATAATTTCAGTAGCTTGGTATTTTAAAACAATAAACTAGAGATCTACTTAAAACCTATCCTAAAAAAATAAAAATAAAATAATAGAACATTCTGCTCTAAAAATAATGTATGTCCAGAAAATAAACACTGAATTAAACCTTCTATGAGAAATATTGTTTTGTACAGTTATATAAAGAAATGCTTCTGTAGAGATTCTGTGAGTGACCTAAAACTGCCCTTGATAACAAGAGGCCTGGAATCTTCCTTAAACTGAAGAGCACCAAGTGTACAATTAATCATAGCTCCTCTGGTGACATAAACCAGTCCTGGCTCTGTAATTGACATTCCACAAAACCTCACTTTCTCCTAAGGGAATATCTTTGGGGACATGATGCACAGAGTTAGTACCAGCTGCAGCTTTGTCTGCCATCCAGGATCAAGTGGACAGGCTGGTAGTTGTGAAAAGACTGAAAGGCCTAGCTGATTTGTGCTTGGAAGAGCTCGAAAGGAGATGCTTATTTTTCCTGTATCATATGTCCTTATAGCGTTACAATTACCATGTATGAAGACAAGAGACAACTGAGTATCAAGTGAGAATGGTGGATATGACAGAAATACAACCTGAAACGAGAATGACCTCTTGGTTAATACACTCGGCAGTAATCAAGAAAGAGTAACGAGGGCAAGGTAGTCATCAGAGAGATGTTTTGAAGTTCTATACAGGAAGGGTTTATGGCCTCATGACACATTGATGATACTCTTGAATCCAGATATCTATCTATCGTTGTTGTACTTTATCTAGTTTAATATAACACATGACAGCTGTCCGGCATATGGGAGTTTGCTGGACATCTCTACAAACACCACACAAATATTTGCAGCACAGCAGAACTCTGGCTGTAAAAAGGATTTTAATTTTGTCTTTGTTCATTTTAATAGTTAAGTTGGCCATTCATGCAAAGGTTGAATTAAACAGGACATGCTGAATGTTTGTGTAGTGTACCACATTCCAACATGCCAAAGCACAGTGCAACATGCTGCCAGAAAAATTGGTAAAAGTAAGAAGGTTAATGGAAAAAGTAAAATTAGTATTATTATGCAGGATTTATATAGCGCCAACAGTTTACACAGCGCTTTATAACTTGAGGGTAGACAGTATAATCACAATACATTAGGAATCAGATGTCCCTGCTCCTTAGAGCTTACAATCTAAGAGATAGGCTCAGAAAGCTTTACACCGCCGTAATTTCAAATGTGCGCCGTCGCATCTTTACGCCGATTCACAAAGCAAGATACACCAAAAAACATGGCTTCAGCCGTCCAACGTAACTTGTCTACGCAAGCGTATGGTGGGCGCATAGATACGCTGGACGCATTCGGCGTTCCCATTAAAAATATGCAAATGAGCAAGATACGCCGATTCACGAACGTAGATGCGCCCGTCGCTGTAAGATACGCCGTTTACGTAAGGCGTACTTCCAGCGTAAAGTTACCCCTGCTATATGAGGCGCAGCCCATGTTAAGGTATGGAAGTCGGAACAGCTGTCAAATTTTATGTTGTTTACGTAAGGCATACGTGAATGCGCCTGGGCATAAGTTACGATCACGTCGTATGCAGTGTTCGACGTATCTTAGGAATTCTAGCCGGTGTAATTCGGAGCATGCGCACAAGGATACGTTCACGGACGGCGCATGCGCCGTTCGTTCGGCCATGCATCTACATGGGGTCACGCTTCATTAGCATAAAACACGCCCCCTACCTGCCTACTTTGAATTACGCTGGCTTACGCCGGCCCATTTACGGTACGCCGCCGTAACTTAGGACGCAAGTGCTTTGAGAATACAGCACTTGCCTCTCTAAGTTGCGGCGGCGTAGCGTAAAAAAGATACGCTATGCCTACGTGAATCCGGGCCATAAAGTTTAACTTAAAAAAATCAAACACTGTGATATGTTTTAGCAATGCATTGTAGCGCACATACAGAACTGCTTGCACATATTATGCTTAACATGGTTGCTAGTGTAAATAAGTCCTTAAGGTCAGCATGTCCTCTAATTATGGCACTCTCTGGCATTTCACAGAGGGTAAAGGCTGCCAACGTTTAAGCCATGGGCGTCCGCTGACATTTTTTCAGGGGGGGGGGGGGGCGCTTCAGCAGCGGCGATACACAGTTGCATTTAACCCTTTCTTCAAACGCTAGCGGGGGTTAAAACAGCACCTCTAAAGGCCGAATTGTACAGCTAAAACGATGGTACAGCGCCGCTTTTTAGCGCCGCTTTACCGATAACTCCGCCAGCTGGCAGTGTGAAATAGCTCTTGAGATAATTCAGCTTCACTCCATGCCCATATAAATATAGCCTAGGGAATGTACAGACCCCCCTTCAGCACAGATGAACCCCTCCTTCAGCACAGACCCCCCTTCGGCACAGACCCCTCCATTCAGCACAGATGGACCCCCCATTCCGCACTCTGCACAAACCTCTCCATTCAGCACAGATCCCCCTTCAGCACAGATGGACTCCCTTTAAGCACAGACCCCCTTCAAGACAGACCCCCATTTAGCACAGATGAACCCCCTATTCAGCACAAACCCCTTCTTCAGCACAGAAGGACCCCCCTTCCCCATTTCCATTCAGTATCTCAGATCCGACATCAGCACGGCACATGTAAAGCAGGTTCCCTCCCCCTGTGTACACATAAACATTGAAGGGGGAGGCGGCTTCACTCTGCTCGCTGTGCCTGTGTGACATCCGGCCCGGGACCGCTCTGACAGCTCAAACACCTTTTTGATTTTCCAGGGGGGGGTCAATTGCCCCCATTGCCCTATGAAGCTGACGCCCATGGTTTGGGCTTTCATTTTTAGCACTGCTTATATTTAGAGTTGAGCGGACACCTGGATGTTCGGGTTTGGACCCGAACCCGAACTTTAAAAGTCAATGGGACACGGACTTTTAGTAAAAGAAAAAAAATGCGTGGGGGTCCCCCCAAATTCAATAACCAGACTCTTTAGGTCTGGTATGGATATTAAGGGGAACCCCAACGTCAATTAAAAAAAAAAGGACGTGGGGTTCCCCCCAAATATCCATAACCAGACCCTTCAGGTCTGGTGTGGATTTTAAGGGGAACTCCACCCCAAATTAAAAAAAATGGCGTGGAGTTCCCCCTAAAATCCACACCAGACCCCTTATCCGAGCACGTTGACCTGGCCGGCCGCAGAAAAGAGGGGGGACAGAGTGCGGCCCCCCTCTCCTGAACCGCACCAGGCCACATGCCCTCAACATTGGGAGGGTGCTTTGGGGTGCCCCCAAAGCACCTTGTCCCCATGTTGATGGGCAGGGGGCTTATCAGAATCTGGAAGACCCCTTTAACAAAGGGGACCCCCAGATCCTGGCCCCCCCTGTGTGAAATGGTAATGGGGTACACTGTACCCCTACCATTTCACAAAGGAAGGGTAAATAGTAGTTTTCAGGAAAAAAAACACACACACACCGTAGAACAAATTACTTTATTAATTAAACCAAATAAAAATCCAGCGATGAAAATAGACGATCGATGCTGCTGCCTGCTCCAACATTGTCTTCTATCCAGCGCCGGTTGATCTCTCCAGCGACAGGTGATCGGTCCAGCGATGAGAAGATCCATCTATTCAGAGCACAGCTCAGCGAATGACGCACCGGAGCTTTGACATTACTTTTATAGGGGAGGCAGGCCACGCGTCACGTGACCCCGTCCTGCTCTGACGCAAGGGGCATGTCTGGGCTGTCCCAGTGATGTAGCAGAGTGTGCGTCAGAGGGGGATGGGGTCACGTGACGCGTGGCCCGCCTCCCCTATAAAATAAATGTCAAAGCTCCGGCGCGTCATTCGCTGAGCTGTGCTCTGAATGGATGGATCTTCTCATCGCTAGACCAACCGGCCGTCGGTGGAGAGATCACCCGGCGCTGGAAAGAAGACAACGTTGGAGCAGGGAGCAGCATCGATTGTCTATTTTCACCGCTGGATTTTTATTTGGTTTAATTAATAAAGTAATTTGTTCTACGGTGTGTGTGTTTTTTTTCCTGAAAACTACTTTTTACACTTCCTTCGTGAAATGGTAGGGGTACAGTGTACCCCATTACCATTTCACACAGGGGGGGTCAGGATCTGGGGGTTCTCTTTGTTAAATGGGTCTTCCAGATTCTGATAAGCCCCCTGCCCGCATACCCCCACAACCACCGGGCAAGGGTTGTGGGGATGAGACCCTTGTCCCCATCAACATGGGGACAAGGTGCTTTGGGGGGCCCCCCAAAGCACCCTCCCAATGTTGAGGGCATGTGGCCTGGTACGGTTCAGGAGAGGGGGGGCGCACTCTGTCCACCCCCCCTTTTATGCGGCCGGCCAGGTCAACGTGCTCGGATAAGGGGTCTGGTGTGGATTTTAGGGGGAACTCCACGCCATTTTTTTTTTAAAAATTGGGGTGGAGTTCCCCTTAAAATCCACACCAGACCTGAAGGGAAAAACCCAAACTTTACAGTTCGGGTTTGCTCAACTTTACTTATATTATGGCACAGAGCGCGTTTCCAATGTTGTTACAATCGTCAAGCTTTGGATTGTAGGGAATACTCCCTTAAAATTTCACTGAACCTGTCACTATTTTAAACTTTTGAAAGTAAATGTCCCACCTAAAAGCGGAAGCCAAGAGATATCTGTTATTACCTTTATTAGCCAAAAGCTTATTGTGCCTGTCTCTAATTTAGTTTCACTTTTCCCTCACTTATGGCTAAGCTGCCCCAGCTGCCTTTCCACTATCCAGTTAGATTGCTTTCATTTTATAGTGAGCACTTAGCCAGTAGGTCAAAGGGAAGGTCAGGCCCCAATATAAAAGCGAAGCCAAATCTGAGGGTTAAATAACAGCTTTTTTGTAAAATAAAGTTGCAGGCACATAGGGCCAGATCCACAGAGAGAGTATGCCGGTGTATCTACTGATACACCGGCGTACCTTCAAAGTTCCCACGTCGTATCTTTAGTTTGAATCCTCAAACCAAGATACGGCGGCTTCTGGGTTAGATCCTACAGGTGTACGTCTTTGTACGCCTTCGGATCTAAGATGCAATACTTCAGCGTCCGCTGGGTGGCGTTCACATAGTTTTCCGCATCGGGTATGCAAATGAGATTTTTCCGACGATCCACTAACGTACGCGCGGCCGTCGCAATCTCTTACGGCGTCTCTAGTTGGCTTTTTCCGGCGTATAGTTAAAGCTGCTTTTATCCGGCCTATAGTTAGGCTTGCCATGTTAAGTATGGCCGTCGTTCCCACGTCGAAATTTGAATTTATTTTAATTTTTGCGTAAGTCGTCCGTGAATAGGAATGTACGTAATTTACGCTAGTCAAAAAAAATAACGTTGTTGCGACGTAATTTAGCGCAATGCACGGCGGGAAATTTCTGAACGGAGCATGCGCAGTTCGATCGCCGCGGGGACGCGCTTCATTTAAATGAATCACGCCCCCTACTCGCCGACTTGACACTTCTCAACTGTCCTATAGGTAGGCAGAGTTAAGGTCTAGGTGACAACAACAAAGGTCCAGAACCTACTAGACCCACATCTGGTATAAATGGGCTTCTAAATCCCAGAGGGCCCTTAAGGTTTCTTCACCATTGTGCAGATGGTTTGTCAGTTTTTATCTTTTCTGTATGTAAAATTATGTAGCGTGTGTGTGTGTAGAAACACTATCCACTTAAGTTGGCAAAATAAGTCTGGCTCTGCTGAAATTACATAGCGCTGTTAATTATAAATGTGTACTCTTATTTTTCTAAGAAACTCTTCAGCTTACTAGAGGGCATCTTGCTCTTAATAACACAATTCCAAATTCCATTAACATAGGCATAAAGAAACTGCTAGTTTTAATTACAAATTTATCAAAATTAATTGAGTTCTTTGGCTGTATAAAGTCAATGCTGAGAAGCATTTAGGGATTTACATTTACAAATTGACCTTACTTACTTCCTGCAGTGGTAGAATATCATAAGGCCTTCAGGTATTTTACACCTTAAAATGCAATGATTTGACTAAGCCTTGTTATTGACATAATATACTACAACCAATACAATGCAGGATTAATTTAAAGTCTGTCTTGTGTGTATTTGAGGTATGGTTGTTTGGGGGCTGTATTCCTTTCCTAGTCAAAGACTGTTACATACCTTTAATAGCACAGTGCAGAGAAGAAGGTGGTTCTCATTTCACTCTTTGAGGAAACCTGGGGACAGAATTGAGTAACCTCAGACGGATGAGATGTAGCGCTTGGAGCATAGAACAAGGTGCCTGGAAGCAGTGTGTGTATGTAGACTAGAATTCTGGGTTAGAACAGAGATGTAAATGTACATTGTAAAACAGTGCTTGGGAATCGGGTGCTAATCAGGAATGAAAGTCATGTGTATGTTGAACAGCCACCAAGAATTAGGCAAAATCTTCAGGTTAGTTGGTCCAAAAAGAAGAAAGGGCGCACAAGTCTTGTTAGAACACAACAGATATTTTACAGCTGAAGATAAGCAAACACATGGCTTTTGTTAAGTGACCTTAAATCCCATAAAGTAAAATCGTATTTTTTTTTTATTGCCCTTGTGCCCTTTTCTTGTGTATACAAATTTCCCTTATATAACAAAATAACCTGCGGATTCTTCCAGTCATTTAGCCTTCCTTGTCAATGATGGCATTGATCAATCTACAGGTTTATAGAGCCTTTGCAACTTTGCCACTGAAAAAAAACACATGCTCTACCTCTTCCTATGCCAGCTCTGCCTGTGTTGGGAGTGGAACTAAGCCACAGCTTGTCATATATCCTGGTGAAGCTGCTAGTCAAGAATCTGAACCATTTTGCAGACAATATGGCCTGTGAGGTGGATCAGATGGTTATTTATTTATTTATTTATAAAAATGCTTTTTGGGAGCGCAGTCATTACCCGAAGGCCTCGATGCGCTCATAGAACCACAGATACATGTAAAAACACATCTCACACTACAATATAATAATCACTTAAAAATCACATGATAACATCAACAGCTAAAACTGATAAAACTGCTAATATCTAACCCTAATTAAGACCATACGCCTGAGAAAATAAAAACGTTTTTAAAAACTTCCTGAACTTTAACAAATCCTTCTCCCGTCTTAAATGTAAAGGTAGAGAGTTCCAGAATGACAGCTCCACTCTGCTCTGCATTGGTCTTGTGGGAGGATCTAAAAATGCTGGTGCATCATCACAGGACATGAGACCCTCTGAGGTTTAGCCCTGTCTCTAACCCAGGCCCTGCTGAGAGCAAAAAAACAAAATTCAAGTCACCTCTGAAGGAAAACCTAATATTTATGCAGTTATTTCCTATTTTCCTATGAAAATTAGTTGCTAATGGTGTTTAGACATGTGCACACTGAAATATTTTGTTTTGGAAAAAAAAATTCGCCAGAAAAATACATTTATTTAGTTACTCCCGAAATTAGTTTTTATTTATTTGGTTTTTCGTTAAAAAAATGCATTCGTCCGAAAATCCAAATTAATTAAGGTTGAATCTGTCATTGAAGGCTTATGGTGTCTGTCGAATGTTCTAAAAAGATTCGACGGAATCTTAAAAAAAAAAAGAAGATTCGATGGAGCAACGAAACTGTACGATGCCGCAATCGTACATTTCCGGTCGAATGTTCCGCCTACGAGCTATAGAAGAATTCTAATGTTGTATGACTAATAATAATTATATTTATTAATTATTATTACTAGTCAACCAACATTAGAATTCTTCTATAGCCTATGAGCAGAGCATTTCACCATAAATGTCCGCTTGCTGCGATCGTATGTTTTTAGCTACTTCGTCGAATCTTCATGTCTCTCTATGTGAAAACATTTCTCTCTATGTCGAATCTTTTCTCTTTATGTCAAATCTTTTCTCTCTATGTCAATTCTTCTTCATGTCTCTATAATGTTGAATCTTTTCTCTCAATGTCGAGTCTTTACTCTTTATGTAGAATAATATTGGACTAATTGAGTTAAGGTTAGGCACATTCGACCACAACGAAAACGAAAATAAAGTATTTGTTTATGTCGAATCTTTCGGTTTTCGTTTTCTGTGCTTTCGTTTTCCTTTGTTAAAGCGATAACGAAAAAACCTGAAATTCGGACGAAAATGCATTCGGACGAAAACGAATGCACATGTCTAATGGTGTTCCCTATTTGCTGGATATGGGAAGCTATGTGGATGTATAACCACGTCCGGGGTGAATGTGGGGTATGCTTACCCCTTAACATGCTATTTGAACATACTTTATTTAGACCCATAAATTGGTTTGGTACCTGTACCTTCCACACCTTCACGTGTCAATCTCAAGTTTCCTTTAAAGTTCTTATTGGTATATAAGAGCAGCCTTACCTAAAGTCATTCATGGGAATTTACTAAGACCAGAGTATTCAGAATATGGAGCAGATGTGCATGGCAACCAATCAGCTCTTAATTTCTATAGCTTAACCACTTCATGCAAAAACTTTGGCGCTAAATACTGTTGTTATGGAAGCAGTTAGCTGTCATCACCCCTGTGCGTTTCTCTATTGGATAAAAGTTGTCTCTGCAGCAGGTTTACTTCAAGATCACTTTTATTGGTGGCGGGAGAAGGGCCCTCCGCCACGTTCCGGTCATCTCCTCTACTTACCAGAGCTGCCTGGATGCAGAGTGAGGGAAAGATGGCCCCCGCTCGGCTCCATAGCATTGGAGGGCAAACATAACTTCCGCCCAATGCTCTTAAAGGAGATTTTTTTTTTAATTACATGCAATTGCATTTTAGTGTAAATATGATCTTTTTGACCCCAGATCTCACATTTAAGAGGTCCTGTCATGCTTTTATTCTATTACACGGGATGTTTACATCCCTTGCAATAGAAGTAAAAGTAACCCAAATTTTAGCTTTTAAAAGGAAAGTGCAAAAAATAAAATTAAAAAGTAAAAAAAAGAAATGCATTTTTAAAGTGCCCTGTTTCACTGATCTTGCAAGCAGAAGCGAACGCATACATAATTTACGCATATGAAAACGGTGTTCAAACCACACATGTGAGGTATTTCCACAATTGTTAGAGCTCCTCTGTAACTCAAACTGGTAACCTGTAGAAAATTTTAAACGTCGCCAATTGAGATGCGATTTGGAAGCATGATGTGTTGGATATCAATTTATTCAGCGTAACATTATATTTCACAATATATAAAAAAATTGGGCTAACTTAACTGTTGTCTTATTTTTAATCTAAAAAAAAAGTGTCCCCCCCCCCCCAAAAAAAAATGGTGCTGGTAAAACGCCCCCTGGGTGTGTCTCTGTTTTTGCATGTCCTGTCCCGGGGTTGCGATGTGCCCAGTTCTGGCCTCCTCTGGTGGGGGTGACACCGGATCTCTGATTATTGGTGCCATGCCTAGTGCACCACACGTGCAGCATCCTTGGACGCCGGCCGTGCTATTGGCGCCTTTCCATGCGACGTGCTGCTGGGGGTTGGGCGGAATTCCAGCCAAAGGCTTTATTGCCGGAGGCGGGGCTCTGCCATATCCCCCTATGGTCATGGTGAAACCTTGTGTCATGTATTGCTACATGACATAATATATGTTACATTTGGGTACTATGTGGCTTAATGGACCTTAAATTGATCAAATGTTAGTAATCAAATTACATTACCCAAGGTTCTTGTGCTGCCCCGTATAGGGAATCACAATACATGACCTTGAGAAAAAAATAAGTATCATTTCATTTATTATGTTACATACACATGCCTCATTTAAAGTCCCAACAACATTTTCTTTTTCCTTTATTACACATAAGGCCCGGATTCACAGACAGCAGGCGCACATTACGCCGCCGTAGCGTATCCCCTGTACGCTACGCCAATGCAGCGCAGAGAGGCAAGCATGGAATTCATAAAGCCAGTGCTCCCAGCGTTGCACCAGCGTGGCGTGGGTTTCAAAGGCGCAGGCCAGCGTAAGTGGAAGTGGGCGTGATCCCATGCAAATGATGGGCCGAGCGGCAGACAAGTACGTATAACGAACTGCGCATGTGCCGTGACATGAATGCATCTCCCTGCGCATGCTCACAACCACGTCGGAACAACTGCCTAAGATACGCCGGATCACTGTGTATGCCGTTAACGTAACTTACGCCCAGCCAGACACACGTCCAACGTAAAATACGCCGGCTTGTGTTCCCTGGTGCAGACCTGAGCATGTCTGTTGCTGAGTTACATCTCCTTTATGGGGAATAACCTTACGCCGGACGTACAACTTACGCGCACCGCCCGTGTCCTGCGTCGGGCGCATGTACATTCGTGAATCACCGTATTTCCCTCATTTGCATATTTGAATTAATAATCATTGGGGGCAGCAACGTGCGTCCAGCCCATATTTGCGCCCACGCAAGGGTGGCCAGTTTTTAGGCGTATATTGGTTTGTGACATAGGCCGGTGCACATTTGCACTTATGTCAGCGCAAGTGCTTTGTGAATCTGGGCCATAATGTTTGGGGGTTCTAAATAATTTTCTAGCAAAAAAAAAAAAGATTTTAACTTGTAAACATCAAACCTCAAAAAGAGCAAACGTTTATTTATTTCACTAAAGCAACTTAAAAGGTGAAACTATTATATGAGAGAGACTCATTACATGCAAAGCAAGATAGTTCAAGCCGTGATTTGTCAAAATTGTGATGATTATGGCTTACAGCTCATGAAAACCCCAAATCTACAATCTCAGAAAATTAGAATATTACATGCAATTAATAAAACAAGGATTGTACATAGAATAATATCGGACCTCTGAAAAGTATAAGCATGCATATGTACTCAGTACTTAGTTTGGGCCCCTTTTGCAGCAATTACTGCTTCAATGTGGCGTGGCATGGAAGGTGTTATATAAGACCAGGATGCTTCAATAGCGGCCTTCAGCTCTTCTGCATTGTGAGTGAGTGAGTGAGTGAGTGAGTGAGTGAGTGAGTGAGTGAGTGAGTGAGTGAGTGAGTGAAAAACTTATATAGCGCAGCACATGGGAACTAAATCACCTCTGGGCGCTCGTTGTTCCTTTCTCCTTTGTAATCAAAAGAGATGAGTTTTGATCTTTCTTCTGATGGCCAAGTGGCTCTCCTCCAACCGAATGCTGGTTGGTAAAGCGTTCCATAGTCTGGGGCCTTGGACCGCAAATCTTCTTTCTCCTTTGGACTTGTATCTGGCTTTGGGTATCTGGAGCAGATTTTGGTTGGTGGATCGCAGAATGCGATTGGAGTTGTGAGCTTTTAGTTTTTTGCATAGATATTGGGGGGCCTTCCCATGAAGGCACTTATGCATTAGACAGAGTGCTTTAAAAGCAATTCTGTCCTTTATTGGCAACCAATGAAGGGATCTCAGCGAAGGTGAGATTGATTCCCATGTTTTTTTCCCAGTCATAAGTCTTGCAGCCGTATTTTGAATGACTTGCAGACGAGCGATTTGGTACTTTGGGAGTCCAAGATAGAGGGCATTGGCATAGTCCAGTCTGGAGTTGACAATTGTTCCCACCACGACTGCTATGTCTTCTTTAGGAATAAATGGAATAAGTCTGCATAGTAGGCGCAGCAGATGGTGAGATCCACTGACTACTGACCCTATTTGTGCATCCATTGTCATGTGGGTGTCGAAGATGACTCCGAGACTTTTGACTTTGGCGCTAGGGGTTATGATTTGGCCCATAATGGGCGGGGGTGTCCAAGTTGTTGCAAGTTGATTCTTTCGACTGGCGTGAAACAGGAGAAGTTCTGTTTTCGAGCTGTTGAGTTTAAGATAACTCTTCGTCATCCAGTTTTCTATCAAAGAGAGGCATGTCTCTAGACAGAGATGATGATCCTTTTTGTTGCAGATGCGAAAATACAGTTGCGTGTTATCTGCATATGAGTGGTAAAGTAACTTTTGGCTACTGATGATTTCAAAGAGAGGGCGAATATAGGAGCACTTCCATCCCCCCCTGCTCTCCTCACAGCTCATTTGTAGTTTCCAGAAGCCAACTTTATGGCTCACCCCATGGATGTTACAACAGCTGCAGTGTGAGCTCTGTGCATTGATCTGTGTGTCTGGTATCTCAGCTCCTCGTGCAGCTCGGCACCGCCCATCGGGGAGATGACCAGTGTCACTGTCCAGTCAGAGCTCCAAATCACAGAGGAGGGGGAGATCGTGGGTTGGGTCAGCAACTAGGCTTAGGGCTATGTTGTGTGAGTTAAGGAGGGGACAGTTCCAGGCGCAGCCAGCCGATCAACGGCATTTCTTTCTAGCAAAGACATTGCTGTGCGGGGGAGGGGGAGGGGCCGCGATGACGTCATTAATAATCGATTATTGCCCAATACCGCATCAATGCAGAATCAGGCAGGGAATAATCTCGATGCATCGATGCGGCGATCATTTTCAACACCCCTAGTACTAACCTGCAGACATGTCTGGCTGACGGGTTCCCAAATCTGTCGGCTGGCCAAATCTGTCTGCTCGCTCGTACACACAATCAAATCTGTCTGCTGGGATGGTCTGGCAGACCGTTTCCAGCAGACAGATTTGGTCGTGTGTACGCGGCCTTAGAGTTTTTTTTGTGACGGCTGGTAATATAGAGGCAAATCGCTTTAGGCCCCAAATTAATTCTGCAGAGTATCTAAGATTTGACATAGTTGCAGAAAGACACAGGGGGGGGGGTGACTTTGACGGGGGGTGATTGATGATAATGGGAAGGGAGATATCCAAGCGGGTTCCCCACTCTTCAACCTACCCTCCCTGTTTGATCCAGGGGAAGGCAAAAAACCCTTTGCCGTGCTATACCAATCTGCAGTGGCGGCGGGAAAAAATTCCTTACTGATCCCACACATGCGATCGGCGAACCCTGGATCAAACACTAATAGTGATGGTTCCTGGGTTAAGGGGTTGGACTTGAGGATAGGGGCAACGGGAATGGGGGTTACGTCTCAGCAGTATCAGAGTTGCTGTTGGGTGTAGCAAGATAGCCGCCGGCCGGGACTAGGCCCAATCCGGGGCCGTGTGGCTAGGTGAAAGGGGGGGCAGGACATCCAGGGCGATGGCAGAGATCCTCCTGGGAGAAGAGGGTTTAAGGGGGATTGGAGCTGTGCTTGCATGATGTGCTGAAGCCGCGGACTTTCCTAGTTGGGATCGCCGCGAACTTGTGGCGGAATTGACTGGGCCGAGGTGGAGGCGGCGGGGGTACGGTGGTCATGGCTGGGAGTATAGGGGTGGGCAGGATCGACGGCTTATTTTGAAAAGGACGGCCAGCGAACTTGCCCAAGGGGAGGTGGACAGGGGTTAGATAGGCCTGAGAGACCCGGCCTTACCTTCCTTACCTTGACTCTCCCTGGTGTATACTCTTCTGAGTCCTGACCCTCCCTGGTTTATATCCCCTGAACCTCCCTGGTGTATACCCTCCTGACCCTCCCTGGTGTACCCTCCTGAGTCTTGACCCTCTCTGGTGTGTGCCCTCCTGAGTTCTGACCCTCCCTGGTGTGTACCCTCCTGGGTCCTGACCCTCCTTGGTTTATATCCTCCTGACGCCTACAGTGCTTTGTAAAAGGGTAGAATAATTGATTTACCTCTGGAATGTATGCCTTTTTTACAGAATGAGAGAAGTATGATGGCTTTGTTAACTGCTGCGGCTTGGCATTGCATGTTATTGCTAACTAAGTCTATAATCTGTGACATGTTCCTGGTGTGTCAGTATGGTACTGATGCTATGTCTGCGAACATGTTTCTGGTGTGTCAGGGAGTGGTAATGAGGTGCAGGAAACTCTAGCAACCAGTCAGTGAGCAGTAAGCATGTGCAATTACCCATTAGCAACCAATCAGTGAGTATGGACCAGTCCGTTATGTTTACCATCACTAAAGTTTTTTGAGATATGTATATGTGTTTGTTTTTTTGTGATGTTGGGGCGAAGAGCGAAATTGCATGGACGAAGTGGGGGGCCAAGAAAACAGTTCTTCCTTCACTGTGCAGCTGCAGACATAATCTCTCTGCTGCCTGCTTTCACTGTGGGACACAGCAAGTGTGGCAGGTGATGTGGCAAGTGACAATCCGCATCTGAAGGCAGGTGACATGGCAAGGCTCCCACTTATTCTGCATTATGGTGAGTTGAACTATTTAAATTTATATTACAATGTAATAATATAAATAATGCGATTCAATCATCCTGACACCATAACAACCATGGTGATGAAGCACCAACACCAGCCATGAACTATTTAAATTTATATTACAATGTAATAATATGGTGGTTTTTGTGGGGGGGGGGGGGGGGCGTACTAAGCACAGGCGTACCTTGCATAGCACACCCACCGGGAGCCGGGCTGAGACCACCAAACTCAATTCACATGTAGCCGAGATCGGGATCCAAACCCTTGGCTGCAGAGGTGAACGGCTTGTCAGCGCAGTGCCAATCACGTTGAGCCACACAGTACATGAAATAATTATTTTATTCTCTATGAACATGCTTTACAAAGTAATGCCCATGCCACAGCACATACACATGCACTCACAGTGCACATGTGCGCACTCAGACACTGTCATGTAGTGGCTTCACTCTTTTTGAGTCACTGACCCAGAACAAGTACACAATAGACAGTTTTCCTTTTACACAAACGTCACTTGCTGCATACATTTTTTGGGTCAGTTAGCATTTTGAGAAGGCAGACAAAAATGGCAGCCTATGTAATTTTTCGCATTTCTTGAACCTAACACTATGTATTATTTTGGTGGAAGAAATCAGAGAACAAAAGTAAAAGCCACCAAAACATGTAAAAAGAAAATTGGGAATTTGGGACCCTAGCTGCACAATCCCATGGGGCTAGCTATTTAATGAAAGAAGTGCAACAATCTTTTCTTGAACTGTTAATATTGTGCTGCAATCTAATCATTGCTTTTTTTGCTTGTTCAGACGTTCACTTCTAACTGACTCACCATTGTTGTGGATACAGTCCATTAACTTTTGCTGATGATGCCTCCCCTCTCTGATAACCTAAGACATTTCTTTCACAAACATCATCAAGTTTTTGACTTATCTTAACTTTGGACTTGTAAATGTTATCCTGTAGCTTTGCATCAGAGAAAAATAAAGGGTTAGTGATCGATGTTAAATGAGTATTTCAAGCCCAAATAGTTATTTTAACCCCTTCAGCATCAAAATGTTACCCTCTTCATGACAGGCCATTTTTTACGATACGCCGCTGTGTTGCTGTAACTGACGATTGCACGGTCATGCGACACTATACCCAAATACATTTGATGTTGTCTTTTCCCCATAAATAGAGCTTTCTTTTGGTAGTATTTGATTACCTCTGTGGTTTTTATTTTGTGCACTATAAACAAATAAACTGTTTTAGGCCAATATGTATTCAGCTACATATTTGTATATATATATATATATATATATATATATATATATATATATATAAACTTACAGCATCTACAAACTATGGGATAGTTTTATGGACTTTTTATTTCTTTTTACTTATTATTTTACTTACGTCACTCATCCTCACCTACCACAATCTTCACACACTTTAAGAGACCCACTCTCAAGACTGTCAACTAGAGATGAGTCCGATGTTCGAGTCAAACATAAGTAGCACAAACAAACATATGGGGCACTTGAGGGACCTTCACCATCCTACGAGTGCCCCATAATGCACTGCGAGATTGCAGTGCATTAAGGGCTGCTGTTTGGCCAAAGCATGCACCTGACCTGTATGATTTAGCCTATCACAGTGCGATGTACCGTGAGAGCCATGATTGTGGAAAGATTTGGGAAATTACTAGACATGCGCACAGCAAAAATTTTCGTATTATTTTTTTCCGTTTCGTATTGTTTCGTAGGTTCGTACCGATTCGTAATTTCGTAAGACGTGCGTTTTCCTGTTCGTTCCCGTCCGTATTTCGTACAACGCAATTTTTTCGTATTCCGATCGTTTCGTATTTTGGTTACTGTTTTATTTTCGTACATGCGGATGATTCGTTATTCTGTTTAATTTATTATCGTTTCTTGTTAGACAATAATTTTCGTGAATATTTGTCATTTTGCACTTTCGTAAATATATCGCGGGATTCGTGGCACTTTCAACACGCGGCTCATCCATATTAACTATTGTTAAGCCCCGTACACTTGGTCAGACTTTTTTGCCAACAAACATATAAACGAACGTTTTCCGTTCGTTTTAAAAAATCTGTTCGTTTGTAAGCTCCATCAGAAAATCATTTTTGGGTTCAAAAGTCTAAACAACAGATCTCCCTTCAGACGAAAATCCACGGAAAAGTTTTTTTGGCTTTACTGTACTCGGCAGTCGGCACAAAAGAGAAGCTGATTCACTAACTACACTCACTCACTGCCCATTGAAAAAAATGAATCAAGTACACAAATTTAAAAACAGACCAAAAAAACGGATTTACAAAACACACAAATGAAAATATGAACATACGACTGAAAATACGAACAGAAAAAGGATTTAAAATACAGAATGCAAATCATTCATTATAGATGCCATTTTCGTTCTTTTGCTGTTTCCGTTTTGTCGTATTTTCGTAAGATTGTCATATCGTTCGTTCGTATTTGCGCTTGTTTGTTATGCGGCTCATTCGTAATCCCGTCGTTTTCGTAATTTGGTGCTTTCATTTTTTTGCATGTACACATTATTCCGCAGGTACAAAAATGAACAAATTTGTACGAAAATACATTTGTTACGAACGGGAATGCACATATCTAGAAATTACTGCACTTAACGTATCATGTGTAAAGCTGCTAGCACTAAATCAAAGAAATATGTGAAAATACAGTGTAGTGCTGAGAACCATCAAAGAAACAACATAATGTACAGTGCATTAAGGATCTGTAAACATAATATATACCGAAAAAATAATAATGTATACAAAAAATGTATAATAATAAAGTCCAATGATTGAAACCAGTGAAAAAATGAAGTCACTATAGTGAACTCATTAAAGCAAATGTCCACAAATGTGAAGGACTTGGGATCCACTCTTGAGAGGACACTTTTGTAGCACTTCCCCCGAAAGAGCTGCTGGTTTGATTTGGGTGGCATGTTACCTCTAATTCCCCGCTGTCTAGGGTACTGGATGAGAGCTGTAAGAAATGTCCACACTGTAGGTATCTTTTTCTGTGCTTTATTACCCAAACGGGTAAAAATGGTAAAAGTAGCAGTAGGTGAGAAGATAGAGGAAGTGGTAGGTAATGGATTAAGGTGTATAACTGGGTTTTGGAAGCAGTCCTGCTTCCAACGACAACTTTCATCACCACTCTAGCCAAAGTGGGTATAGTGCATCTGGATAAGCCACTCTCACCGGCCTAGCAGCCAGAGTGTCACTCGGAACTTTAGCAAAGTCTTTGCCACAAACCTTCCCAAAGGTGGAGATATTCTCGGTCCAAAATCCTTCTCAACACTGGATTAAGCACCCGGATCTCCCTTGAACAGCTTGTTTTATTTCAGGACTGATAGGCGACCTTCGTCCAGCCTCTCAGAAACAATGGGCCAGATTCACAGAGCCCTTACTCTTGTCTAACTCGCGTTAGACTGGAGTAATTTCAAATTACGCACGTTTTTTCACTACTCTGAAACCTCAAACCATGAAACGACGGCTGCGGGCTTCAATCCGACTGGCTTACATGTTTGTACGCCTTCGGATCTACGCTGCAATAAATTTGCGGCCGCTGGGTGGAGTTCCCGTCGTTTTCTGTGTCGGTGTATGCAAATGAGCTTTTGCCGACGATCCACAAAGTTACGAACGTCAATCGCAATCTCTTACGGCATCTTTAGTCATCTTTTTGCTGCGTAAAGTTATACCAGCCTTTTGCTGGTCCAATATTAGACAGCCCATGTTAAGTATGGCCGTCGTTCCCGCGTCAAATTTCAACGTTTTCCGACGTCTTTTTTTTATTTTTTACGTAAGTCGTCCGGGAATAGGAATGTCCGTAAACGACGCTACTCAAACAAAAAATGACGTAACGACGTTATTTCGCGCAATGCACGGCAGGAAATTTCTAAACGGAGCATGTGCAGTTCGATCACCGCGGGGACGCGCCTAATTTAAATGCTTCACGCCCCCTAATCGCGTATTTCGATTACGCGGCGAGAAATACACTACGCCGCCGTACCGTACGTGACAAAATCTACCAGAATTCGGCGTATAGCCTGGTAAAATACGGCGGTGTAGTGTATCTCTGATACTCTGCGCCAATGTAATTGTATCTGAATCTGGCCCACTGTGTCCTTCGATAAAGCAGTAGGCCTCTGCTGAAATGCCAGCCTCGTGCTTGGTATTCCCTCAGACAGGTTTTCATTGGTCGGCTTCCTCCTTCGGGACGGACAGCACAAGACAACTATGCAACAGCAGACTCAGTCTATCCACTGAGCCCACAAAGCTGATTATTTGCTCTGGACCAACGGGGTCCTGGAGCCAGGAACACCGGCACACACACCCCGGCCAGGAGGGCCACACATAGGGGTGGTGGGATGATTGCCCAGGTGAATGGCAGCAAAGACGACCCCCAACAAATGGCGTCTGCCCCCTAAATACCCTTCCCCAGCATGCACAGCAAAGCAATCAACACTCCTGATTGGCTGCCGAGGAGAAATATCCGTGCTACCCAGACTCTACTGCTGCCACCTGTCGGTCTGGGGTGTGAAGCTCCTCAGACAATGACAGTGAACACGTACAGCACAGCCAAAGCTGGAACAAAGGCTCTGAATTTAGCGAAATAAACACGCTCAGAGGCAACTAACTTTCTAACCACCCTCTAAATTTACAGCAGGACCGGCTATGAAAGTAGCCAGGCGCTACACTTTAAATAGTAAAATGATGTGTGACTGGCCATTGAGACGCCAGAGATAGTGTATCTTTCACCAAGAAAATATAGATGTGTACTCTTACTGGACAGAGAGGACTCGCATGCCAGTGGCAGTGGGTCAATCGAGCTTGTATCAGCCAAAGACTTGGACTCCAATGCCACTCGAGACTTGATGGAACTGGAACCTGGTTGCGGATCAATCCAGAAGTGGATAGTAGGTAAAAAGGTGCTCTCACCCGGACCTGTTACTAGCTGTGGCCACAGCTACACCATGGGTACAGTTTCTAAGCCTTTAAATTCACTTGAAATGGATGTTTAGCTGCAATAACTGGA
This sequence comes from Rana kukunoris, assembly GCA_029574335.1. Lineage (NCBI taxonomy): Eukaryota > Metazoa > Chordata > Amphibia > Anura > Ranidae > Rana > Rana kukunoris. The sequence goes on along the minus strand of CM056059.1, from coordinate 54,101,489 downwards.
GTAATCTGTGACATGCTGCATCCATGGACCACTATGACTCTCAGTCCTTGAATCAACTTCTGGATATATATTTTTTTGCATTGATACATGTCTCCTAGGGCAGTACCCAGGTCCCCATACACTTTTTATGGAAATAACTTACATATAAGCCTTTAAAATGATCACTTTTGATTTTTCATGTTTATGTCCCATAGACTTTAATAGGGTTTGCATGTTTACTAGAACTTTTTGACTGTTTGAGGTGTTCTGTTGCAAACCGTACCAGGGGGTGTTCAGCCCAACCCTACTGTCCACTAGTCAAGTTGTCAAAGACCATCATTAGCAAAGTCTATACCCACCTCACATGCACATTGCTATTATCAAAATAAAAGCACAGATACTGTGATCTCTGCCAAAAGTTCTTGAGTGAGGCCGCGTTCACACGTCCGAGAACCTCGTCGGGCTAAACCCATCGCTCCGCCTGACGAGGTTCCCGATGAGCGCTCAAAAAGGTCGTCGAGCCAAATTTCCTCATTGAATAATGAGGAAAAAGAGAGCATGCTCTCTATTTTGGCCCGACGAGCTTCCCGACGGGATGCTCGCCAAAAGTGTACACACGACCGAGAACCTCGGCAGAATATGTCTCCCAGCGAGCTTCTCGCTGGATTCTGCCAAGAAGCTTGGTCGTGTGTACGGGGCCTGATAGTTGTGCAGGGCAATCAGAGGTTCTGCATGGAAACATTTCCTGATGCCAGTTCTCCAGCGTTTGTACAGTGTGGCCCATAGAAGCATGCCCAGTTATCGCTTTGAATTCTCTGTGCCAGTCCCATACCTCTACTGTGCATGTGCAGCAAATGTCTAATTTATGGAGAGACTGACCATTGTTGCCATGCATTAATCTAGGTAGGCTCTTCATAAGACTGAATGTGATTTAACTGCACATGTACATGAGTCTGCACAGCTGGAATATTTTAGTACTGTGACCAGGTGAGTATAAGGCTTTTTGGCAGTCACTGGTGGAGTATATACTGGTAAGGTTATCCTTTTGAAGAAAAACTTCAGGCAAAAGCGTTTCTTGTAGCAATATTGTATAATTATAGTGTTAGAATATTTGTCATATTTTTATTCTCTGTGTCCGTATTGGTACATTTCAAGGAGTGTGTCCCCAAATGAGTCTCAGCACAAAGGTGAGGTCCAACCCTTCCAATGCGCTATCTATGACAAACCAAATTTTTAAATAATTACCTGCACTGTTAGGAATACAGTATGCATGTTTTATTTTTTGAGTTTTGTTTGGAAGTATTATGGTTAAGACCTATTTGCCTTGAGTCTCCTTGTTGTTACCATAGCAACACTAGCAGATTAGGCTAAAAGAGAGTTATATGACAACTCAGCTGTTATTCAGCATTTCAGAACAATATTATAAGTGATGCCATATTTACAAGTGCTATAAGTGCACTTATCCTTAGTGGACCCCAATAGCTGCACAGGAATATATACAGCAATAAATACATTTGGTGCAGAGCTTACCCCATGCTTCCTTAAAGACACAGTGCCATATAAATGTTGTATAGAAAAAGGGGGGAATGAAGGTGGGACTTTATGTGAGGCAATGAGGGGTAGATTCATGTGCCTCTATTCGTCATATATTTGAACAAGGGGGGGGGGATCGGTGGGACTTTCAATGAAGCACACTGCTAAAATTAAAAATGCATTTATGTTTATTGATTCCTGATACAAAATTGTATACTGGTAATAAATGTAATAATAATAGCATTTGGTAACAGATTAATGGTTTATACACATATATTATAACATAGATAAGGATCGTAAATAAATACATATAACCATATATGTCCATAGCCACAGTAAACAGTTGAATCTCGGACATAGTTTTGCAATGTAATAGCATGTAACAGTCGTTGAGTAGCTCTACGCATTTCATGGGTTTTCACAATCATCAGGATCGGTTAAAAAAAAAGTTATCTATAATAAAACATAATAACGAGAGTAAGTGCAACATACTTTCATGGATGGGACAGGGGGAATGATTGAAAGAGGGGGAATTAAACATTTCCCAAATACTCTTACCTGATGGTAATATAATGATACATATAGTAATGTTGATGGTTGGAGAAGCCATGGATATACCATCCCCCAAGAGCTGAGGCTACATAGTCCACGGCCACGCTGGCTGATCAAGAAAAATGTGAGTTTAAGAGTTGTAGCCTTTCATAGGGAAGCTTAATCCTCCCATCATCACCATCATCTTTGTCACAGGTGTTAGTGAATCTGGTGTGTTACCGGTAGTAAACATAGACTAACTGATAGAAATAGGTGCAGCTGTCAAGTTTTTCCCATTGTTTTCTGATGACAGTAAGGTGATGGGTTGATAAGGGCCAGAATTTGGGATGTAGGAAGAAACAGCAAATCTACAGCTTAAGGGTTAGTCAACCTAAGCCACCATCTACTGCCGGTTGTCAAAAAAACATAGCCAGGAATGTGCAAAGTTAGAACAAACAGCAGGCAAACAAACAAAACAAATCAAAGGAAAAGCCAGGTAAAATAATAAAGCACACAAGAACTGGCAAAAACCAACAGGGTTTTTTTTTTTACGCTGGCAAATATTAGGGACAGCCTTGTATGGCCCCTTTCTACACTGTTCTGTCTCTTGGCTTTCCATGAACATGTTAGTGCATTTTCTTGTCCCATAGTGAGGATATTTAAATTTTCCTCAAATACCCTATGATTTTGTTAGGCCTATACAGTATTACCTCCTGTAAATGAGAATGTATGTAAATAATGGGATACTGGAATCGCCCCAGAAACTTCTAGAATCTAAAAATGTGTTCAACTTCGACTGTAGTGGTAGGATTTATAGGAATACCAATTTAGGCCCAAAAATGAAAAAAGCTATTTGTGTATGGACACAGGACAAAAAAGCTAAAGAAACACAAAGTTAAAATCACTGGTAGAAAAATCATATCTAATCTCTGTTCATTTAAATGATTGTCATATGTTACAAAAAAAATGAATATAAGCCTGTAGGCTTTATTACTGTGGGTTAATTCAACTTTAGGAAGCAGGTCAGCTCCATTATCCTGACAGGTGGAGACACATGGCTGTAGGAACTCTTCCAGAATTTGATTGACTTTTTCTGTTTGCTAAGTAGACTAGGAAAAATAGGCTTGAGAAATGTTTAACTTGATATACGGAAAATTATGCATCGTTTATCAAAAGTTGGAAGTGAACTGCACTCGCCTGTCAAAGACAATATGTGAGAAGAGTCTATTGAGATACGAGGCAAAAAGATGTCGACTTGCAAGCTAGGTGAAGCTGAGGACATACATTTGAAGTATTTCATTTTCAGGAGGTAGTCCACAATAAGGCCAGATCACTGTGCAGCTATTGAAACAAGAAAGTAAAAGAATAAAAATAAAGTCTACGGAAATATTGAAATAAGGTGAAAAGGGACAGCAGAAAAGAGACACACTGTTTATTCTCATCGCAAACACAATATTTCTTAATACCTTGTTGATGCAAGGCCATTAACAGTTCCAAAATGTAAGCTCATTTATCTGAGAGCTGTGACCCTCTAGTCAGTAGGACTGAGCTGAACGTACCCAGGTTTGGTGAACATTACAGAAATTCGGGTGCCAAAACCAAACCCCTATTGAAGTCAATAGTGGCTGAATGTTAAAAATAATTTCTGGACATTTATAGGCCAATATGCAAGGCATTGCCAAACACTGGGGGTCTGGCCCCTGCCCTAGGGAACATGTACCAAAGCAAAAAAAAAAAAAGTCTGGGGGATCCTATGTCCAGACGAAGCTACGCAATCTGCCATTGCGAAACGCGTTGACGTCAGATGCTAACGGACGCCACAGTTCCAGACCCCGTACCACAGCGGGAGATTGAAATTCTATTCGGAAACGATTCTAGGCGGTGAGAGGTCAGGAGTGACTTGCTTTTTCAGGACCTAAGGGCTCATCCCATACCAACTATCAGCACCAGTACCAGCAATCGGTGCATATACTGTGCCGAGCGAGGATTCCAGACTGTGTTACTATATTCCATCTATGGGAACAGCATCAGCACAACAGTAGCAGAAGTCTGCCGTTAACCTACATTGAGCTACACAGCTGACTGTTCGGGGACGGAGAGCAAAGGCATCACTTACTAGGTGGACTCTGGTAAGATCGTTCCACACTTTTTCACCAGTGTTTAAAAATTGGGTTAGTGCTCACTTACTGCCATCCCATTATCTAGCCCTATCACAGAGCAGACGAACCTCTCTAAAAAGCAGTGTCAGCACTACGAATACCCTACTACATATTGTAGCTCTTTACATGTGGGCCCACATGCCATTAGCCGCTCTAATCATATTGGGACTGGAAAAAATATAATTATTGAATTTTCTTGGCACAACCTGGCCATCAGTAGGCCATATAAATCATCACTTACCTCTCTATACCGCAATATATGCTTTAAACAGCACTTGGACTTTCGTTTTCCTGGACAGGTGGACTTTATTTAGTTATTTTCCTAGATAAGTTTTTGGGGCAATAATATATTTTATACCCCTACTCATCATCTGTATCAGTATATACTAATATAATCTACAGTCCTTTTTTCTGATAAGTTATATAATTTTTATTTTTTTCATCTCGCAGGGGGTCCCCCCGTTAACATTTCCCAAATACTTCCATGATATTGCCCCACATTAACACGGCAATATCTTTGGGAATGCTCACGGGGATATCGTACTGAAGCGTCCGGACAGCTGTCTTTTTATTTTTTGTTGGTCTTTGTCTGTCTCTGTTTTTGTCTCGTGTATGTTATGTCAGTACCGGTTAGTGTATAACAATCTTGTTTCCACGGGTGCAGCTTTGGCCAGCTATCACCAGTTGATAACCTTTTCATACTTAGGTCTTAGAATTTGTACCTTTTATATACTAGATTTGTGTATATTATCCATATACAATTCTTATATTTTCAATAAATTTACTATTTTTATATTCAGTTATTGTCCGTCACTACCTTGATAACCGCTAGGTCCATAGAGGCACATTGTCTTAGTGCTCTATATAGGACCAAAAAACCCTTTTTTCCATATATGCTTTTTGGTTATGGTGGTGACCTCCATACAGGAGGAGTGACTATCTGTAATATTTATTGCATATGAGGTGGTGTTCGATTTTTGTTTGTGTAGATCCTATTAACCTGCCTGCTGAGGTGGCATATCTACACAATGTATACAACCTAATGCAACAAAATTGACATTTAGTCAAGGGTCTAATTTAGATATTAATTGTAAATTGGGGACATCATGCAAAAAAAGGGTGAACCCCACACAAAAATCAAGAAAAAATACAGACCATACCCTTATCCAAGCATGCAGCCTATCTCAATAAACCAAACCTGTCTCATAAACCATACCAGACCACATGCCCTCAACAGGGCCCCCCCCCCTTGCAAAGTATCCTGTACCCATGTTAATGAGGATAATGGACTTTTACCCTCAACCCTGGGACAGTCGTTGTGAGGGTCTGTGTATATGGGGCTTATCTTAATCTGGAAACACAATCTTTTCCTGATGGCTACTTGTCTTTGAATGACAACTCTCACGGTTGTCAGCGAAGTATAAACAAAGGGGCGGGGTCTAAGGTGATGCCATTGTCCAAATATGGACATGACTATATTTGGTCAATTACATTGTGAGAAGAAGAGAGAAGGGAAAAGGAGAAGGTTGATTGATTGTATAGTTATGAGGGATCATATGTGAAACTTGAGAAGAGTAAATAAAAAAATTATTGTAGGATCATCTATTATAAGCTATCAGGAAATAGTGGTACCCTTTACATCTATTCATTCAGTGTCAACTAGAGCACTGCTATGTTTCTTCGCTGCCTAATAGAGGAGACTACTGTCCCCAGGATCCATTTTACATGACAATGCTGGCGGAATGAAAGTCACTATATGCATATTACCTTCTCTCTAGGCAGTGCTGGAGGGACACATGTCTGTACACATTTGTCCTGACAGGTTATTTTGTCAGCTGTATGATCCTAACGTCATTTTCTAACTACCTTAAATAGGATCATCTTACAGATAGTTAAATATGAAGGTAGAGAGGAATATAATGTTTTACATCAAGAAAAAATAAAGACAATAGAAAGAAAAACTAGGTGAGAGTAAAGAAAACTAAGAGAGAAGAGAGGTAAATGGGAACAGGAGTGCTGTGAAATCATAAAATCCACTTGACTGGTGCACTGCTAGAGTCCCAGCTCTTAACACTTTTTACCCAACACCTTATTAAAAACGACACTTACCCTAAAATTAAAGACGTGACACCTTCTGGATTAATTGGCCAGTAAAGGCCCCTTTATTAAACCAAAAGGTAACAAAACAATTATAAAAATGTAACCATTTTTAATAAATATATATAGTTCTTTAAATAAATATATATATATATATATATATATATATATATATATATATATATATATATATATATATATATATATATATTTAACATAATAACTTTTTTCTATAAACCAAAATAACTTGAAGTATTGTGTACTGGGTTCCCGAAAGCAGGTAACAAAAATGCTATGCCATGGGCTGACCCCATCACCAAAGCTTTCTGGCCTCCAGCCGTGTTCCTGCCAGCTCTGAGACTTTGTTTGTTCCCTCAATGTTCAGCCCGATTGGCAATAGCCCCATTAATAAGATAGGGAAGGTGCCCATCCCCAGACAGGCCCCAAACCCTACCACCATCTTTTGATATATACCACCAATATATACTAGCACCAACCAACCCTCAGGAACCCCGTACCCCTGCCCCGAACACCTGAAACGAAACCAAAAGACACGTTAACACAAAAACACACCCCATCCAAACCACTTCCACAAGGGAGGGAGGGAAAATCACCTATGTGTTGCTTCTTCCACTCCTTGGCGCCGAATGACCAGCCCTGCCCCCCTGCCCACTTTAAAAGGAGCTGCCTCGTGTTGTAATGTACCCGCCCCCGCAAGACTATCAGATTAGTAACTCCCACTTCCTGGAGCACCTAACTCAGCGTTCCCCCAGTCATGAGCCCCTCCGCCTAGGTTCCCTTTACTCTGGGGCTATCTTTCTGTGGAAACACACTGCCATGTACACACCCTCTGGAGCACGCATCATCTTGCAGCTTGGGTTAAGAGGAAGTAGGTTTATTGATGCCTGGTGTCATTTAGCCTTGAATATGAGCATGCATGGACCTTACAGAGGACCTTCGTTGGGGGATTATGCCAGAGAGGAGGTGAATTTTAATCATTTTTAGAGATACTGGACCATTATTTAAAAAATTGCTTAAAACGGTAATACTGATTTTATTAGCAACTCACATCTAATACATATAATATCTGTCATACAAAAATATGTGCCACATATGTACCACAATGTGTTTTAAAACACATTTATAGGGGTCCCTATGCAAACACTGTAAACAAATTCAAAACTGACAGATCTAACATAACATTAAAATCTACCTGCTTTACCAGTTATAACAATCACAGTTTGCAAAGTTCTGAGACAGATTTATCTCTGTAGTGAGACAGATTTTTAATGTAAATAAACACAAAATTAGAAAGTGATCAAGGTCAGGTTTCAAAGTATTGCTTGAACCGAGATGAAGAGGGTAGTCATTCCAGAAAGTGTGCCCTGAAAATGTTATTGCAAAGAAAAAATATCACAGACAGTACTTAAAAGGGTTGTAAACCCTCGTGTTTTTTCACCTTAATGCATCCTATGCATTAAGGTGAAAAATTCTGACCCTGAGCAGCCCCCCCCCCCCCAGCCCCACCTGTTTTACTCACCTGAGTCTGTTTGTTCCCTCTGCAGAGACACGCTCGGCGGTCTAGCTCTCTGTCCATGGATCTTGGCTCTTGATTGGATAGATTGATAGCAGCACAGCCATTGTCTCCTGCTGCTGTCATTCAAATCCAATGAAGCGGGTGCCAGGGGCAGGGCCGAGTCCGGCATTCTGTGTCTATGTAATGCTGGACTCGGGAGCGCGCCTGCAAGGTAGGGGGACCCCAGAAGATGAGGTTCGGGGTCACACTGTGCAAAACAAACTGCACAGTGGAGGTAAGTATGATATGTTTGTTATTTAAAAAAAAACAAACAAGAAAAAGTTTTATAATCACTTTAACTGTGTTAATGGCAGTGCACTAATATGACTTCATACACCTTGAACAGATGAGGAAAGAATTCCTGTCTCAATCTGTAACTTTGTAAAAATCTGTTGTACAATCCTGTTTAGTGATGCTGTGCTATGCTTCAGAACTAATAATTGCCCTGCTAGGGTTTCTTTGAGCAATGGGAAAGTTTTTCCTATTAGATAAGTAACCACTAACACCAATGATTATTTATTTTTTTGCTATCTGTGAGAGGGACATTCTTCCCAATAATCACCAATATAAGGTGGCTACAAAAAACACCAATGTAGGGGGGAACTGCATTCACCACTGATATAGGAGGGCACATTTCCACTGACCACCCATGCAAGGGGGAATTACACAAGCTACCACTTTAAGGAGGCACTACACAAACCACTAATTTAAGCGGGAACAGCAAAGTTGTCAATGGGAAGAGGGTTTAGCCTCCAACATGACAATAACCCAAAGCACACTACACAAATGACCACACCGTAATTTAATGAGAGAAAGGTGAATGTCCTTGCATGGCCTAGTCAGAGCCCAGACTTAAACCCCATTGACAATCTGTGGAATGATTTGAAGACTGCACTCCACAAATGGTCACCATCAAATTTACTGAACTTGAGCAAATGTACAAAGACAAGTGGGCAACATATCCCAACAGACTAAAGGTTGTAATTAAAACAAAAGATGATTAAAAAAAAAAATTACTGACACAAAGGGGTGATCCTTTTTCCAACTCAGGGGGAGGGGGCTAGCAGGAGAGTCAGGACGCCCACTAACACACAGCTCCTTTCTCTATCTGCAACATAGAGAGAGTCCTGACTCTCCTGCTCGCCCCCTCCACCCTCAAGGGAGGGGGCGAGCATGACACTCCACACCAGTGAGAAAGCATTGCATTACTGTGTGGAGTTACAGGCAGGGGAACAGGAAGTGAGGATTTCTCAGAAGAAATAAGGACATTAAAAAGTAAAATCGAAGGATGAGGTAAGTGAAGGAAGACAGCACTGAGGTAAAGGAAGCTATTTAATTCCTTCCTTTATTTGTCAATGCAAAGAGAAATACTTCTGGGCATGATATACACCCCTTCTTCTCATGTGAAGATGCTGGCTACAGTGCCCCATGGAGCCAAGAAAGCTTGGTCAGGTCATGACTCTCTGCAAAGCTTTTTTTTTTACAGCCATACAGACTCCTGAGATTGTGCTTGCTTTGGTCTACATTTTGGGAGGAATGGTTATTATGCTGGACTCCTGGGAACCAGTTCACCCATAAGAATGAAAGGGCAATGGAGGACATTTTTGTTAGAGGCACTTATTGGTGTTGGGCAATGAGGATTATTGGAATGGTAAGTAAGGTGAGTAACACATCACGCTGTACTAAGTTTGTAGGACAAGTAAAAATGAACATGTACTTCATACCATCTGCATAAAAGATGACCATTTTAATGACCCTTAAAAGTGTTATATAGTTTCTCAAACCCCTGTAACTGACACTTTGTCTAGACAGCCTGGCCTGTTAAACTATATCTCACATTTTATTCAATCCCTTCCATATCTTCATCTTCCAGGTGCCAAATATTTGTAATTAATATTGTGGTGCCATATGGTTAACCACTTAAGACCCGGACCAATACGCTGGCAAATGACCCAAGGGGTTTTTGCGATTCGGCACTGCATCGCTTTAACAGACAATTGCGCGGTCGTGCGACGTGGCTCCCAAATAAAATTTGCGTCCTTTTTTTCCCACAAATAGAGCTTTCTTTTGGTGGTATTTGATCACCTCTGCGGTTTTTATTTTTTGCGCTATAAACAAAAATAGAGCGACAATTTAAAAAAAAATGCAATATTTTTTACTTTTTGCTATAATAAATATCCCCCAAAAATATATAAAAAAACATTTTTTTTCCTCAGTTTAGGCCGATACGTATTCTTCTACATATTTTTGGTAAAAAAAATCGCAATAAGCGTTTATCGGTTGGTTTTCGCAAAATGTATAGCGTTTACAAAATAAGGGATAGTTTTATTGCATTTTTATTAATTTTTTTTTTTTTTTACTACTAATAGCGGCGATCAGCGATTTTTTTCGTGACTGCGACAATATGGCGGACACTTCGGACAATTTTTACACATTTTTGGGACAATTGTCATTTTCACAGCAAAAAATGCATTTAAATTGCATTGTGGAAATGACAGTTGCAGTTTGGGAGTTAACCACAGGTGGCGCTGTAGGGAATGTGTACCTAATGTGTGTGTTTACTACTGTAGGGGGGTGTGGCTGTAGGTGTGACGTCATCGATCGCGTCCCCCTATTACAGGGATGACGCGATCGATGCTCCGGCCACAGAGAAGCACGGGGAAGCCGTGTGTACACACGGCTCTCCCCGTTCTTCCGCTCCAGGGACGGATCGCCGCACTGCAGCGGCGATCGGGTCCGCGAATCCCGCGGTCCCGGTCCTGGAGCTTCGGACCGGGTCGCGGGCGCGCGCCCGCGCGCCCGCGACCCACGGCTGGGTACTAAAACCAACGTATATATACGTTGATGTGCCCAGCCGTGCCATTCTGCCGACGTAAATCTGCAGGAGGTGGTCCTTAAGTGGTTAAAGACCAACAGAATACATTTAAAGCCTCGTACACACGATCAGTCCATCCGATGAGAACGGTCTGAAGGACCATTGTCATTGGTTAACCGATGAAGCTGACTGATGGTCGGATGTGCCTACACACCATCGGTTAAAAAACCGATCGTGTTAGAACGCGGTGACGTTTACGTGGTTTTACACAACGGCATGCTTAAAACAACAAAGTTCAATGCTTCCAAGCATGCGTCGACTTGATTCTGAGCATGCGCGGCCTTTTAACCAATGCTTTTGCATATTAACGATCGGTTTTGACCCATCGGTCAGGCATCCATCGGTTCAATTTTAAAGCAAGTTCTATTTTTTTTGGACCGAAGGATAACTGACCGATGGCGCCTACACACGATCGGTTTGGACCGATCAAACGGACCTTCGGTACGTTTTCATAGTTTTTGACCAATCGTGTGTACGCGGCTGTGCAGGGTTGCTGTATTGCTCCTCAGAAATAGGGGTGTATTAAACCCTTTTGGGGGCAATTGGATAATCTGTGGGATGCATCTGGTGAGGGGAAATTGGGAGGAGGTGTTTTTTTTTTTTTTTTATTGCCCCCCCTCCCCCTCTGGGGGGCACAGTGGACAGATGATCAATGTCATTAAAGGAAGAGGATAAGTTATAATAGTAAATTAGGCACAGGATAGGCAACATGTAATGGAATCACATAAAGAAGGGTAGATTGAAATGAAAGGTGGAGAGGAATAAAAATTAAATAGTAGAGTGAGATTATATTGAATTAAAACACTTACCATAACATAAAAGGACATGAAAATAGTAATTCAAAATTGTACCCTTTTTTTTGTATTGTTCATTCTTTGAATCACGTAATAGGGCACTGTAAAGCCCCTTTTTAATTATTATTTGAATAATGTTTTGCAGAACATGAGTTTTGGTTATGGGTAGGTAAGCGGGTGGGCTTTTTCCTCTTTCTTTCCCTTCTTTCTCTCTTCAGAAGAGGACATGATCAAGGACCCGATTATCTCGGGGTGGGGTTAGTGTGGTGTATGTTAATAAAAAGATTTATACAGATATTTTGTGTATTTCTATGTTGTATGTTGGAATTTGTCTTAATAAAGAAAAAGTGATTATAAAAAAAATTATGTGGTGCATATGGACACTCACAATAGTATCCTAAATAATAAAGTGTGTTTTCTTATATAGCCAGCAGTACTTGTCAATTTTGCAGAGCACAGAGCAAAGCATATTCATGATCTTGCTGTGATGCTTTGTAGTGTACCTATCAAAAAAAATCAAGCACAAATTCACACAGTAATACTAATATTATTAGGGCACAATGAAACCCATAATGCAGCCTGATTAAGACCAGTAACCAGAGGTGTATTTAGGTTTTGTGCTGCCCTAGGCCCGACTAAACTCGTGCACCCCCTAATTTAAATATGACCCATCCTTTCTTGTTACTGCCACACCTTGTGTTGTTTAAGACCCGCCCTGAAATTTTCGAGTGAGGACACTAGTTCTGGGGGGAGGGGGGGCAATGTATTCCCTTAATTTACTTAGATTTCCTCTTACTTCCTGGTTGCCCATAGAGCAGGAAGTGAAGGGAAATCTTTGCAATGGGACAGGGATGGTAAAAAATAAACTGACAGGGGCTATAACCCTCCTTTACTCTATCCAAAATGTAGCCTATAGTTCTACTTTAAGTCGATGGTGCAGCAGAAACATATAGCACAGTGAGGAAGGTTTGTGGTCCAGGATGATAAAACAGTTGCGGAATGCCGCCCGCCTGCATACCAGAAGCAGCGCGGCAGCTTTTTGGGGGTGCTAGACCAATGTTCCTAACAGTGTAGCGCAAGCCGGCGGGGACTCTTTTTGTGCTGCCCCCCTGCAAAGTGCTGCCCTAGGCCTGGGCCTTGTTGGCCTAGGCCAGGATACAGCTCTGCCAGTAACACATACAAGCATAATGTCTGCTGACACACTTTCAAATCATACAAGTACTCCTGCATAAAGGGAAAGACAATCACTGATGTCACATGTCCAGCCCCGCCTCCCTACAGTTAGAAACACATATGAGGTCACACTTAACCCCTTCAGTGCCCCCTAGTGGTTAACTCCTAAACTGCAAATGTCATTTTCACAGTATCAGTGCATTTTTATAGCACCTTTCGCTGTGAAAATGACAATGGTCCCAATAATGTGTCAAAATTGTCCGATGTGTCCTCCATAATGTCACAGTCATGAAAAATATCGCTTATCCCCGCCATTAGTAGTAAAAACAAAAGTATTAATAAAAATGCCATAAAACTATCCCCTATTTTGTAAACGCTATAGATTTTGCGCAAACCAATCGATAAACGCTTATTGCGATTTTTTTTTACCAAAAATAGGTAGAAGAATACGTATCGGCCTAAACTGAGGAAAAAAAATGTTTTTTTATATATTTTTGGGGGATATTTATTATAGCTAAAAGTATTTAGCTCTATTTTTGTTTATAGAGCAAAAATTAAAAAACACAGAGGTGATCAAATACCACTAAAAGAAAGCTCTATTTGTAGGAAAAAAAGAACGCCAATTTTGTTTGGGAGCAACGTCGCACGACCACGCAATTGTCAGTTAAAGCGACACAATGCCAAATCGCAAAAAGGGGCAAGGTCCTTAACCTGCATAATGGTCCAGGTCTTAAGTGGTTAAGGTATTAAAGAGGGAGGGGAAGGTACTACTCTGCATGCTACAGAGTGTTCTGAGACTGACTTATACCGAGGGACTCAAAACTCCAAGGACAACCATGACCTCCTGTCTGTACCTAACTTTCTGTCATGCATATCTGCTCATCAAATTCCACACCCACAATAATCTTTTCATTAGGACATTTTAACCACTTCGCGCAAATCGCTATACCCGTACGTTGGTACCTTGACACTAAATACCGGGCTTATGACATCAGCTAGCTGCCAGAACTTCATTATTTTGGTAACTGCAAGCATTTCTCTTTGAGATAAAAGTGGCCTCCGCGGTGGATTCACCACAAGATCACATTTATCGGCGGCAGGATAGATGGCCCCTGTTTGGCTCCATAGCATGGGAGGGCGGAAGCAACATCAAACTTCACTTCCGCCATAAAAAAGGAGATTTTTTTTTATTGCATTTTGCTGTCTTTTTGACCTCAGATCTCAAATTTAGGAGGTCCTGTCATGCTTTTTTTTTTTTATTACAAGAGATGTTTACATTCCTTGTAATAGGAATAAAAGTGACCTTTTAAAAAAACAAAACACAGTGTCAAAATAAAAAAATAAAACCTTACCGTATTTATTGGCGTATGCCGTGCACTTTTTTCCCCTTAAAATAAGGGGAAAATCGTGGGTGCGCGATATACGCCGATACCCGTTTCCCGCGCTCAGTTTGAAGTGAGCCGCCGACATATACCGAGTGAAGTACACTCGGGTACATTCGGCTAGGCTCGGCTTCGCTCGTGCTCACGCATAAACGTCACAGAGCGTGAGCACAAGCGAAGCTGAGCCTTGCCGAATGTACCCGAGTGTACTGCACTCGGTATGTCGGCAGAGGCGTTCAAACTGAGCGCGGGAAGCGGGGATTCGACTCAAGACAGCGCTGGATAAGCCGGGAGTACACCACCGAGGCCACAAATGGACGCTGGACCGGACGATGGACGCCGGGCAAAACAACAAAATTGTAAGTAATAAAATGTTATAACATTTTTTTTACAGGAATTTCGGGGCAACTTTAGGGGTGCACGCTATACACGGGAGCGCACAATACCCCGATAAATACGGTAAATAAATAAGAAAAAATGTATAAATATATTTTAAAGCTTGCGCGAGTAGCGCCCACATATGAAAATGATGTTCAAACCACACATGTGAGGTATTGCCGCGATCGTTAGAGCGAGAGCAATAATTCTAGCCCTAGACTTTCTCTGTGACTCGAAACTGGTAACCTGTAGACATTTTTAAACATCGCCTATGGAGATTTTTGAGGGGAAACGTTTGTGGCCATTTCATGAGCGGGCGTGCCATGTTAGATATCAATTTACTTGGCGTAACATTAACTTTAAAAAAAAAAAAAGAATTTTCAAGCAAACAAAAAAAGATTTTAACTTGTAAACAGCAAGTGTCAAAAAGAGTCTCGGGCTGAAGTGGTTAAAAATGAAAAGAAGTGCTGTGTGCTGCAGTGCGTATTAATATGTTGTTTGTGCGTTTTTGTTAGTTCTGCCTAAACCGTCCCTGTTTTATGCAGCACTACCACTTTTACACATCAGAACTATATTATTGGTCTTTGTGCATTTGATGATCTTCCATCTCTCCTCCTATTCTACGGATGTATAAAATTCTGCCCATGAGCGAATGCAGATGAAGAAAACTGAACCATATCTAAACAGCCTTTTTTTTGGGCTATTACTGTGTAATGTCTGCAGACATATTCCTAGTTACTGTAGAAGACAGCTCTAAAGAAAATGAATGTTCATACTGAACACAAACAGTGCTTGTAATAGTAAAGCAGAACGCTAGATGTGCGCTTGTACGTGATCTGCTTGATGATAGAGTATCCGACTCCCCTCTTCCCAGTTTCCACTCATTATGCTAATGAAGTGTCATCAGTTAAGCTTTTCCCGTGATTATTGAGTCTGTCAGGTAAAACAAAACTATGCAGCTCCTCGTCTATAGCTCTCATCCCTTGCTTCTGGCATTTAGTGTTCTTCTTGGAACACGCCATTGATTATCCATAGCTTGTTCTTTTTTATAGTGACTGTCACCCTGTGACCTTGAAAGGAATAGATATGGGCTATGCTTTATGAGAGGGTTGCAATAACACAGAGGTCCATGTGACCCTTTACAATACCTTTTATCTTACTTATTTCATGATCTATGCTCTTGTACATAGAGGAAGAAGAAGACTGCAGTCACTATGTATCCTTATACAGAATTCCTCTTTGTACAGATTTTGATCACTTAAATAAATTGGTATTTACGGCATTGAAGGAATTGTGCTTTTTTCAATTGTGTACTTCCATTTCTTTACCACTTGCTGGTCCTTTCTTGTAAAAGGTTGACCTTTGTAGAAGGTAAAAAGTACTAAAAGAAGTGAACTAGCATTCTCCTAGGAAATATTTATTTCCTTTATTGGAAAGCCTTCTGTGTTATTCTGGCAAGGAAAGAGTGCTTGCCTCTTCCAATGTCAGTCAAAGCAAGAGCAGCCACAGGATTAGATCTCTGCACAGCTGTCAATGTCAACAGAAACAGGTGTTATCTGGACCAAAATGTGCATTCTAAGGGTATTATTCTAATTTTACAAAGTACACATAAAAAAAAAAAAAAGTCTAAATGATTGTGGTTTACGAAAGCAGGCTTATATTCTTTGTATTACTCAATTTATTATATAAGAAAATTATGGTTTTACAACGCCTTAACCACTTAAGACCCAGACCAAAATGCAGGTAAAGGACCAGGCCCCTTTTTGCGATTCGGCACTGCGTCGCTTTAACTGACAATTGCGCGGTCGTGCGACGTGGCTCCCAAACAAAATTTGTGTCCTTTTCTTCCCACAAATAGAGCTTTCTTTTGGTGGTATTTGATCGCCTCTGCAATTTTCTTTTTTGCGCTATATACAAAAATAGAGCGACGTTTTTGAAAAAAAAAACAATATTTTTTACTTTTTGTTATAAGAAAAATCAAATAAACTAAATTTTAGTCAAACATTTAGGCCAAAATGTATTTAGCCACATGTCTTTAGTAAAAAAAAAATTGCAATAAAAAAAAAAATAGCTACCTAGCGGGAACAGCGACACTAATACAGCGATCAGAAAAATGATCGCTTAGTGACGCTGGCAATAGGGAGTGAAAGGGTTAACTAGGGTGGTGATCAAGGGGTTAAAACTTCATTAGGGGGGGTACGGGGGCTACCCTGATCCTAACACTAACTGACTGTCACACTGACACTAAATACAGTAATCATACATATATGATTACTGCATTCAGTGACACTGTGCAGGGGGGTGATCGCAAGGGGTTAATGTGCCTGCATGTACTGGTGTCAGTGTAGTGTTGTGCAGACTTGCTGTGCGATGTGATCTCTCCTCAGCGGCGGTTGAAAATACCGCTGAGGGGAGAGATCACATCACTTCCCTCTTCCTGTGTTTACACAGGAGGAGGAAGTGACACACGGGGGAGCGCGCAGATTGGCTGGGAGCGATCCGGAGGGGGTGGACAAAAAGGAACAGCCGCCCCCTCATCCCGGATCGCTCGCACAGCAAACCGGACCGCCGCATTTACCGGGGGGGTGTCCCGATTGGACCCCCGACTCACGTCAAGGCAGCAACGTATATATACGTTGATGTGCCTGTCTGTGCCATTCTGCCGACGTAAATGTACATGCGGCGGTCCTTAAGGGGTTAAAGGGGTTGTAAAGGTTTGTTTTTTATTTTCTAAATAGGTTACTTGAAGCTAGTGTGTTGTTGGTTCACTTACCTTTTCCTTCCATTTCCCTTCTAAATGTTTTTTTTCTTTGTTTTCTTTGTCTGAATTTCTCACTTCCTGTTCCTCCTCAGTAAGGTGTTCAGTAAGCTGTTCTAAATGACTTTCCACCGCTCGGATGATGGTGAAAAGCTTACTGAGGAGAAACAGGAAGTGAGAAATTCAAACAAAGAAAAAAACATTTAGAAGGGAAATCAAAGGAAAAGGTAAGTGAGCCAACAATGCACTAGCTTAAAGGAACCTATTTAGACAATTAAAAGATGAACCTTTACAACCCCTTTAACTTTGGGCTCCCAAATGTCCCAGTTTTCTTGACGAAGTAGGGATTTCCAATAGTAATGTTAAAATTAAAACTTTCTTTCATATATCAAAATGTAAATGAGCTTTTAAGTTTATTATGATTAGGCATTGTTTATACTAGTCTTTCTCAACCACGGAGGAACCCTTAAGGCCGGATTCACACCTATGCAAATTGGTTGCGGCTTAAACCGCATCCAATACGCAGAACATTTCTAAATACATTGTTTTCAATGAGGCTGGTTCACATGTGTGCGATGCATTCGCACTGCGCATTGCAGAAAAAACGTGTGCGTATTTTATGCCTTGCGGTGCGGTTCAGGTGCAAATTCAGTCCCATTATCTTCTATGGGTACGCAGCTGATTCGCAGATGTGTTAATTTCTCTTCAGTATTTACTCTCATTCAGCTCAATACACTTCCCCCTCCCCCTCCCCTCTCCCAGGTCTCCAAATTCGCAGCTAATCTGCAGTTAAAACGCAATGAATCTGCTTAACACTCCTCTTATCTGTCTGCAAAGATAAGAGAGCTGAAATTCGCACTGCACTAGTGTGAATCCGGCCTAAATGTCTTAGGGAACACCAGCTATGAATTAATCTACAGTAGCTATAGGCATTCTTGTGAGATATAAGAAAAAGTAAAAGGGTTACCCTCAAAATAACGCAACACACAGCTATTAATATTTAAACCACTAGAATATAAAGTGAGTACACCCCTAAGTGAAAATTTCCAAATTGGGCTCATAGTGTCAATATTTTGTGTAACCGCCATTATTTTTCAGCACTGCTTTAACCCTCTTGGGCATGGAGTTCCCCAGAGCTTCACAGGTTGCCACTGGAGCCCTCAACCACTCCTCCATGACGACATCACGGAGCTGGTGAATGTTAGAGACCTTCCGCTCCTCAACCTTCCATTTGAGGATGCCCCACAGATGCTCAATAGGGTTTAAGTCTGGAGACAAGCTTGGCCAGTCTATCACCTTTACCCATAGCTTCTTAAGTAAGGCTGTGGTCATCTTAGAGGTGTGTTTGGGGTCATTATCATCTTTAGAAGAGGCTTCCTTCTGCAGCAACGCTGGCAGCACTCATACATCTATTTCCCAAAGACAGCCTCTGGATATGACGCTAAGCAAGTGCACTCAACCTCTGTGGTCAACCACGGCGAGGATTGTTCTGAGTGGATCCTGTCCTGTTAAACTGCAGAGATTGAAGGGGTGGGGGTCAGCCTGCAGCCCAGTCTCTGAAGAGAGGGGATCATGCTCTGCTTTGTGTAATGCTATGTGGGTTTATCTTACCCTATTTTTCTCATAGGGGACCTCCATTACAGTATCCCTTACCCCCTAGGATACCTATGTTCTAGTAATGGACAGCTCATATACATTACATTTTATACATTAATGACTTAGCCTGGTAGGCCAATTAGGCACTATTTATATTTTTTATATACCTTTTATGTACTGTATATTTCTTCTTATTGACATAGTCCTGAGTCAACATACATAGAATATCCTCATTCCATACCTATAGTTTAGAGGTATTCACCCAGTGTGTGTTAGAGACTGGTCCTCATGTGGCTATCACACTTATACTACTAGTCTAGGGTAATATACCACATTATCCCTTATCTAACTTGTAATCTAATAAATGACTCTCTCCTATGTATGTGGCTATTACATTTATACATTTTCCTCAGGTATACTTTTTAGCCATTGGCCTCTGTGTAATATTTAAATTTGCATATTCAACTTGCACATTCTCATTTGCAATTTTAATTTTAATTTACAAATATGTCTTGTATATATGAACTAGTAGTAGGAGTAGTTCACATCGCGCCACCACTACAAAATACAACCAAGGGTTAAAAATCAAACTCACCCTCGTTATCTCCCACCTCCCCATTAGGAGGAGATGGAACTCATTACGTGATTGGCTGAAGCCTACTGGTAGGGTGGGGATAGTGGCGCGATGTTCCTCTACAAATACTTTACTATTCGACATGACAGGCAGCGCCTCAGAAGACGATCGAGTATCGAAACGTACGCCAGGCGTTTCCTGTCTTTTGCGATACGTCATTTCCGGGTAGGTGCTAGGTGGAACGCAGTTGGAGTGCACGCCGCACGCTGCTACCAGTCCACACAGCAAACCCAGGAGAGCTTGGAGTTATCTCAGCTCTGTTTACGTGTGTTTTTATTTTGTTTATTTATATTTTTTGTAATTTGTTTTACTTACATTTTCGCCTGTTTCCCACAAGGCTGAATAAATATTTTATACTATTTTTGTGCTACCTCTGCACTATTGGTGTCCTTTTTTATCCTTCTGAGGGGATCACCAGGTATCTTACCGATGGTGGCTGCAGTACCTAGACAGTAAGCAAGGACCGGAGCAGAGATCAAATTCACCCATTGCCCATCACCCCATATTGGGGAGCAACATCTGGTGAGTGTAAACCCCTGCGGGAAGCACCGGGAACACTGCGTTGTGTGTACTAAGCAGCATCACATCCCCCCACGGATTGGATGTACCAATTGTACTGGACATTGCATGCATTCATATATGAACTTCCTCTGGATATCCTTGTAACGGCTACCCAAGTAGGGAGAGGGTATGAGCCGTTGGAGACGTCCTTTTCCCTGGCAAGTTGCTATGCAAGTAAGTCCAGTATAAGCTCATCCACGAGAGCCCAAGGGAGAGTCAGGTCCAGTTGTAAAAAGCGCAGAATAATAACCCCATAGCATACCCTTTTCAAGAACGAGACATGACTACGTTTTGAAGGGTCAACATCAACAGCTTTAATACCACATCTCTTGGTTTAAATCTAGTTACAAGCTTGTGAATTCTCAAGGAAGAATGGAACTCTCCGCCCCCTCCCTCCACAGGGGGGCCCCAAGTTAGACACACTGGCACCAGGTCAAAGAAGCCACATTTCTTTCTCAATGGACTTCAACCAACCCCCATAACAATACTCAATCACTTAAGGATAAACACAGGTCTTTCACACACACAATAGATCAATTAACCTTTGTGATAGACAGGTTCATTAGCATACCTAAGGAGAGGTTTTAGGAGCCAGGCTGATTCAGTTCACATCTACATCTAGACAGGCAGAGGATATTTATATATATTTATATATGCCTTGTAATATCCCACTGCATGATTATTATAGATGCACAGGCAAAATACATAGTTCCGTTACACTGCTCCCCTTTTGTGGAACACTCCGGCAGACCCGGATTGATCCTTTTCGGGTCAACTTGGGGATGTCCGGTCTGCTGTTAGGGTAAAAGTTCAGTTTGGCTGGACAGTCCATCGGCATTGCCATTAAATCTGCCAGGTCGGTAGCTGATGGTGAAGGTGAATAATGGAATTCAGTTCTGGGACAGTCACTTGCTTTGCTCTCTGAATGGCTCCCACAACCTGTTGCTGATGCTCTTGGGAGAGATAAGGCACCACCTGAGCGCAAATACCATTTAACCTTTTGACAATTTCAGCCTGTTTGTGCATTTCAATGTTCAAGCCACGGGACATCTCAAAATACATGACGTAGTGTCGTTGCATCTCCGATTTCTCACTGGCCAACTTGTCACATTTTAGACTGTGATATTGGGCCGGATCTACAATACATGTCGGGGAAGGTAGTCTTACCCGGGTCTCAGCAGCAAGCGAGTTGGTTCCAGCAACGCGGGTTGGGGCACAGGTAGTCACGGTGTGGGCTTCAGCGGGGCACATCGGGGCGTACGCAGAAACAAGGGGGGCCAAATCATTCCCCAGTAGTACATCTGCTGGCAAATCCTTCATCACCCCCACATTCACATGTCCCGAACCAACCCCCCAATCCAGGTGAACCCGGGCAACGGGTAGCCGGAAGACGGTGCCTCCTGCTACTTTTACGGCTACAGTGTCTCCGGTGTGCTGGCTCTCTGAAATGAGTTTCTTCTGTAGCAGTGTCATCGTGGCCCCAGTATCGTGTAGGCCATTGGCTGCCTTTCCATTGACCCAGACAGTCTGCCTGTGTTGCTGCCTGTTGTCCTGGTTAGCTGCTTGTATCGGATCTGCCTCATGCAGAACACCCCAATGTTCTACCTCCCCAAGGCCGTGGGCCGCAGGCATGGATGTGTGGGGGTTCCCCCCTTCTGGCTGTCTCCATGACTGGGACTGCCTGGGTAAATTTAATGAACAGTCTGACTTTTTGTATCCTGGTTGTTTTTGAATCAGAGTGATAGTAGCCTCTGTATCTCTTAGGCCTTGTGCTACTTGTCCATTCACCGGTACCTCCTGACGGTGATGCTGACGGTTATCTGGAGAGGCCACTTGTATTTGGTCTGCCTCATACAAAATTCCCAGACATTCCTCAGGGCCCACCTCAGTCTCTAGGCAGTGGGCCGCAGAGGGCCGTGATGGAGTGACCTCTGTGTTGGGTGTTGGGCGTCTCCAGTTGTTATCTGTAGCTCTCAAAGGACAAAAACGAGCAATATGTCCCGTGTTGCTGCAGTGATGGCACGTCACCCTAGACGAATCCCGGGGGTAGTTGTTGGGTCCCTGAGGACATGGTGGTCCTGGTGGGACTGGAGTCTGAAACTCTGGGCGTGGGGTGCCGGTTGGAGTATGCAGTTCTACCTTATGAGCCAGCCGTGTAGTACCATGGCTTACTTTCCTTGTTTCCGCGTACTCATCTGCTAGCCACGCCGCCTCGTTTAAGTTAGCGGGACGGCGATCTCGTACCCAGTCCTGTATGTCTGCAGCCAGGTCTTGGAAGAAATGTTCCATTAGGAATAGCTGCAATACTTTCTCCCCAGTGTTGGCTTTGCACCCTTGGACCCAATGGGATGCCACCCTTTGTAACTGGTTGGCCCATTCCATGTGGGAGTCCACAGCCTTCTTCTTGGATTCCCGGAAGCGACGGCGGTAGGTTTCTGGAGTTACGGCATATCGGGTTAACAGCGCCTTTTTCACTTGCTGATATTGTAAAATATCCTCTGGAGCAAGAGCCCGAAAAGCTTCATTGGCTTTGCCCGACAATTTCCCAGACAAAATAGTGACCCTTTGGTCTGGTGGTACCTGGTGCAGTGAACACTGTCTCTTAAAATCAGCCAAATATCCATCTATTTCCTCCTCACTTTCTACAAAAGCTTTAAATGCAGTGAACGGTATTTTCTTTCCTGTAGCAGCGGGTGGGGGAGTAGGAACTGCGTGTGTAATGGGCTGTCTAGCTCTCACCAGTTCCAGTTCTTGTCCCCTCTTGGTTTGGATCTCCTCTCTTGCTTCCCGGTACAGCTGGTTTATTAGTTCCGTGGATGTTTCTGGATACAAGGATAATCTCCGCTGTACAATATCCGTAATTACATCTTCCTCGCTGACAGGTGCTAGAGGCTCCGCTCCTTCCATGGATCCATCCATTTGGTCCAGCTCCCGTAAATTCGCTATCAGCTCCCTCCGTGGTCTGTTACTGGCACTCCTACCACGACTCTCCAATACATCTTTTAGTGTGGATCTTTTCAACCTGGCATACTGAGACTCCATTCAGAACTTGCTCCTTGGATAAAAGGACCATCCCACCGCTGCCACCAATGTAACGGCTACCCAAGTAGGGAGAGGGTATGAGCCGTTGGAGACGTCCTTTTCCCTGGCAAGTTGCTATGCAAGTAAGTCCAGTATAGGCTCATCCACGAGAGCCCAAGGGAGAGTCAGGTCCAGTTGTAAAAAGCGCAGAATAATAACCCCATAGCATACCCTTTTCAAGAACGAGACATGACTACGTTTTGAAGGGTCAACATCAACAGCTTTAATGCCACATCTCTTGGTTTAAATCTAGTTACAAGCTTGTGAATTCTCAAGGAAGAATGGAACTCTCCGCCCCCTCCCTCCACAGGGGAGCCCCAAGTTAGACACACTGGCACCAGGTCAAAGAAGCCACATTTCTTTCTCAATAGACTTCAACCAACCCCCATAACAATACTCAATCACTTAAGGATAAACACAGGTCTTTCACACACACAATAGATCAATTAACCTTTGTGATAGACAGGTGCATTAGCATACCTAAGGAGAGGTTTTAGGAGCCAGGCTGATTCAGTTCTCATCTACATCTAGACAGGCAGAGGATATTTATATATATTTATATATGCCTTGTAATATCCCACTGCATGATTATTATAGATGCACAGGCAAAATACATAGTTCCGTTACACTCCTGAATAGTGTTGCCTTATGAACTTATAATTTCACACCATATATGTTTTTTTGATCGTTTGTGGATTTTAGGCACCCAACTGGGATTCATGTTGTTTTTTCACATGTTTTTTCACATTGTTGTGTACCCCATGTGGTCACATACTATTGAGTTAGCACTCTAAGTATATTGATGTTAACACTATATGGTTTTGTTACATGATATTGTTGCACTGGTAAATATATATCACTCTTAGGTTATTAGGGTGGTTTTACCTAATCTAAGCTATATCATATACTTCACATATACACCTCTCCGGACATTTTTAGATACTGTGTGTATCTCTAGACACTTTAGAAGGGCCTATATACCTCATACTGAGGGCAGCGCCATTTTCCTTTTTTCTTTTTTCTTCATGCTCTGCTTCTGTATGTCACAGTACATGTTGCCATTCATGGTTCCCTTAATGAACTGTAGTTCCCCAGTGCTGTCAATACTCATGCAGCCCCAGACGTTGAAACTTGTAACAATAACGAGTCACATGACACCAGGGAGGGAAAATGGCTGATTGGGTTCAATTTGGACATTTTCACTTAAAGGGTTTACTCACATTTGTTGCCAGCGACATTAATAGCTGTGTGTTACATTATTTTTATTTTGAGGGGATAGCAATCTTACACTGTTATACAACCTGTACACTCACTACTTTACATTGTAGCAAAGCGCCATTTCTTCAGTGTTGTCACATGAAAAAATATAATATATATATTGTATTCACAAAAGTGATAAAAATACTTCTCTCATTTTCATAAGGAACATCTTATTGAGCAATGAATGCATTCATCCTTCTATTAGTGCTTCATTAGATACCAAACTCTAATATTCTGGCTAACGCATTGCAAGGCAGCTTCTCTTCATCAAAGCCAACTCCCAACTTGGAGTTCCTTATGGAAATGAAGCGTGTCTTTTTAACACTTTTATAGATACAATATATTTATTTTAACCAATGAAAGTTTTTTTTCCCCTGTGGATCCTACACTATGCCAGCACACTCTTTGTTTCATTTACAGTTTTTCTAAAGATTTATAGGTCTAGAGGGACTGTGTGCCAAAGATTTGAACGTTGGCAGACATAGACATGTAGATTCCATTGATATTGAGCTGACAGTATATCATTTTTGGTTGTTAAAGCTACTTTTATGTTACAAAGACACTTGTTTCATGCAACAGAACATATACTATTTTAGTATACAACTAGCCTATTATGCTTCATCTGGTAAAACCATATACACATATACACGTTTGGGAGGAAAATGTGTTTATGTTTAGTGCTTGTGTTAAAATTTTACATATATTAATTAAATAAATTCCAATGTGAAAAGATGGTCACCCTTGTCGGTCAGGTCTGGAGAACTTCCCCCATCTTAGGTGGGCAGCGCTTCTCCCAGGCTTCATTGGTGGCTTCCCCTGCTCGGCGACAGCAGCTTCCACTTCCACTGCTCCCCACGGGCAACATGGCAGCTTCTGTTTCCTCCCTCCTCATCAGCAGACAATCTGGATCAGTGTTTTAATAAAGAATATTCATTCACTGCTGTAACACCCTGGGTGGGCTCGTAGTGCAATGCTCTGCGCCCTGAGTCCACCCTATTTTGAACCCTATTAGAGCTTCTGGCTCTAATCAGGTGCTTAAAAAAAATCCTGCCGCTGTACAGTGGAACCTCGGATTACAAGCATAATCCGTTCCAGGAGAATTCTCGTAATCCAAAATACTTGCATATCAAAGCAAGTCTCCCCATTGAAATCAATGGAAACAAAAATAAATCATTCTTGCATGTGGCCAGAGGTGGGGGGCGCTGGAGAGCCTCGGAAACGGCTCTAAAGGCCTGAGGACACCTCGGCTGACCTCTGCAAACCTCGGAAAGCCTCGGAAACTGTGTATTTCTGTGTCTTTCCAAGCATTTCCGAACGGCGCCGATCGCTGACGTTCGGCTCCGGCGCCCCCCACCTCAGGCCAAATGCAGTACTGCACACTGCTTTTGGCCTGAATCCTGCTCGTTTTGCGAGACAACACTCGTAAACCGAGTTAGGATTTTTTCAAATACAGTGCTCGTATTGTGAAACGCTCGTTAACCACGTTACTCAAAATCTGATTAACTACTTGCCGACCGCCCGCCGTCATATTACGGCGGGACGGTGGCACTGCTACGCAAGAGCACGTAGCTATACATCCGCTCTTTAGTGGCCGCTAGTGTGCCCGGCGGGTACGGTCGCCGCCGGGCACACGCGATAACTCGTTACAGAGAGGGGAACGGGAGCTTTGTGTGTAAACACAAAGCTCTCATTCCTGTCAGCAGGGGAAACGCTGATTTTCTGTTCATACAATGTATGAACAGAAGATCAGTGATTTCCCCTAGTGAGGCCACCCCCCCATACATTTAGAACACACCCAGGAACACACTTAACCCCTTCCCTGCCCCCTAGTGTTAACCCCTTCACTGCCAATGGCATTTTTATAGTAATACAATGCATTTTTATAGCATCGATCGCTATAAAAATGCCAATGGTCCCAAAAATGTGTCAAAAGTGTCCGAAGTGCCCACCATTATGTCGCAGTACTGAAAAAAAATGCTGATCGCCGCCATTACTAGTAAAAAAAAAATATTAATAAAAATGCCATAAAACGACCCCCTATTTTGTAAACGCTATAACTTTTGCGCAAACCAATCAATAAACGCTTATTGCGATTTTTTTAACGAAAAATATGTAGAAGAATACGTATCGGCCTAAACTGAGGAAAAAAAAACGTTTTTTTTTAATATATTTTTGGGGGATATTTATTATATGAGACGATCTTGATCTCCACGATCATTCAGTGAGTTGAGGCAGACGGATTAGCAGCAGGAGCTCACAACGGCACACGTCTCCTAGGAGTAGGAGCGTGCGTGCTATAGCTCCAGGCAGGTGTAGGCTAGCAGGCAGGCAGGCAGGGTTCCCCAGTCCAGCCCAGCTCCAGCTCCAGCCTCAGCACAGCCGCATCTGATCCGGATCACCTCCACCTCCAGCCGTCTTCAGCACTCTTTCCCCCCCTCCTTTGAGCACCATTTTGGCTCCATCTCACAGGTAAATCCTGCCTGTCCCCCCCAGGATCAAGGGCGGTCGTCCTTTTCAGGATAGCCGCGGCGTTTCTAGCCCTGGGAATCGGCTCACCTCACCCCAGACCACAACCGAGGCACCCCCCCCTCGTCCCCCCTCCCCGCCGCTGGTTTCCTGGCTGTTTCGTTGGTCCGCGCCAGCCACACTAGGTCCCCGGCAGCCGCGGCTTAGGAAAGACCACGGCTTCAACCGCGGCCTAGCGGCGCACCCCAGTTTCATCCATTACACCCCCCCTCACCTGTGGAAGTCCCCATCCACCTCCATTTCAGCGAACAACCCCCTCTCTGGTGTAAATTCCTGCCAGTTGGTGGCCCCGGCTTGGGCCCTGTGACAGGCCGTCGGCCAGCTTGGTACACCCCCCCAGCAGCAACTACACCCTTCACCCCATCCCCTCACAATTCATCAGCTTTTGATCCAGGGTCTCAACCTATCGCCTCTGAGGGATCAGGAAGGAATTTTTTTCCCTGCCCAGCATATTGGCATAGCTGAACCAGGGTTTTTTTTGCCTTCCTCTGGACCAAAAATAAAGCTTGGAGAGAGGATTCAAGGAATCTGCTCCCCACCGCCACCTGACCACCAACTCCCCCCCCCCCCCCGGTGACGGGCCACTATGGCTAATCGGCAGTTTTCTGCAGAAACCATTTGGGGCCTGAGGCAATTCGCCACAAAGCTACCAGCCGTCACCAAAAAGGCCCTAAGAATTGAGCAACTTTTGAGGATCGATCGATGATCAACAGTCAGAAAATTCAGCTACCCACCCCAACCCAAGCACATATCATGTGCTTTGATCAATACAAAATCGGCAGTAAGACACCGATTAGAAATCCAGGATTTCATTCTACAAAACAATTTAGACTGCCTCTTTATTACAGAAAGCTGGCTTACAGCCGACTGTAACACCATTCTAGGAGAACTGGTGCCAGAAAACTACCGTATTATCACTGAAAACAGAATAGGGCAAAGAGGAGGAGGCCTGGCAGTGATCCACAAGACTCACCTTGTGATCTCTGAACCAGCCCTTCAGTACTCGCTTCCATTTATGGAAACCCTTACTCTGCAACTGCAAACAAACCCCCAGGAGACCTTCCACATTCTTCTCTGCTATAGGCCACCCGGGCCAAAATCGCAGTTTTCACCCTCATGGACGGAGTTCATATCCACTTACACCCTGAACAGCAAACACCTTTTGCTGCTCGGGGATTTCAATCTCTGGGCCAACTCCTCACAAGACCCCGTTGCCGACGCCTGTATCGATCCACCTGGAAGGATTAGGCCTTCAGTAAATAGTATGTGGGCCCACACATGCTTCAGGTCACAAACTCGATCTTATTTTCAGACAAAATCTGAAAATAAGTATTTTGGAAAATGAACCATTGCCATGGACAGATCACAATGCAATTAAATTCATAATTTCCAAAACTGCCCTATTGATAAAAACACCCAAGCCGGTGACAACACACTGGACTAGATCTCAGAAGAAGCTCCATTCAGAACTCTTCAAATCTACCTTGGGAAATAAAATTAAAACAATTCAACCAGGTCAAACTGCCTCAGACACACTGGATGCCATAAATGCAGCCCTACTACAGTCAGCCGACTTAGTAGCACCAGAACGCAAAGCCCTTACCCAGAAAACAAGGCCGGCTGGTTCAACAACCAGCTGTCGCTACTGAAGCAAGAGCGTAGAAGGGCAGAAGCTGCCTGGAAAAGAAACCCTTCTGAGGAGAACCTCTCCATCTACAAAGTAGCAACAAGAAAATACCACATAGAAATCTTCAAAGCCAAGAAAAATTATTTTTCCAAGGCTATCGTCAGCGCCCTAAATCGCCCCCATGAACTCTTCAAGCTGGTCTCGCAGACCATGAATCCAGGCTGTCTTGAAGCCCCCAACTCAGATACCCAAGAATTTTGCAATGAATTGTCGGATTTCTTCATCAATAAAATTGAGAGAATCTGGGAAAGCATTCCACAAACAATACCCCTGATCAACCACACAACACCCAGAGGAACATTCTACAACCAACAAAGTTCACTCTGAAATCCATCTCCATCAATGCCACAGAAAATATCATCGGCGCTTTGCGTAACAGCACATCGCCTAATGATATCATCCCCACTAAACTGCTAAAGGAATGTGCCGATATCCTGGCACCTCCCATTACGCAGCTTATAAACCAGTCATTTAAGGAAGGCATAGTGCCCTCCCTGCTGAAAGAGGGCACAATCCAGCCCATCTTGAAGAAACCCACCCTGGATCCCAAGGACCCAATGCACCGCCGTCCCATAACAATGCTAAACGTTTTCTCCAAGGTAATGGAGAAAGTAGTGGTACAACAGCTGCAACAGCATCTAGATACCCACAACCTACTTGATCCATTGCAATCGGGATTCCGCCCCGGACACGGGACGGAAACAGCACTGCTCAAAATATGGGTGACGTTCTTGAGGCCGCAGACGAAGGAGAATCTTGTCTTCTGGTTCTGCTGGACCTAAGTGCAGCCTTTGACATGGTAGACCACAAACTGTTACTGACTCGGCTGGCTGAGGTAGCCGGAGTCACAGAGGGTGATTTACCATGGTTTTCCTCCTTTTTGGGAAGCCAATCACAAACGGTGAAGTTGGGACCGTTCACTTCTGAAAAACGCACAGTGTCATGTGGAGTCCCCCAAGGCTCACCCCTGTCACCGGTGCTCTTCAACATCTATCTTCGTCCTCTCTTTGAAATCATCAGTAGTCAACAACTACTTTATCACTCATATGCAGACGACACGCAACTGTATTTTCGCATCTGCAATAGAAAGGATCATCATCTCAGTTTAGAGAATTGTCTCTCTTCGATAGAAAAGTGGATGACTTAGGCCCCTTTCACATGAGCGGACGAACGGTCCGCTAATTACAAGTCCGTTTACGGACTTGTAATGTGTCCCTATGGGAGCGGATCCGTTAGCGGATGATGCATCCGCTAACGTCCGCCTAAGATCCGCGTCCGTCTGGATCCGTTTTGCGGACGGAAGAAAACCCTATTTTTCTTCCGTCCGGTGGATCGGATCGGATGCAAACGGACAGACGGTCCGTTTCCATCCGATTCCCCATAGGGGATAGCTGAGGAGAGACAGGGAGATCCCTGCACAGTGTGCGGGGACCGCCCTGTCCGCCGACAGCTGAGCGGGACCCCCCGCTGAGCCGACGGACACACACGGAGCGGACCGAAAAATGGACCGCTCCGTGTGTAAGGAGCCTAAGGCCTTGTACACACGATCGGACATATCCGATGAAAACGGTCCGCGGACCGTTTCCATCGGATATGTCCGATCTGGAGTTTGGTCCGATGGCGTATACACACCATCGGATCAAATTCCCCGCCGGCGGACGGCGCGCTGACGTGGCGGTGACGCGGCGGTGACGTTGACGCCGCCACGTCACCGCTACGTCACGCACCAGGAAGTAAACACTTCCGCGCGCATGCGTCGGATCCATTCACAGGATACGACGCATGTGCGGGAGGATATGTCCGCTGGTTTCCCGTACTAACCAGCGGACATATCCGACGGACAGGTTTGTAGCGGACAAATTTCAAAGCATGCTTTGAAATTTGTCCGATGGACAAATCTGTCCGCTAGCCCATACACACGATCGGAGATGTCTGCTGAAACGGTCCATCGGACCGTTTTCAGCGGACATATCCGCTCGTGTGTACGAGGCCTAAGAGCTATCTCAAACTCAACAATTCCAAAACAGAACTTCTTCTGTTTCATGCCAGTCGCAAGAGTCAACTGGCAACAACCTGGACACCTCCGCCCATTCTGGGCCAGATAATCACCCCTAGCGCCAAAGTCAAAAGTCTCGGGGTCATTTTTGACACCCACATGACAATGGACGCACAAATAGGGTCAGTAGTCAGCGGATCTCACCATCTGCTGCGCCTACTACGCAGACTTATTCCATTCATTCCCAAAGAAGACGTAGCAGTTGTGGTAGGAACAATTGTGAACTCCAGACTGGACTATGCAAGTACCAAATCACTCAGCTGTAAGTCGTCCAAAATATGGCCGCCAGACTTGTGACTGGGAAAAAACCCTGGGAATCAATCTCACCTTCTCTGAGATCCCTTCACTGGTTGCCAGTAAAGGACAGGATTGCTTTTAAAGCTCTCTGTCTGACTCATAAATGCATCTATGGAAAAGCCCAGCAATATCTTTGCGATAAAATAGAAGCCCACAATCCCAATCGTGTTCTGCGATCCATCGACCAAAATTTGGTCAAAGTACCCAAGGCCAGATTCAAGTCCAAAGGAGAAAGAAGGTTTGCTTCCCAAGGTCCCAGACTATGGAACGCTTTACCAACCAGCATTCGGTTGGAGGAAAGCCTCCTAACCTTCAGAAGACGGATTAAAACTCTGCTCTTTTGAGGTTATGAGATACTGGAACAACGAGCGCCCAGAGGCGATTTAGTTTGCATGTGTCGCGCTATATAAGTTTTTCTTTCGTTCATTCATTCATTCATAGCAAAAAGTAAAAAATATTGCATTTTTTTCAAAATAGTCGCTCTATTTTTGTTTATAGCGCAAAAAATAAAAACCGCAGAGATGATCAAATACCACCAAAAGAAAGCTCTATTTCTGGTAAAAAAAAGGATGCCAATTTTGTTTGGGAGCCATGTCGCACGACCGCGCAATTGTCAGTTAAAGTGACGCAGTGCCGAATCACAAAAAGTGCTCTGGTCATTGGACAGCAATATGGTCCGGGGCTAAAGTGGTTAATGTGCTGATAATTCACATGACAGAAGGCATTGGCTGGTGGGTGTATTGGCTGTTTTGCAAGCGCATACCTTGTGGTGAGTTTGCACTTGTCACTGTTTAAGTGATTTTTGTTGCATATTATTTACATGGCAGCACATTATGTCTGGTGAGTTTGCACTGCATGTGGGGAGTTAAAGTGGAACACACACTTCCAATACTTTCCCTGCCTCGGGTACTTTTATTATTATGTTGCAACATTTTTATTACCTAAAATGTTTATTTCCTATATGAGTATTTTTTCTTTGTATGTTTGTATGTTTATACCACACTATTTTCGAGGAGATGGCACCATAGAAGGAATATTGTCAAGGAGTGATTGAATAATGTGCATTTGCTGTTCTCTTTAAAGGAGACAGCATTTTCATTTGGGGAGTTGTCATTTTTACTGGTTAGCACTTCAAAAGCGTTGCTTATAAGGACTTTTTCACTAAAGGGCTGTCTCTTGGGAGTGCTGTAATCATGTATATATTTTTTGTTCTGAGAGGATTGTATATTCCTTTGAATGCTAGCAGCGTTTCGTTTTTCACTTTTGGTGTAGCGCTGATTCTTACTACTTCTTTATATTCTTAATATTATTATTACTTCTTGTGCATCTGTTTCCATCAGTGAGAACTTTTCTGTCTAGCATAAGCAGGGTGAAGAGTTATGTCCTGGGTTTAGAAGTGGATTTGGGTAATATCATATTTGATACATATGTGAAGAAAATGTGTATAATTTGCGCCACAGAAAAAACAATATTAATTCTCCCAACAAATGGGTAGAATTACGTGTAATTAAACCTGAATATATTAAATATACTAGTTTAAGAGCTGCCACCTAAAATTTTCAGTGTGTGAAAATACAAGTAGAATCGGAAGTGAAGGGGCGCTGAAAACACAAACTCAATACAAAATAATGTGTATATATAAACATTGAAATGTGCAATCTATTATTACAAAAATCATATATTAATTAGTGAAGTGAATTAGTGTC
Organism: Rana kukunoris; assembly: GCA_029574335.1. Classification (NCBI taxonomy): domain Eukaryota; kingdom Metazoa; phylum Chordata; class Amphibia; order Anura; family Ranidae; genus Rana; species Rana kukunoris. The sequence goes on along the minus strand of CM056059.1, from coordinate 54,068,850 downwards.
CATACAATGAAATCAAAGAAAAAAGTCCCAATAGTGCTAAATAATAAGCACCCAATGGTATATCTCAATTCAAAAAAAGGCGTATATGTTGCAGTTCTGGAACCTCCACCATATAATTGCACCCGATGTGATCGATAGACTAGGATGACTCAGAATGACTCAGATGACTCAGAATGATCCGGATAGGCACGTCAGATGATCCAACATTCATAAAGATAGGAACAGAAAGGCAACAGAAAGGCAATCATAGTGAAGTATTGTTTATTAAAATGTAATAAAAAGTAACATGCCAAATGGCTGCTTACTCAGATTGTGCCCTGATCCCGGCACTGAGGCTTTATAGCGTATATTCGATATCCAATCGAACCCGCGGATTCGGATGTAGGACGGTGATCCGTCGCGCTGGTAGTCTCACTGGCCGGCGTACGTTCTACCGTCGAAGCAACGTGGATTCGGAGAAGGATCCACGTTGCTTCGACGGTAGAACGTACGCCGGCCAGTGAGACTACCAGCGCGACTGATCACCGTCCTATATCCGAATCCGCGGTTTCGATTGGATATCGAATATACGCTATAAAGCCTCAGTGCCGGGATCAGGGCACAATCTGAGTAAGCAGCCATTTGGCATGTTACTTTTTATTACATTTTAATAAACAATACTTCACTATGATTGCCTTTCTGTTCCTATCTTTATGAATGTTGGATCATCTGACGTGCCTATCCGGATCATTCTGAGTCATCCTAGTGACAAAAGCGGTTTATGACTTCTTTTTTAATTAAAAGAGTCTACTATTATTGGTAAGGAGCCATTTCTATCGATCACATCGGGTGCAATTATATGGTGGAGGTTCCAGAACTGCAACATATACGCCTTTTTTTGAATTGAGATATACCATTGGGTGCTTATTATTTAGCACTATTGGGACTTTTTTCTTTGATTTCATTGTATGGACACTAATTCACTTCACTAATTAATATATGATTTTTGTAATAATAGATTGCACATTTCAATGTTTATATATACACATTATTTTGTATTGAGTTTGTGTTTTCAGCGCCCCTTCACTTCCGATTCTATATTTGATACATAATAGAAGAAAAACATTCCAGAATAAAAAACGTACACATGGTGGCATATCAGTCTGTTATACATGATTTAAAATGTATCTATTACCAAGAAAAGAAAAATATATATTTTGTACAATTTCAGGTCCCTGTTTATTATTACAAAGTTAAACTTAATGTGTTACTAAACCCGCAACAGTTAAATCGGTAAGTATATGCAGTAAAGTTTGTTTGTTATACTCACTGTGGAACCTAAGGGGTTAATCCACCACATTGTGTAAAAAGACAGTTTGATCCTGTTCTTCTACCGCCCATTGATACTTTCCTGATAACACAGACTCTATGGAGTCAGGCAGCACATGCTCAGTTTGGTATGTATTGCTAGAAAGTTTTTTTTTTGTTTGTTTTTTTTGGGGGGGGATCAGCACAGGGCCAATGATCAGAAAAGTCACAAGACTGCTATATTCTGCTGATCAAAAATATTTTATTAAGCAGTTTATATTTACTAAAATTATGTTCATGTACTGTTCTATGTACTGTGGGAGACCAGATATAGTGAATGCAGGGACCTGGGTTTAGTAACACTTTAATAGATGTTTTGCAATCTAATTATATTGCAATATAAATGTAACCACCGTCATTTTACATTCCTACTTTGAAGAGGAACATCGTTGTTATGGTAACAGCTTGCTACCATAATCCCACTATCCTCTTCAAGAGCGGGCGATCCACTTCAAGATAAAAGTGGTCTCTGCGGCGGAAGATGTTCCCCACCCGTCTCCATATCATTGCAGGGAGGAAGCGACAACAATATGTCACTTCCGCCCAATGCTCTTAAAGGGAATTTTTTTTTTTAAATGACATTACATTTTTTCTTTTTTTGGACATTTTAGTGTTAATAGGAGATCTAAGGTCTTTTTACCCCAGATCTCATATTTAAAAGGTCCTGTCATGCTTTTTTCTATTACAAGGGATGTTTACATATCTTGTAAGGGCCCTTTCCCACATATGGATCCCATGAGGATCCGTACAGTTAACACCAATTGCTCAGCGGGGATCGCTCCGTTGACCCTCACTGAGCCGGCAGATAACAGGGCGGTCCCTGTACACTGTGCAGGGACCGCCCTGTCAGATCTCCACTCTTCCCTATGGGGGGATCGGATGAACATAGACCATCTGTCCGTGTTCACCCGATCTGCTCTGCAAACAGATGAAAAAATAAGATTTTCCTCCGTCAGCAGAATCGGAGCATAGCGGGTACCGATGAGATCGAGTATCAGCGGATGTTCATCTGCTGACACCCGCTATCCCATAGGGATACATGCATGTCCTTATTTAACCAAAAACAGATGAATGAAATACGGACATAGGGCCAGATTCAGTTAGGGCGGGGTATCGTTAGGCGGGCGTAGCGTATCGTATATACGCTACGCCCGCAACTTAGAGAGGCAAGTGCTGTATTCACAAAGCACTTGCTCCCTAAGTTACGGCAGCGTAGTGTAGAAAGGCCGGCGTAAGCCCGCCTAATTAAAAGTAGGTGGAAGGTGGGCGTGATACATGTTAATGAACCGTGACCCCATGTAATTGAGGTGCCGAACGAACGGCGCATGCGCCATCCATGGACTTATCCCAGTGCGCATGCTCTGAATCACATCGGATAGAATGCCTAAGGCCCCGTACACATGACCGAGAACCTCGTCGGGCTAAACCCATCGTTCCGCCCGACGAGGTTCTCGGCCGGCCGTCGAGTTCGTCAACCAGGCTGTCGAAAAAGGCGTCGAGCCATTAGTCCCGATGGCCCGTCGAGCAAACAGAGAACATGCTCTCTATTTTGGCTCGACGAGCTTCCCGACGGGACGCTCGACGAAAGTGTACACACGATCGAGCTTCTCGGCAGACTATGGATCCCAGCGAGCTTCTCGCTGGATTCTGCCGAGAAACTCGTCGTGTGTACGGGGCCTGAGAGACGTCGAACGTAACTTACGCACAGCCCCATTCACGTACGACTTACGTAAAAACGTTGGCTTTTCCGACGTCTATACCTTAACATGGGCTGCGTCATCTTTTTGGTGGTTTATCTTTACGCCGGAAAAAAGCCTTACGTAAACGGCGTAGACTACTACGTCGGGCGTACGTACGTTCGTGAATTGGCGTATCTTGCACATTTGCATATTTAACATGGGAACGCCGAATGCGTCCAGCGTAACTATGTGCTCATGATACGCCGGCGTAGGCAAGTTACATTGGACGGCTGAAGCCATGTTTTTCGGCGTATCTTGCTTTGTGAATCGGCGCAAAGATGTGATGGCGCACATTTGTACTTACGTTGGCGTATCTCGAGATACGCCAGCATAAACCTTTCTGAATCTGGCCCAATTTGTCCACATGTGTGAAAGGGCCTTAATAGGAATACAAATGACCCCATTTATTAAAAATAAATAAATAAATAGCAGTGTCATAATGTAAAATAAAAGGAAGAATAAAAGGTAAGAATTCCACACACAAGCAACTTTGAAGCGTGACATGTTGGGCATCAATTTACTCAGCATAACATTATCTTTCACAATATAAACATATATATATATATATAATATATATATATATATATATATATATATATATATATATATATATATATATATGTAAAAAGGTTTGTGGGTTCTAAATAATTTTCTAGCAAAAAAAAAATGGGGTAGATTCACATACACTTAATATTCCGCTGCGAAATCTAAATACTCTACGCTGCCGTATTTTACCAGGCTCTACACCGAATCCTGGTAGATTTTTGCCCGTACGCTACGGCGGTGTAGTCTATTTCTCGCCGCGTAATCGAAATACGCGATTAGGGGGCGTGAAGCATTTAAATTAAGCGTGTCCCCGCGGCGATCGAACTGCGCATGCTCCGTTCAGAAATTTCCCGACGTGCATTGCGCGAAATCACGTCGTTACGTTCTTTCGTTGTTTGAGTAGCGGCGTTTACGAACATTCCTATTCCCGGACGACTTACGTTAAAAATAATAAAAGACGTCGGAAAACGTAGAAATTCGACGCGGGAACGACGGCCATACTTAACATGGGCTGTCTAATATTAGAGCAGCAAAAAGCTGGTATAGTGTTACGCAAATAAAAGATGACTAAAGGTGCCGTAAGAGATTGCGATTGAAGATCGTAATTTCGGGGTTCGCCGGCAAAAGCTCATTTGCATACCCCGACGCCGAAAACGAAGGGAAGTCCACCCAGTGGCCGCAATTTTATTGCAGCGTAGATCCGAAGGCGTATGAACACGTAATCCAGTCGAATTGAAGCCCGCAGCCATCTATTCATGGTTTGAGGTTTTCGACTAGCTAGAAAACGCGCGTAATTTGAAATTACTCCAGTCTAACACCAGTTAGACAGGCGTAATGGCTCTCTGAATCTGGCCCAATGTTTTTAACTTATAAACACCAAATCTCAGAAAGAGGCTTGGTCCTTAAGTGGTTAAAGAAAAATTAAATCCTGCTTCTTTTTTTTTTTTTTAAGAAGGTGATACCTAAAAGGTTTTTTTTTTCAGCAAAGTTCCTTTTAGCTTACCTTTCTTATAGATTTTTATTTGAATAAGGTCTAATGTTTAGACAAAACATGTAACTCTATGTAAGTGTCAATTGAGGTTTCAGTTGGTCTTAAAAATAATTTATACAATTCATATAAAAAAATTGACTATATTTTTTGCTCTATGTAAAATTAACAAAAACACATTTTCTGTGTGCTTGGCATTACCAGCAACTTGCACTTCTTTGATCTGCTTATGAGACAATGCTTTAGGAACGCTGTAAAACCTGCTCACAGAAGTGAAAATTCCATTGACATAAAAGCAAATTCTGACCATATCCTCTCCCATCTACTTGTTGGAAATGTACGCCAGATATCTTCATTATTTCAATTACTATCCAGCTTCACAGCGTGACATCTTCTGCTAATACTTCTCCATCTCTCCATGAACCATACTTCTCTCTTGTACTTTGTTGAATCCATTAATGTATTAGGCCCCTGTGGCAGTGAAGAGGTGAAAGCAAATGGAATTACCTTCTATTTTTATCACATTGGTATTAGTACAAGTTGTAATGTGGGCTTCTGCTTGGTATTCGTTTTGCAGAGTGAGTAAATGCACCACATGAAATGACCCCCCCCCCAGTGTGGTCATCAGCCAAAGTTCAGGCAGTGCATTCTCATCATCTAAAGTGCACTTTTCATCATGGTGCTGGCCAGAGATTATGTCGTTGTGCTAGGACTGTAAAAATATGTACCGTATTTTCTACTTTAAATGATAGGTACTCTTAACAGAGATTAACTTACTTATCTGAGAGTTGGGTAAATTAGCTTTTTTTCATAAAAAATGTTATGCACTTGTACATGCAGATTTGTCTGATTTAAGGAGAACTGGGCAATTCTGAAATCCAAGTGATTAAAAATAATTCCTTCAAACCTTTCCCACTTCTATTAAATTTTTTTTTCTGAGCTGAATAAAAAAAAAAAAATACACTCACCCCTCAAACATGTTAACATATCTGTAAATCCTAGTTTATTGACATTTAACTACTTCAATACTGAGCACTTTCACTCCCTTCCTGTCCAGGCCAATTTTCAGCTTTTACTACTGTTGCACTTTAAATGATAATTGCACAGTCATGCAACACTGTACCTATAAAAGAAAAGGCAGAGCACACCAGCTCCTTGTGCAACACAGTTTTATTAAATAACTAAACAACAATTAAAAACATGTTGCATTTACAAAGAGCAGAGCATTCCTATAGATCAGGGGTGTCAAACTGGCGGCCCTCCAGCTGTTCCGAAACTACAAGTCCCATCATGCCTCTGCCTATGGGAGTCATGCTTGTAACTGTTAGCCTTGCAATGCCTCATGGGACTTGTAGTTTTGCAACAGCTGGAGGGCCGCCAGTTTGACACCCCTGCTATAGATAGTCAAGGCCGGCATACAGGATGTAATCCTCTGGGCAGTAGGAGAGCAAAAGCTGAGGAAAGAAGGGATCCAGCTTGCAGCAACAGACAGGCTTTGCGCGAACCGTTCTTTATGGCCAGGGAGTCCCAATCCTCAGTGGAGCTGGTCCAGCCTCCATGATCACTGTTGTAGTATGTATAAACTATGGCCTGGATTCACAAAGCACTTACGCCAACGTAAATCACTTTACGCCGACGTAGTGCAAATGTGTGACCGGCGTATGTGTGCGCCAGAGTCTAAAACCAACATACGTCCAAAAACAGGCCATCCTACCCCGGCGTATGTTGCTTACGCCGGCATAGTGTGGGCGTAAATATGGTTTGGACGCATGTTGCTTATCCGATCGATTAGGTATTCAAATATGCAAATGAGGGAAATATGGCGATTCACAAACGTACGTGCGACCGACGCATGCTATGCGATGTTTGCGTAAGCTGTACGTCCGGTGTAAAGTTATTCCCAATAGATGAGGCGCAACCCAGCAATAGACATGCAAAGGTCTGCCCCAGAGAACACAGGCAGGCGTATTGGGCGTAAGTTACGTTCACGGCATACGTAGTGCTCCGGCGTAGCTTAGGCAGTTGTGCCGGCGTAGTTGTGAGCATGCGCATAAGGGTGCGCATGCGCAATTCGTGATACGCCGGGAGTAAAACACTGCATCATGGTCAGACCATCATTTGCATGGGGTCACTCCCACTTCCACTTACGCTGGCCTGCACTTTCGAAAATACGCAACGCTGGCGTATCTTGGTGAGCAATAGCTTGCTGAATACAGTGCATGCCTCTCCGTGCTGCACCGGCGTAGCGTACTGTGTGTGCGCTACGCCGGCATAAATGTGCGCCCACTCTCTGTGAATCCGGGCCTATAGCTCCTCCATTTTAAGAAAATATGTGCCATTTTAGAATATGGCTATTTCTTTTTTTTTTTTCTTCTTTCTTTTTTTTCCCCCCGTTTTTTTCCTTTTTTTATTTTTTTTTCCTTTTTTCTCTTTTTTTTTTCCTCTTTTTTTTTTTCCCTTCCTTCCCTTCTTTTTTTTTTTCACATCAGCTTATACCTATCGTGTGAGACCCAGTCATATTTGTGGCTTTGATCGTCTCTACTTGCGGTTTTGCATCATCTGTGAACCTTTACAGTGTTTGCTTTTAATTATTATTGAATATATTTTTCATTTAAATTCCATATTTTCTACGGCTATTTTTTATATTTAGGCAACATCTGTTTCTCGCATACATAAAATTAAACTATACACTCTTGTGAAATATCTTGTGATCTGCGGTTAAGCCAAAGTCTTATGCCTTGTACACACGATCACTTTTTGTGATGAACAAAAAACAACGTTTTATGTGATGAAACAAAACTACGTTTTTCAAACTTCATTTTCCAAAACGACGTTGCATACACACCATCGTTTTTCCAAAATGCTCTAGCAAAGCGTGGTGACGTACACCACGTTCGACGGCACTCTGTTCCATTGAAGCTCACGTCATAACTTGCTTCTGAGCATGCGCGGGTTTAAAAACTTCGTTTTTGTTTTTGTTTTGTTTTTTTTCATCACAAAAAGTGATCGTGTGTACACGGCATTAGAATACATTTTCTGTTCTAACGGTAATGTACGTCATTGAGAAGCAAACAGAAACATGCATTATCAGGTGGAAACAGATGTTTTGCTAAAGTCTTATTGTCTGTTCCTGATAACATATAGGAACTCCCTCATTAGCCCCCACCTTTCCTTTTAGAATTTGCATAAATACTGTGTATATGTGTTCAATAAACTAGACACTCCTTTATAACACTCAGCAACTGTTCATGTGTATTCTTGGGTGTCTCTCAAATCTGACAGGTCATTGAAGATTATCCTGCATTACCTAAGTACACCCGTGTGGTCATATTACTTGTTTCCTCCTCAATCACTTTACTCAGAGCTGTGCCAGCTGACAAAGTGATGCTCAGAGGTTGCTATGACAACGCGTTTCAGATGGCGTGGCCTCCTTCTTCAGGTCTGCCTGTTGCTCTCCCAGAGGTACTTTTATCCGATATGGTTGGTGCCAGGATTATTAACCCTAGCGTCGCCAACCGATGGACTGTCATAGGATACACAGAGGCACTATTCAACAAGCAACATGCTTTATATTAACCACTTGCCTACTGGGCACATATACCCCCTTCCTGCCCAGACAAAATTTTAGCTTCCGGCACTGCGTCGCTTTAACTGACAATTGCACGGTCGTGTGATGTGGCTCCCAAACAAAATTGACGTCCTTTTTTTCCCCACAAATAGAGCTTTCTTTTGGTGGTATTTGATCGCCCGTGCGTTTTTTTTTTTTTTTGCGCTATAAGCAAAAAAAGAGCGACAATTTTGAAAAAAGACAATATTTTTTCTTTTTGCTATAATAAATATCCCATTTAAAAAAAAAAATAATCATTTTTTATCTCAGTTTAGGCAGATACGTATTCTTCTACATATTTTTGGTAAAAAAAAATTGCAATAACCATATAGTGACTGGTTTGCACAAAAGTTATATTGCCTACAAAATAGGGGACATAATTATGATTTTATTTTATTTTATTTTTACTAGGCATGGCGGCGATCTGCGATTTTTTTTCGGGACTGGGACATTATCAGACACATCGGACACTTTTGACACATTTTTGGGACCATTTACATTTATACAGTGAACAGTGCTATAAATATGCATTGATAACTGTATAAATGTAACGGGCAGGGAAGGGGTTAACCACTAGGGGCAGGGAAGGGGTTAAATGTATATCCTAGGTGTGTTCTAACTGTAGGGGGAGGGGGTGACTGGGGGAGGTGACCAATTGTGTCTCCTCTCTCCCTGACAGGGACGTGCAGTTCTGTGTTTACACACAGAGCTGCACGTCCCAGCTCAATTGTCGGCAGTCGCGTGTGCCCGGCGGCCATCGCGGCCGCCGGGCACACGCACGGGCTTCTCAGTGACGCGACGGGTGCGCGCGCGCCCCTAGCCGATTTAAATGACATGACGTCATATGACGTGCAGTCAGGAACAGAGAGTTACCCGCCCGCCGTCATTTGACGGTGGGCGGGTATCAAGTGGTTAAAGAGTGGTAATATTACATATTACCCTTTGATTCAATTAACCCTAGGGTGGCGGTCATGTCCCTGCACAATAGGACCTACCTATAGAAAAGGGGGACGGGAAAAAAGAAAAACGGGGACAGTTGCCATGTAGCCACGCTCTGAAGCGTTTCGGCACTTCTGACTTTGTCACAGGTCTGTGATGGAGTCGGAAGTATTATAACACATCAGGGTGTGGCTACACAGCAACTGTATGCTGATTTTGGCATAGTGTTCTGATGTCTAGCGAATGGAAGAGTGGCGAGAACACAGCACAGAGCCTCCTGGCGTGTACCATGTAACAAAAAGCTGATTTTAATTTGAATTGATGTTTGTAAAATATTTATTTTTAAATACATTTGTTACCCTAAGTGATTTTACACTATTGGAGGCTTCTGTCAGGGAAGCTGGTAGACCAGACTATGTGATTGCGAAAAGAGGAACCCAAAACAGATATAGGTAAGAATAGTAAATTATTTAAGAAGAGGGGTAACACCCCACCACCGACAACAAGCTCAGTGCAATCAATCAAAAAACAACAGTGACAAAAAACAACACTAAAGGCGATATGTACAATAAAAGGGGAATACCAGAATCATAAACAGGCCAGGCCGAGTTCATACACAGGGGGATCATGAAATGGCTGAGGACAGGGAATGAGCAGGAATACAGGGAAAAGGGAAACGCAGGAAGGGTAAGTCCAGGAGAGGGATCAGATCAGGTCAGATCAGAAGTCCAGGAAGGGGACAACAGGCTCAGGGTCCGGATAGCAGGCTCAGGATCAGGTTAGTAGACAGATACCAGAGCAAGGTATAATTACACATGCCGGGTATATATAGGAGGTGTGCTGATTACATTCAGGTTACACCTGAGCGCAGCAAGGGCCATACGCTCCACACAGCCAGGGTCCATCCGCTAGAGAAGACCAGTACTGCGTCCCAAAGGTGGTATAACACCAGCAGGGGGAAGTTCTCCTGACAGCTGCAAACTGCCAGGAGACCCCTGCTGGTGGAATGCAGAACTGCAAGCCAGATAATAAATAGCACCAGCGGATGGAACCTTTCCTGACAGCTTCCATCTCTATTTAGTATTTTATTCCTCATATATGAAGTTTATAGCCATTCAACTGAACGGAGTGTGGCGTTTGCAAGAGACTCTCCAATACACTTTGAGCTTTTTTTTGCCAAACACGAGAGTAAATGGCAACAGCATTTAGTCAATGCTTTTCTTAAGGGGGTAGAACCCCTATTCATCACTGGTGAAGGATTTTGGTGTAATATTCATATATTTTTTGCACTTTTCAAAAGGGGACTGCTTTATGTTGTTATGTATACATTTTATGTGCAAGAAACCTTTGCATAATAAATCATTAAATAAATATATTATATACAGTGCTCAAAAAAATGTAAGGAACACTTTTGAATCAGAACTCCTGGGATATTGATCTGGTCAGTTAAGTAGCAGAGGGGGAGAGGTGTATACAGAGGGGGTTGTTAATTTTAAATTTGAGCAACAATGAGACAACCTCCAAAACAGGAATGTTTTTTCAGGTGAAGCTGTCTGACATTTTTTCCCCTACTCATCTTTTCTGACTGTTTTTTATTAGTTTTGCATTTAGGTAGCGTCAGTGTCACTACTGGTAGAACAAGGCAATACTTAAGCCCTATAAAGGTTGCACAGACAGTCCAACTTCTCCAGGATGACACATCAATACGTGTCATTACCAGAAGGTTTGCCGTGTCTCCCAGCACAGTCTCAAGAGCATGGAGAAGATTCCAGGAGACAGGCAGTTATTCTAGGAGAGCTGGACAGAGCCATAGAAGGTCCTTAACCCATCAGCAGGACTGGTGTCTGCTCCTTTGTGCAAGAAGGGACAGGATGAGCACTGCCAGAGCCCTACAAAATGACCCCCAGCAGGCCACTGGCGTAAATGTCTCTGACCAAACAATCAGAAACAGACTTCATGGGGGTGGCCTGAGGGCCCGACGTCCTCTAGTGTGCTCTGTGCTCAGGGCCACACACTGTGGAGCTTGATTGGCATTTTCCATTGAACACCAGAATTGGCAGGTCCGCCACTGGTTCCCCATGCTTTTCACAGATGCGAGCAAGTTCACCCTGAGCATATGTGACAGACGTGAAAGGCGCAGAGAACTTTATGCTGCCTGTAACATTGTTTAGCATGACCGGTTTGGTGGTGGGTCAGTGATGGTCTGGGGAGGCATATCCATGGAGGGACGCACAGACCTCTACAGGCTACACAATGGCACTCTGACTGCCATTAGGTATCGGGATGAAATCCTTGGACCTATTCTCAGACCCTACGCTGGTGCAGTGAGTCCTGCGTTCCTCCTGGTGCACGACAATGCCCGGCCTCATGTGGTGAGAGCATGCAGCCAGTTCCTGCAGGATGAAGAAATTGATACCATTGAATGGCCCCCATGCTCACCAGACTTAAATCCAAAGGAACACCTCTTGGACATTATGTTTCGGTCCATCCGGTGCTGCCAGGTTGAACCTCAGTCATTTCAGAAGCTCAGTGATGCTCTGGTCCAGATCTCAAAGGAAAATACCCCAGGACACCATCCGTCGTCTCATTATAATGTTGTCAGGCATGCATACAAGCACTTGGGGGCCATACAAACTACTGAGGACCATTTTGAGTTGTTGCAATGAAATTTCAGCAAAATGGACTAGCTTGCTGCATAATTTTTTCACTTTGATTTTCGGGGTATCTTTGAATTCTGCCCTCTGTAGGTGGATAATTTTCATTTCCATAAAATGATGTGCCATCCTTTCATTCCTAACACATGACCCAGTCCATATCAGTATAGATATACAGCATGAGATTTTTGCCCATTGAGATCTAATATGTTTTCAAAGTGTTCCTTTCATTTTTTTGAGCGGTGTATAAAACAAATATATACTGTATATATGGGCAGTAGTGTTGCTCACGAATATTCGCATTGCGAATATTCGCTACGAATATTGCATATTCGAGTATTCGCGAATATCTCGAATATCGCGGCGAATATTCGCTATTTCGAATATTCGTATTTTTCAAATTTCGCAATAAAATTCGCAATCGCGAAATTTCGCAATAGAGACATTTCGCAATTTATTTTTTTTATAAAATATAGCGAATAATCGTAAATATCGAATATTCGTGATATTTAAAAAAAAAAAAAATTGCGAAATTTTGCATTAGCGAAATTTCGCATTGGAATCAAAAGGATTGTATTGCCCATCTGTTTTATATTGATTCTCTCTTTTTGATCCATTGCAGTTAGTTCAAATCACTCCTGAAGAAGCTCTAACGAGCGAAACATGTTGAGCGAGCGAACTAAAACTGTAACAAATTGTTGAAAATGAACTGAAGTTTCCATGTAATTTACTTCAGATGGTCTTGTATTTACTTATTGTGTTTAAAAAATGTATTAAAAATCTTTTCTATTTTTCTATACTATTGTGTCTTTCACAATTTATTTGCACCGTTCAATAGTCCCAGGGTCCTTAGGTACCCAATCCCCCGTTTTTTATTTTATACTCTTATGGGATGAGGTGCTTGAAGATTTGAGGATCTGCCTATCCATACAATAATATTATTTTTCTTACACTTGATGGGTTTCTTTGCAAAGTACATCTTACCAATGAAGACTATGGAGTTTATTCACTAAAGATAGGGAAAGATTTCCCTTGCAAAGTGAAAATATTCTTTCAAAGTGAACATCCTATTTGTCTTTAGTGAATAAACTCCATAGTCTCCATTGTAAACCTATATGACATGGTAGTGCAAGTGCACAATTAGAAGACAGGCAGGGCTGGTGCAAGGATTTTTGACACCCTAGGTGAAACCTCATTTTGCGCCACCACTTGGCTCTACCCCTGACTCCACCCTATTTGCCCTGCCCATGTATACCCCACTTTTTAATGATACTCCCATCAAATGCAGCCCACCAGCACCCATCAAATGCAGCCTCACAAGCACCCATCAATGTAGCCTCACCAGTGCCCCTCAATGCAGCCTCACCAGCGTCCATCAATGCAGCCTTTACCAGCGCCCATCAATGCAGCCTACCAGCGCCCATCACTGTAGCCTACCAGCGCCCATCAATGCAGCCTACCAGCGCCCATCACTGCAGCCTACCAGCGCCCATCAATGCAGCCTCACCAGTGCCCATCAATGCAGCCTCACCAGCGTCCATCAATGCAGCCTACCAGTGTCCATCAATGCAGCCTCACCAGCACCCATCAATGCAGCCTCACCAGCGCCCATCAATGCCGCCTACCAGCGCCCATCAATGCCGCCTACCAGCACCCATCAATGCAGCCTACCAGCGCCCATCAATGCAGCCTACCAGTGCCAATTAATGAACTTTTGCTTGCTCATTCGGAAGTCGGGACACAGACACAGTTCTCTGCCACAGTCGGGCCTCTGACACAATGTGCAAATGGAGCTGCCTGCTGATGCTGAGACTTAATTACTTGCTGCAGAGAGAAGAGAGTAGGAACACCAGTGGCCGGGCACCCCTAGGCAGCAGGGCGCCGTAGGTGGCTGCCTAGTTTGCCTAGTGGTAGTACCAGCCCTGAAGACAGGGTAAGTAAGAATGCTGTCACCTAAATACAGGACATGTCTGCGCAGGGATTGTCATTGCAGAATCACCAGGTATTATGTTATTAAAAACTACAGGCTTAAAGAAAATAACAAAAAATTACTTTGAAATGTAAAATATTTTAACTAATCTTTAATATTAAACATTAGGTTTATTTATTTTTTACCAGGATGCTTCCCAATGATGTCCTCTTTGATAAACTCCTGCTGATATGGCTAATTCTGATATTTATTTTTTAACACAGTGATTCCTGACTCCATAGATGTTTAAAGGAAAAAACATTTTTAAAAGAGATCTTGCACAAAAATATCTTCATTTGCGTAAATACTGATCAGCCTGATGAAAAAAGGATTGTTCTTCTTCACTCAGAACAATTAAATCAAGAAAGCACAAAAATGTTGAACTCTTCTGGTCATGACTCGTATTGATTCAATGGTGAAAAATCTATTTAAATCACTGCACAATTGCTTGATACATGCAAAACATGACTGTTATATTAGTGTATGTTCATTTCCACCAGACATCAGAGGAAGGTTAAAGCTCAACTGCCTTTCTTTCAGACTTACATGGTTGTACAGGCTCTTCTCCCATACTGAAATTACATACTCTTATTTCACTGTATGCTGTGAAACTGCAGCAAGTCCAGTTGGATAAATGACATCTACCATTTCCACCCCTTTTATTCACTGAATTTCAGTTGTGAAAGCTCAAAACTACATGTGGGCATTGCCTAAGGTGGTCTGCATGCAAATTCATCCTCTTTGTCTACAGTCAACAGTGGTGTTCGTGGACATGGTGCATCCTCTGCTGGTGGCCTTGTGACACGCTTGTCCTTTTTTTGCTGCCGGCTGTCTTATTGAGCCACAACATGCAGAAGAGTTGGTGGAGCTCCTTCCGTAGCCCCACCATGCACGGAGGTGTCCCTAGAATTATTTAACCACAGTATCAGTTACATGCTGCTGGAAGATGCACAGCAATTTGAAGGTTCCAATGTTGGTTCCCCAGTAGAGGGAGGGAGCCTAGCGAGAGAGGGTGCCACAGAAGGACAAAAAACTGTCAGTTATGTTCCCCAAGCTACAGCATACTGCCAAGTTTGCTCCAGTGACGAGGAGGGAGGGGATGATGAGGTCATTGACTGTCTTGGGTGCCTGAGAGAAAAAAGGAGGAGGCACCGCTGACGGTCCTGCAGGCATGTGCAGGGATGTTACCTTTCCTTCACAGCGCACTGAGTACTCTGCTCGCAGCTGAGAAGGATGCAGGACAGGGTTCAGTGTTGTAGCTTGTTCTGCCACCAGGCCTCCAAAAAGATAGTGGTGATTCTGCCACAACATCTGTATGCTCCCCTCCCTCCTCTTTTTCTTCCTCTATGGCCTCTTCTGTAAAATTGTCCTCTAAACCAGCAGTACTCCCTAAACGCTCAAGGGGCTACGCAAGCAGTCAGGCAAAAAGATGTCATGCCTGGGGCAGAGATTCTATCAGCTCTACAGGGGCAGGCTCAGTGGGTGGTTGACGGTAGACATGTGCGTTTTCATTTGTAACAAATGGATTTTCATACAAATTTGTTAGTATTCATACATTCGGTTCAATTCGAACATCCGAATAGCTGAAAGTACTAAAATACGGAAATGACGGAATTATGAATAAGCAAAATAACGAACAAGCAAAAATACAAACGTACGATTCGACAAACTTACTAAAATACGAAACACCGAAACAGCAAAAGAACGAAAATTACATCTATAATGAATGATTTGCATTCCGTATTTTAAATCCTTTGTCTGTTCGTAATTTTGTATATTCGTATATTAATTTGTATGTTAGTTTTTTCATTTGTGTGTTTTGTAAATCCGTTTCTTTGTCTGTTCGTAAATTTGTGTACTCGAAAAGTTCTTTGGAATGGGCACTGGGCAGTCTAGTTAGTGAGTGATGTATCTTACTTAATATCTGACAGACCGTCTCAGCAGACAGATTCGATCGTATGTACGGGCGAGCCGACGGATTTGGCCAGCCGACAGATTTTAAAGCATGCTTTAAAATCTGTCTGCTGGGAACCCGTCGTACCGATATGTTTGCTGGTTAGTACGCTAACCAGCAGACATATCTGCCCGCACATGCGACGAATGGATTCGACGCATGCGCGGAAGTGTTTTACTTCCTGGTGCAGTGACGTGGTGGCGTCAACGTCACTGCCATGTCACCGACACATCAGCGCGCTGTCTGCCGGCGGGGATTTTGGTTTGATTGTGTGTACACAATCAAACCAATACATCCCAGCAGACAGATTTGTTCAAATCGGTCTGTCCGACCGATTTGAACAAATCTATTTGCTCGTGTGTACGGGGCCTGAGCCAATCAGCTTATCTCTTTTGTGCTGAGTCACATTGGACAGTGTACACACGATCGGACTTTAAACACATTTTTCCATGGATTTTTGTCCGAAGGGAGTTGGCCGTACTTTTGTTGTCGAAAAGTTTGTCCGTTTGCAGAGCGAACTTTTGTCCGATGAAAACTAAAAAAGTTTGTCCGATGGAGTGTACATGCTTGGATTTTTTTGAAAACTTGCTCATTTTGAAGTTTGTTGGCAAAAAGTCTGACCACGAGGCTTAAATATTGAAAAAGAAACTAAAATACGAGATTGCGAATGACCGCGCCACAATGTATTTACGAAAATACTAAATTACAAATCCATTAAACAAAAATTATTATCTAACAAAATTACAAATTTTGAATCAACGAAAATAAATTAGACAGATTTACAAATCATTCAGTATAAATAAAAATAAAACTGTTACAAAAATGCGAACGGGTCCGAATAGGAAAACTTGCGTCTTACGAAATACGAATAGGTCTGAATAGGAAAACTTGCATCTTACGAAATTACCAATCTACGGAACGAGAACGAAACAAAAAAAAACAAATTGGTTGGTTGTATGCAACAATGGCACCAATCTTCTCTCTGCCCTCCGACAGGGACACTTAACCCATGTTCCATGTTTGGCACACATCCTGAATTTGATGGAGCACCATTTCTTAACCAGGTACACAGGCTTACACGATCTCCTGAGGCAGGCCAGAAAAGTCTGTTGTCATACAATTCCAGTGCTCGAGTGGCTGACATTCAAAGGGAATACAACCTGCGTATCAACCACCTCATTTGTGACTAGGTGGAACTCAACATTGGCAATGCTGCAGTGGCTGCACACACAGCAGAGGGCTTGTGCGAGTATGGCACCAGGACAGGATCAGGGGAACTTGGCTTCTTTTCACCATGTCACCATTTGAGGAGGCCACAAGGATAGTGAGCAGCGACAATGCATGCATCAGTGGCACTGTCCCTCTAGTCATCCTGATGGAGCACATGCTTCTTGGAATCATGGACAGGGCACTTGAGGCAGAACAGCAGGATGAAGAGAAGAATTTCCATTTCTTTCAAGGCCCCCTTTATCCAGACAGCACTCCTACAGGTTAACCAAACACACAGGAAGAAGAGGAGGTGGAGGAGGATTGTGTCAGCATGGATGTCAAGGATAACATGCAGCAGTCTTCAAGGGATGGTTTTCAGTCCCCAGGAACCCAAGGGGCTGTAAATGGCTGGGAGGAGGTAGTTACGAATAATGTGATCCTTAGTGACCCAGAGGACTCAGAATCAAATGCCTCTGCAAACTTATGTTGCATGGCCTCCCTGATCCTGCAAAGACTGAGAAAGGACCCTAGAAATTGTGGTATCAAGGAGAGGGATCATTACTGGGTGACAACTCTTCTTGATCCACATAAGGATAAGGTTGCAGAACACACATCCTGACTTTGCAGAGGGAGCAGAGGATAAAACATCATCAGGAGGCCTCGAAGAAAAGTGTGTGTAAAGCATTTCTAAACTCTAGGAGGTTACCATTTCCTGGTGCTGGACAACGTGTTTCTGAGGCTTTATTCGGTCATAGGAAGAGCGGTGGAAAAGGTGGCCGGCAGACCGATGCATTTAAACAAATTTTCAGTCATCAGCGCCAAGGTCTGATCGGTTCCAGCAACTGTTAGGGATTTTCAGCTTATTCGACCACCCAGACAGGTTCAGGTAAATGCAAGAGAGACTTCCGTAGACCCCCAGGCTGGGAGATACCAATTAATGACACAGAAGACAGGTTTGCAGTGTGCTCAAATTAATGACACAGAAGAGGGGATAGGAGGAGCTTACTAAGCTAGTACGTGTTATAAGTTCAGTTAATATTTAGCTGGTGTTATATAAGACAAAATCTTACATCATGTGAACTTCACCATAAGGTTGTATATATATATATATATATATATATATATATATATATACATATATACACACAATATATATACTTGCTATGTTGAAACAGGTGTTGAAGAACGGTACTTAGCTTATCTAAAATAAACATGATCTAGGGAAATGTCCATAGATTCGTTAAGCTTCTACATTATATGGTGCAGAAATATCTAGGGGCAAGAGCAGACTTGGAGACATTTCCAACAGAGCATACACTTAAGTTACTGGGTCTTGACTTTGAGGAACCACCAGATTATATATAGATGGGGGTTTCCTACCAACATCTCCATTACCAGAGAAGGGAAAATCCATGTGGTGTCCTCATTGGAGAAAGGCTTGGCCTTGCTTAAGGAGTGGCACATCATTCCGGATGTAGAGACTGACGCTAATCTCCCCCGAAACCTCGGCAGGTGGAATCGGGGTGGCAGAAAGTTACAGCGAAGAATGCTAAGACACATGCTTAATCCTGGCCCGGAAGTTCTAGTCTGGTCCCTATGAGGGAGCTTGTCTCTCCTATCCACGAACTTGCCCCTTACTAATCTTTGAGCAGCAAAGTGCTGCACCCGAGGAAACTTTATTAGTGTTTACTGCTCAGGTATGGGCGGTTCTAGCCTGACGTTGACTGTTTTGATGCTGTTACACCGCATGGCATTAAGATTTTATCTTTTTTCTTTTGCAGAAGTTTTTTTTTTTTTCTGCTTCTCAGTATCTTTCAGATCTGTTCTTTCCTCCTTCGCCGGAGCGTGCCCAGGATTTCTTCCCCACAAACTGGAGAACTTCGCACTACTGATCCAACGGAGACGCCCGCTGCACTATATCCACCACAACATGGAGCTGAGGGGCTGGATTCAGGGCCTTGATAACCTGGGATTTTGCATGTCGGTGAGAACCCGGGTGACTGTGAGTAACCCTTTACTGCACACATTCCACATCATGACTGAACCTTACCAATGGGTGTGAAGTTTCTATTTATAAATGCCAATGGCCTCAATCACCCAGCCAAACGGAAATCACTATGGTCTGAAGCCTTGCAATACAAGTGCGATATCCTGTGCGCACAGGAGACCCATTTTTGTGCCGATGCGCAGCCTAAGTGCTCTAATAGTCAATTCCCCTTTGTCTTTACTGCGAGTGCGGGGGCGAAGAGAAAGGGGGTCCTTACTGCCGTTAGGGACACGGTCTCATTTAAGCTTCATGAAGAAATAAAAGATGTCGATGGTAGATATCTCATACTAATCTGTGATATCAACTCCTCCACTTACACAATTGTTAATGTCTACACCCCCAACTCCCACCAGATAAGATTTCTTAACAAACTACTGAAGAAGTTAGAGGGCATCAAGAAAGGAGCACTGGTCCTATGCGGAGACTTTAACCTAGTCCCTGACAAATCGGTGGACTCAACTACCTCAACTTCTAGAGCGGGCCCATCGCTTCAAAGTACTTTGCACCAATATGGCCTCTTCGACGCCTGGCGATGCTTGCACGCTGAGGAAAAGGACTTTACTTTCTTTTCGATGCCTCATGGGTCCTACTCTAGGATAGACCATTTCTTGGTAGATTACGGCACTCTTGTTAAGGTAACCGGGACTGACATCAACATGATCACGTGGTCAGACCACGCGTCGGTGTCCCTTACCCTGTCTGACGCACTTACGTCTGGCGCTAGGCCTGTTTGGAGAGCTAACCCATCTCTGCTACAAAGAAAGGACACTAGAGATATCTTAGAATCTCATCTGAAAGTTACTGGGTCTTGAGGTTGGCCCACTGGCCAGAACTTGCTCAATATGCAATTGAGCTACTGGTCCGCCCTGCATCCAGTGTGCTTTCTGAACACACGTTCAATGCTGCTGGAGGGTTTGTAACAGGTCAAAGAGTGTGCCTGTCCACAGACTCTGTTGACAGGCTCACATTTATAAAATAGAATCAGTCCTGGATCAGCAGCTATCAAGCACCTGATGCTGATGTAACTGGTTGAATTTGCTATGGAATTGGGATCCATTGAAGACTGCCTATGCGGCCTATCCTATTCCTCCTCAATCTTGATGATGCTAGCTTCCAACAAGATTTTTGGTTCAGGGCACCACCAGCACCCAAGGCTTCGTTTTTCTGCCCCTGTTTAACAGGGGCATGTAATTACTATTTTTTAAATAATATTTAACAGCAGGGACCATTCTTGTGCCCAACAAGAGTAACTGTGAGGGGTTACCGTGTCCTGCCACCACCAACATCTAAGGACCAATTCAGCTGAGTATATAGTGCAGTCTGTATAGTATATATACAGCAGTCCAGAATATATAGTGCAGTCCGTTCAGTATATATACTGCAGTTCAGAGTATATAGTGCAGTCAGTGTAGTATATATAATACAATGCAGGGTATATAGTGCAGTGTACAATATTTAATGTGTATTGAAGTGGCTAAGGTGAGCCCTATGACAGAATTAAGAAAAAATGGCATAAGTTCCCCCATCCATACCAGGCCCTTTGGGGGGGGAGACCTCCATGCCATTTAAAAAATAAAAGTTTTTGTGGCGTTTCCCTAATATCCATACTAGACCTGAAGGGCTTGGTATAGACTGGGGGGGGGGGGACCCACACTGTTTTTTCAATACATTTTCATGTATATTGCTGGGATCTGGGAACACATTACAACCGTAAGCAATTTTAAATAACATTTTGTCCTTTATAAATGTCATTTTGCTGCAGTACTGTTCTAAACATGGTAAACATGTGTTACTTTACAGGCAGACTAAGGGAACCCCCCAGGCACAACAGATAGTACCAATAATTGTCTTCTTTGGCTGTGGATAGACAACATTTCAAATATTTATTTAAAGGGTTAAGTTGAGTAGATATTGATTTAATAGTAGGTTATACTATGTGTGTTTCTTTACATTGCATCTTCCTCGAATGAGGAGAGACAGTGTCTTCATTTTGCATAATAATGCTCATTTTCTATTACCTTGGAGTATAGTATTAGATAGATAGACAGTTATGATATAATATAATTTCCCTATTGTATTTGTATCTGTTTTCATGTAGAATGCAAAGTTATCTTTTCATTTTGCCCTTCCCCATCCACTTTTTGCCAGGACATCCACTCTTAGGCTTGAGAGCATATGTTCTTCTTTTGCAGACCCTGAGGACGTAGTCTCCTTGGCAGGGGGAGAATGTAGCACCCTTGTCCCAAATCAGGTAGCTAGCCTGGCTAATTTGTAGTGTGTATGGATCTTCCTCCTAATCCTGTTTCAGCTGTGGCTTCTCCCATCTGTCAGTAGGTGGCACTGTTGCCTTTGGCATTAGTATGATGAGCTACAGTGAATTACGATTATGAATAAACATACCTTTCTCAGCCAATCAGACTGGCTGCTATGAACATTTGGAGGCATTTATTTGGAAAGAGTAAGGGGATCTAGGTCTTCTCTGCCCAGACTGTGGTCTGAGTGGGTGTGTGAGGAACAGTTCCTGCTGGGTAGGCCTGAAGCCTGAGGCCTAACCATGTGCTCAAGGCTTTGCAAGGGAGATCTTGCTCACTACCAGAATGCAATGCTGAGAGGCATGGAGTTCTAAAGAAGCACCAGCACCAGCACTCTTCATGAGCTGGGGACTATGAAGTGGCTGGGAGGACTTCAATAGTGAACTCATCCAAAGAAATCTGTGTAATGTGCTGTGAGTTAAGTTTAGTTGTTAAAGGAGACAGCCTATTCTACAAAGTACATATGTGCTGGGTCTGTCTGTCTGCTCATCGTTACTATTTTAGACTAAAGGTATCCTGTGCCCCATTCCTTCTCTCCTACATTTTCCTGTTTGTGAGAAATAAATTCAAGCATACAAGTGACTGGCGCCCATCTTTCTATCTTGTACATAACCCACTATGACTAGTAACCTGCCCCCAGAGGAGGAATATTTGCCCTCCCTGTCTTTGGAGGTCACCACCAGGCCCCCAGAAATGTGGGGTAAGCGCTACATAGGTAAAATTGATCCAAGGAATATCCAAATGCCTCTCTGGGAATGAGGAAGGATTTTTTCCCCTGCTGTAGCAAATTGGATCATGCTTTGCTGTTTTTTTTTTTTTTTGCCTGCCTCTGGATCAACTGTGGGTATAGGATTGTGTATATAGAATTGTATGTTTTTTTTTTTTTAAACCAGACAAACTATGTAACTGTATAACCTAACAGCCTTGCCTGTCAAGTGACTGGAGTTTTATTTATTTATGTTAGGTAAACTTTCTAGATGCTTTGAAAAACAGTCTTTTACATCAATAGTGAACGGTCTAGTGCACAGCAAACACTGTATACGACAAAACAGCAAGAAAGGCTATTTTGTCATTTACAATTAAAGATATCCCCAATTGGAATACAACTGTATAGCCCGAAGCATAGCATGGTATCACATTGAAGTCCATGACCACTAAACCCTTCATCTCAAGATGGCCTCCTTTTTTCACGTCACTTTAGTGCTGATGTGTTGGTTTTATGTATCTCTGTAAATTAAAAATTGTATGGCTATGATGCTTCTCTCTGATTTGAATCACCATACAATACAATACAAATCTTTGGAACTGTGATACTTCCTTAAAAACACCACCAAAATACATCTAAATGTGTTGTCAATTACTTTTCTCTCAACCGCTGTGTGAACTTAAAGGGGTTGTAAAGGTTAAAGTTTTTTTTACCCTAATGCATCCTATGCATTAAGGTAAAAAAAACTTCTCACAGCATAGCCCCCCCCCCCACCCCGAGTCCCCGTTTTACTTACCTGACCGTTCGAAACTCCCGGGCGCGTCCATGTCATCCTCTTCGGTTCCCAGCCTGGCCGTTGATTGGCTAGGCTGGGCGGATTGATAGCAGCGCAGCCATTGGCTGGCACTGCTGTCAATCACAGCGGATGACGCGGCGCGCCGGGGGCGGGGCCGAGTATTACAGTCGGCGGCTATGGCCGCCGCTGTATCACGGGAGTGCGCTCGCAAAAGCTTTCCACCGTGCGAGCACCCTCGCATGAAGATGGAAAGCTTTTGCGAGGAGGAGCCCAGACAGCCGCCGAGGGACCCCAGAAGACAGCTTTCCAGGCCTCTCTTTGCAAAATGAACTGCACAGTGGAGGTAAGTATAACACGTTTGTTATTTAAAAAAAACAAAAAAAAAACAGACTTTAGTGTCCCTTTAACTTTAGGTAGATCGTTTTAATTAAAAAAAAAAATATTAGGTGCGGGCCGGGGAAAAGGCAAATGTTTTACTATTGGGGATAAGCATTAAAAAATATATATATATTGTAGCAAAAATATTGATAAATTACCTTGTAAATATTCACATTGTAAATAGAAATACCCATGGCTACAATCCAATCATTACTCAATTAATACATATTTTTTTTTTTAAATAAAAGATTGCACTTGTTTGAACTCTTAAATCATTTTGTGTAGGTACCTTTAGAATTTTAGCAAATATTTCTCTTGAAACATGTGCGTTACTGGTCAGGTTAGAAACTCACTTTTTTTTGCATATCCATAACTTGCAATACTTGTTTTGCCTCTAGTATGACATTATTATTCTGTTTTCAACATGTTTTCTTGATAAAGCGTATGATTCTGATATTGTAAAAAATCATCTTTGACCACGCTGAAATTGAATCAATGTACTTTTGATCTCCTAGTACAAACCTTGTTAATTTTGAGTTAGTCAGGGTTTTTTAGTCTTTGCAATCAGTGACATATACGCTGCAGGCACTCCGTCTCTGCAATCTCCTGATATAATACATTAACACACTCTTAACAAGAAAAACAAGACATTTTCTAATTACACTTACGATCCACCCCGCAGTCAGCGGCGAGAATATCTTTGGGATAAAATGAATGTGCAGATGTCAAGATCCAACAAACCAAGATAGGTAATTAATTATAAGCCATAAACATAGTTTTAATGCAGCTCTGATTACATGGAATTAAGAGAAATAATTGTCCTTTCCATCACATCACAAAAAAAACCTACAGCCTTTTTACCTGTTTTTCTCACTTGTTCTGCTCCACTGCTATACCACTGATAATTTTTTTTCAGTCAATACAGTGAAATATTGATCCAAATGTATACTGATCTATGGGTATGTAGATGACAGATAATTGAAAAGGACTATTTTTGATCAATTATATTACTGGGCTAATTCGTTAGACAGAGTGTAAATGTTGCTCAAGCCTAGTAAATTATTATCATTATTATTATACAGGATTTACTTTGGTGCTTTACTGTCCTTACAAAGGAGAAGAGTAGGCGTACAAACTGTTTATGTAGCAAAGAAAACATTTTTCTTACTAAGTAAATGTTCCCTGAGCCTAACAGAAATTGCAAAATGTACTTCTACCCCTGTAGGACCTGCTAGATAGGACAGGTCCTCTGTTATTTGCCCTCAAGAACCTTAGGTCCTCTGACACACCAAGGTAAGTGTTCAAACATACAATATCTCAGGAAATCATTGAAAGTAATACTTAGTATCCAATAATAGTGCTACAGTATATCAAAGAAACAGGCACCAAGATAGGTAGTAAAGGCAAACGTAATATGTTGTCACTCAATATGGTTGGTAACTATAGGCAAGCATAAAATGGAATAACACAATTTAGCATACAAAGTGATTAACAGTAGGGACTAGGCATAAGATGACATTTGGCATCCAGATCAGAATAAACAGGCAAGGCCTCAAGTGTAACAGTGAGCAGTAGTAACGTTTATTTTACTGTATACTGGAACTCTACTGGCAGGGTGCATTTATGGAGGTGATGCTAGTCGTAGACCAGCTGGGTAGCACTGTGTAAAATAAAAGGAAGAATGTAACAGAGGCGGTAGGAGAATAAAGGGGGGCTTGTAGAATAATTATTACGGGAGCGACGGGCCTCTGCGATGGTCTTCTGCCAGCTGTCGTTGGGGCTCTTTAATTCTTTGCACTTAACAACAGTCCCAGTTAACCTGCATGCACTATATGTATAGTATAAGTATGGTATAGTCTTAACACAGGTGCAACATAGATGTGGTTCAGATGCAGTAAAGGTTCAGTAAAATGCAGGATAGGGTTTTAAAGATTTTGACTAAGTATTCTTTTTGCTCTGATAACATAATTGTTGTACTGAATGTTCAGTTTAGAGAAAAAGACACCTCAAAAAGACACCAACATGTTCAGTACGTCCGAAGCAATTGTCAAGAAAAAATAGGATTTTTCTTGGAGTACTGTACATCACGGGACACAGAGCGACATAGCAATGTGGGTTATATAGTCTACCTTAAGGTGATGGACACTGGTGTAATCAACTACACATGAAGTTCCCTCTCTATATAACCCCTCCCATACTGGGAGTACCAAGCAATAAGTGTCCCAATATCCCCAAACAAGAGGGGCGGGAGCTCTGTGTCCCGTGATGTACTCCAAGAAAAGGATTTTACAGGTAAGCTGTTATAAAAATCCTATTTTCTTTATCGTACATCACGGGACACAGAGCAGCATAGCAATTACTATGTGGGATGTCCCAACGCCATGCTTACTGAGGGGAGGGAGACACAAATAACGCAGATCGCCATCAGACATGAGGACCTATAATGCTGCCTGCAGCATACTGCGCCTGAAAGCTGCATCCTCTTGTCGTCCTATGTTCACCTGATAGGAATTAGTGAACGTAAACACAGATGACCAAGTTGCGGCCTTGCAAATCTGCATCATAAAGGCTAATAATGCATTACGCATAAATCGCTTACTATCCTAGTAGGGAGCCCCCCCCCCCCCACAAGAAACAGGGGGAGTCCCAGTCTTTGAACCACAAGCCTGAATAATACCCTGATGAATCAACTTTGAAAACAGTTGATTTAGGCGCTGCCTGCCCTTTTCTGGGGCCTCCTGGTAGCGCCACAGCATCAGCTTTCCGTATCTGAGCAGCCGCTTCAGATAGGCCTTGACCCTTCTTACTCCAACGAGAGAGAGAGAGAGTGTAATCATTTTAATAGCTGATCTGAACACTGCCTGGCCATATCTAGGGTCTTCTGGCAGCGCAATAAAAACGTCAGCTTTCTATATCTGAAAACTTCAGATAGATATTTAACTGCTCTTATTTCTATTAAGAGAAAAGCAATAACTCTTCCTTCCGCGAAACAAGGTTTGAAAAAGGGAAGGTAAGAATATCTTGATTCCAATGAACACTAGATCCTTCTAGTAAATAAGGCTGGGTGAGGATTAACATCACCATACTTGTAAGAATAATTAAGTATGGCTCTATACCAAGAAAGTTGCCAATACTGAAACTCTCTTGCGGAGGCTACCATAACCAAGAATACCAATTCCCCTGTTAAAGGATGAAGGGAAATATGGTGCATCGGCCCAAGGAGCTGTCTCTGTAAGCTGACAAAACTAGACCCAATCCTCCGAGCACAAGGGCTACCAAACTGGTGGACTTATGCACGTCACCCCTTGTATAACGGCCCGGACCAAAGAGTGTGAAGCAAGCGACCTTTGGAAACAAGGCCGAGATCGGATCCTTGATGCAACTTAAGGCTAGCTCCGTCTTCTTTTCCAAATGTAGGAAGGCCAGAATTTTACCTATGACATACTACCAAGGATGTCACCATCTGGTTTCACACCAGGAACATGGGCCTTCCAAATCCTAGAATATATGGTCCTGGAAGCCAGCTCTCCTGTATGAATCAAGGGAATTGCCGCTGATTCTGAAAGCCCCGATCCTCAAAAATGTGGGCTATAATAGCCAGACCATTAATTCACTTGTTTGCAAGACAGGATGTAATACCGCCTGCGAAGTAGGCCTGGACAAGATGTAAGGGACCCTGGGTGCTCTACTACCACCCTTACTGTTCCTGCACAGTGAGGTCGTCAGGGTTATGTTTTGTTCTCATCTAATGTTGCATAGAAGCCACAAAAGTCGCGGCACTGGGGGGGAGAGACACAAACCAGTGACAACTGGTCCCCCGGATTACTAACACATCTGGCCCGCAAGTGGGTGGATCCTTTGTCCTTGACCCCAAGCTATTCAATCTCTTGTTGAACCTGGACGCCATTACATCTTATGTACAGGGTACTATTTCTGTGGCATTTGGTCAGAAAAAAGTCGGGGTGTAGAGGTCATTCTCCCAGAGACAATTGTTGACGGCTCCAGCGAATCGCCTGCCAATTCTGCATTCCATAAAATGACAAATGTCAATAGGTAAGGCACAAGCTCCTCCTTGGTAAATTAAGTGAATCACTAGTATGGCATAGTCTGATTGTACTCTGACACAACCAACCTGCCACCAAAACGTTCAGGCCCTTAAGCCAGATGCTCCATCTGTAGTTCTAGCTGACAGATAAGGCTCGCTTGGAGCTTGACTACTTCCCCTGGGCAATGGTCTCTTCCCGACCTGGCAAACCTTTTATTTAAGAACCACCAACAGAAATTCCAGCATATCTCTGGGACCAGGTTCTTTGGACAATGCTAGGTCAGGATCCACTCTATCTAGACCGACAGAATACTGTTTATAACAGCCCTGAATAAAAGTTAGCATAGGGAACTGTCTTGAATGAAGCCAGCATCTTCCCTAGCGCCTTAAGCAAAAGGCCAAAAGTAAGGAACTGTTCCTTGCCGTGACCACATAGACCAGCTTTCTCATAGCGATGGTCTTGTCTGAGGCCAAAAAACTCTCCTTTTTGGGCTGTGACAAACATACCCAGCTTCTTGCAATTAAAAGAATGTACCTTTAGACTGGGATCCTAACCCAGGAATTCCAGATACTTAACCATGCTGGACACCCTTAGGTCCAGCCATGCTACTGACTGATCCATCAGCAGGAGTTTGCCTCTGTATGCCATTACTGCTATACCCTGGGCCTATAGACCTGCTAGAGGCAGGCCCTAGCACCCTGTCAACCCAGACATGGAGGCTAACCCAAAAGGGCAAGACCACCAACTGGAGATAGCGCTGTTCCCCTGCAAAACGCAGACAACCTCTGCAGTCCCATGTAAATAAACACATATGCAAATGGCTCCCCATATGTGCAAGTGGCAAGTGTTAAAACCATATGCCTCTATGGAAGTGTGTGTTCATGGAAGCGTGAATTCATATAAATATGGAACAAGCATCTTGCAAGCAAGCATGCGCTATGAACGTGTTATGCATTGTGCAACATAAACCCATGCAGACACAAATTCCTATGCAAGCACAAGGAATCCTGTATAATTAAGTAGACTTCAATTATCATGCTTAATTAAGCCACCATGTGCAACTTTAAAGCAATCATGCATCCTTATGCGATTCAGCATTTCCCATGCGATCAACATCTTATGCATTTTAACCACTTCCCTACTGCCTTACGACTTTTTACGGCGACACTTTAAAGATGGATATCTCGGTAACGGCAGCAGCTGCTGCCACAACCGAGGTATCCATCTTTAGTACTAACGATCCTGTAAAAGATAACGGCAGTCTCCGCGGCGGATTCGCCGCGAGATCGCCGTTATCGGCGGCGGGAGAGGGCCCCCTCCCGCCGCTCTCCCGCGCCCTCCGCCGCTTACCGGAGCCGTCGGTAGCGGCGGAGGCGATTGGGTCCTCCCCCGTGCTCAGTGGGGATGCGAGTGAGGGAAAAATTTCCCTCGCCCGTTCCCATACCTCTGCTGGGCGTAAGTGACGTCAAAACGTCAGTCCCGCCCAGCGTCTTAAAGTAAAAAAAAAAAAATTCTGTGATTTGAAAAAATTACTTTTTTTTTGTTCCTTTTTTTTCTTTTAAGTCTAAATATGAGATCTGAGGTCTTTTTGACCCCAGATCTCATATTCAAGAGGACCTGTCATGCTTTTTTCTATTATAAGGGATGTTTACATTCCTTGTAATAGGAATAAAAGTGATATTTTTTTTTTATTATTTCAGTGTAAAAAATTATAAAATAAATAAAAATAAATAAGAAAACCAATTTTTTTTTTTTTAAAGTGCCCCGTCCCGACGAGCTCGCGCGCAGAAGCGAACACATACGTGAGTAGCGCCTGCATATGAAAACGGTGTCCAAACCACACAAGTGATGTATTGCCGCGATCGTTAGAGGAAGAGCAATAATTCTAGCCCTAGACCTCCTCTGTATCTCAAAAAATGCAACCTGTAGAATTTTTTAAACGCCGCCTATCGAGATTTTTAAGGGTAAAAGTTTGATGCCATGCCACGAGCGGGCACAATTTGTAAGCGTGACATGTTGGGTATCATTTTACTCGGCGTAACATTATCTTTCACAATAAATAAAAAAGTTGGGCCAAATTTATTGCTGTCTTATTTTTTAATTCAAAAAAGTTAATTTTTTCCAAAAAAAGTGCGCTTGTAGGACCGCTGCGCAAATATGGTGTGACAAAAAGTATTGCAATGATCGCCATTTTATTCTTTAGGGTGTTAGAAAAAATATATATATAATGTTTGGGGGTTTTAAGTAATTTTCTAGCAAAAAAAATGTTTTAGTCTTGTAAACACCAAATCTGAAAAACACCCACGGTAGAGAAGTGGTTAAACACTACTGTGCGGACAAGAACCCTTGTGACCAAGGACTCTTGTGACCAAGCACCCCTGTGCGATCCAGCATCCTTATGCAATCAAGAAACACAAGAAAAAGATGCACCAATCTAAGTGCAGTAAGTCAGCATTTATTACATAATGGGTGTCAGTTGATCGTGCGCCATAAACCTATTTTTCTCCTAATGCAATCAAGCATCTTAATGCGACTTTAAGCATTTCTGTGAAAACAAGCCTCTCTATGTGATCAAGTATCCCTGGGTAATCAAGGACTTCGGTTGATCAGACAACCCTGTGTGATCCGGCTTCTTTATGCATTCAAGCATCCTTATGCGATCTTAGGCATTTTTGTAGAAACAAGCCTCTCTGTGTGACAAAATATCCTTCGGTAATCAAGGACCTGGGTGATCAGGTAATCATGTGTGATCCAGCATTTTTATGCATTCAAGAATCTATATGCGACCTTAGGCATTCTTGTGGAAACAAGCCTCTCTGTGTGACCCAATATCCTTGGGTAATCCAGGACTTGGGTGATCAGGTAACCATGTGTGATCCAGCATCTTTTTGCATTCAAGCATCTGTATGCGATTTTAGGCATTTCTGTGGAAACAAGACTATTCTGTGTGACCAAATATCCTTGGGAAATCAAGTAACCATGTGTGATCCAGCATTTTTATGCATACAAACATCTTTATGCGATTTTAGGCCTTTCTGTGGAAACAAGCCTCTCTGTGTGACCAAATATCCTTGGGTAATCCAGGACTTGGGTGATCAGGTAACCATGTGTGATCCAGCATCTTTATGCACTCAAGCATTTTCATGCGACTGTGTAAAAAAAAAAACATATACAACCATACAGACAGAAACATGTATTTTTATGTGATCAACAATAAAACATGTTCTGTTACTTGTTTTTACCCCACATGCATTTTGAACATTCCAAACTCATGTATCTTATGCAAACATGCGGACTGGTAAAGAAGTAATTTATCCTTTGCAGATGTGCGTTTCCTCAATTATCCATTCTTAAGCAGGGAATTTAACCAAACGGCCTGAGTGACACACTCCTGAACACACCGCAGCCTTCTACTATTGTTGGTCTACCTACTAATTGGAATTCAGGCTTCAACGCTAGGGGATCATCCCCTCTTTATTATTGATTTAGCTGCTCAAGCATAATAACTAAAGTAGTTGTTCAGCCCTTTCCACCAACATTCTGCGGTGCACACATTTGGAATAAGCCACGACGCTTTAGTTTTATTCGGATCGTTTTTCAATCATCTGGAATCTCTCAAGTTCCAGACAATATTCATCTATATTGTCAAAAATCTTTTCTATGATACCCAACAGCGGGAACGAAAAATCATAACTCCTGAGGAAGCAACAAATGCGAAACATGTAGAGTTTATGTTTATGTATATCTATATCTACAGTAGTTATCAATCTGCATTGATTTCTACACTGGACCATTTTTTGACTACAACGACTATTTATTTTCTTTTTTGTTCACTATTTTTATTGTGTGATCAATCATATATGTCTTTTTAAATGTATTTTTATAATCTTATATTGTAATTTTGAGTGCAATACCAGAATTCCTTTGGTATTGTATCAATAAAACATTTATATTACGTTTATGATTAGTGCCTATAAAGTCCATTTTCTTTCCTAAACCACAAATCTCTCTATTTCCTCAATTAAGAGACGTCAGCAATGTGCACCAGCAACTGTGCATCCCTCAGATGTGCATTTGGTTAGCCTGAAGCCAACACCATATGGAGGTCTTTTTAGCCACCTATAGGAAAAACCTCTCTTTAAACTCCAAGGAGAAGATAGAGGCCTTGGCCGTCTAGGCAGAGGGAAGTTATATGCAGCATGAATCTCTGAAAAGACTGCAGGTGCAACCAGAACCTGTGGGGCTTCTGATAGCTTCTCCTCGTTAGGCTGCAGCTGTCTCCTGTCCTCTGACAGTGAACTTTCATCCCCAGGTCTTCTAATCCCTTTGTTTAAGGTTTTAAAGCAGGAAAAGGGGCACATCATGTTTGTTTTGCTTCTTGTGAGGATGCTGTGAATATAGCAGTTAACCTCTTAAAAACCAACAAAATGCAATGAAAAAAAAACATATGCAGAGTGGCTGCAATGTTGGGGGAGGCTGCATAGCCTGACAGGTCTGATGGCTCAATCTGTGAGCTGTCTCAAGTCTCTACAGGGGGGGATAGTATCATGCAAGCATAATAAGGGCCACCAGGTTCAGGTGGCGATTCCTTTTTATATTCCTACCCCTGACCTTTTCCTATGGGGAGACAAAAGTCCTAAGCTAAAAGCGGAGGAACTTAACCCAGGTGCATCCACAGCTGAACTTAGTCTGGCAACAAACAATGCCTGCTAACCTGCACAGCTAGATGCTGAGTAGACGTCTTAGATGAATCTGTATCCAACTCACACAAGGTGCTTACGTGTGTCCCCCTAGCTTTACAGAGCTCTGACGTCTGGGCCTTTTTGAAGAGCCCTCTCTGCGTCTGCACCATGAGCCAGCGAGCACATGCGTGTGCATTAGCGGCAACCACATCGCACCCCGCCTGCAAAGCGCGCTCCCCTCGCGCACGCGCGCGTAGGGAAATGGTGGAGGCGGGGGGAGAGAGAGATCCCCGGGGAGCGCCGTGGATCCGGACTACGAGGGACCTCCCCACACCACCGTGGTAGCGCCTGAAGTGGAGAAGCTCTTTGGCTATTAAGCGTCTTGGACGGATACGGATTTATGGAGGCTTTTTACATCCAGCATGGATCC
This sequence comes from Rana kukunoris, assembly GCA_029574335.1. Lineage (NCBI taxonomy): Eukaryota > Metazoa > Chordata > Amphibia > Anura > Ranidae > Rana > Rana kukunoris. Next base: position 54,036,501 of record CM056059.1, on the reverse strand, counting down.
CTCCAGTGGAGCTCCTAAGAGCACATGTTCACTCGTGACCAACACCTTAGGCCTCGTACACACGAGGCAATAGATTTGTTCAAAACGGTCTGTCCGACCGATTTGAACAAATCTGTCTGTTTGGATGTTGGTTTGCTCGCGTGTACACACGAGCAAACCAAAATCCCCGCCAGCAGACGGCGCGCTGATGTGTCGGTGACGTGGCGGCGACGTTGACGCCGCCACGTCACCGCACCAGGAAGTAAAACACTTCCGCGCATGCGCCGAATCCATTCGGCTCCGGTGCGAGACGACATGTCTGCTGGTAAGTGTACTAACCAGCAGACATGTCGGGCGGACGGGTTCCCACCCGATAGATTTCAAAGCATGCTTTGAAATCTGTCGGGTGGCCAAATCCGTCGGCTCGCCTGTATACACGATCGAATCTGTCTGCTGGGACGGTCTAGCAGACCGTTTCCAGCAGACAGATTTGATCGTGTGTACGCGGCCTTAGACACTGATGAAAAGACTGAGGTACTCCCAGTATGGGAGGGGTTATATAGGAAGGGAACTTCCTGTGTAGTTGATTACACCACTGTCCATCACCTGAAGGTAGATTCTAGAACCCACATAGTAATTACTATGCCGCTCTGTGTCCCGTGATGTAAGATAAAGAAAAAAAGATTTAACAAAACTATATGGACAGTAGACAAGTTGACGTTGGTTCACTATCAGTTTAGAAAAGGATTCTTTATAGTAAGAATGGTTAAGATGTGGTATGTTTTCCCAAATGAGATAGTATTAGACAGCACATGCATTAATATATATATTTTTTCTACCCAGCATTCAAAATTAGCCAATCCCCCATCTAAACATTCGAGGTGGATGGGGGAATCAGTAGATGGGTTGAAATGTTCCCAATCCCTGCTGTACCTGCTGTATTTCAATCCATGTATGGCACAACAAAAATGGCATTTAAAAAACTAGCTTGATCAATTTTTTGGAAGAAATATTAAATATTAAACCATCCAACAATGGTGGTATTGAGGGAAATATTTTCCTCTAGTAAAGCAAAATTACACTAAGCTCCAGACATTGGGAGAAACTTAAATACTCTTTATTTAACCATATTAAATAATTGGTTATGAGTGAGCTTAAAGGGGTTGTAAAGGTAAACAAAAAATTCCCTAAATAGCTTCCTTTACCTTAGTGCAGTCCTCCTTTACTTACCCCATCCTTCCATTTTGCTTTTAATTTCAATATCTCTTTATTAGAATTATCAAAATAAGAGCAAACAAAAGAAAGCAAATCAAATAAAAAAAAAAAAACTACACAGGCCACAGGCTCAGGTCATAACCATCAATTTTGCTTTTAAATGTCCTTATTTCTTCGGAGAAATCCTCACTTCCTGTTCTTTTGTCTGTAACTCCACACAGTAATGCAAGGCTTTCTCCCTGGTGTGGAGTGTCATGCTTGCCCTCTCCCTTGAGGGGAAGGAGACTAGCAGGAGAGTCAGGACGCTCTCTACGTTGGAGATAGAGAAAGGAGCTGTGTTTTAGTGGGAGTCCTGACTTTCCTGCTCACCCCTCGCCCCTTAAGGGAGGGGGCGAGCACAACACTCCAAACCAGGGAGAAAGCCTTGCATTACTGTGTGAAGTTAAAGACAGAAGTACATGTAGGAATATGGGATATATATATATATGTATTTTTACTGTTTCTTTTTTTTGTATGGAAATAAAAAATAAAATAATAAAGAGATTTGTAAAAAAAAAAAAAAAAAAACAGACAGAAGAATAGGAAGTGAGGATTTCTCAGAAGAAATAAGGACATTTAAAAACTAAATTAAAGGATGAGGTAAGTGAAGGAGGACTGCACTAAGGTGAAGGAAGCTATTTAGGGATTTTTTTTTTTACCTTTACAACTCCTTTAATTGGTCAAACAAATAAAAAATGTTGTATGTTGCACCAGTTCTAGATATAATAACTAACTATAAGCACAGCTGTGTTCATCCCTTCAGTCGGACCATAAGGACCAATTGTACTCGGATATAGATTGTAAGGTCACAAGGATTTACTTTTTGTGGGTGATCAGAATATTGGGCAGCAATTCTTCATCAAGTTAGATATGCCATGTTTGGCTACATGATTATAATCCATAATCGTGTTTTATTCAGCCTTCACTCTTCTTACAATCTCCTATGGAAACAATCAAACCCTTTATACATTTTTTTACTTTATCTATTAGTGCCTTCTGTTAATTCTTGTTGCAACGTGCTTTATTTAAAGCTTGTTTTATGAATTTTAAATAACATTCCACAGATAATGGCAGTTATTAGTCTGCTAATAACTTCTTTTTTTCCTTGCCTTCTTTTTTCTTCTTTACTCGTACTGCATTGTTTTGGTGGCCTCTGTGTGATTGGATTAGGTATAATGCCGCACACAGAGACAGTAATTAATACTTGTGTTTCATTTTGCTTCTTCATTATCTTCACAAGTGAGCTGTATTTTCTATTCAACGATCAGATGCTAGGTCAAAGCATTGCCCATTATGTTGATCCTGGAGAACACTAGGGTTCCATTATCAGGCAAACTGCATTACCACCACACTGCCTTTCATTTTTTTCCAACTCCATGCCTCTACATCTGTGTGATGTTAATTGACATTTTTGTGCTTTTTTTCTAGGAAGGTTCTCTGTGTGATATGTTTCATGCCACTGTAAATCTGAAGGCTTACACAGTTAGGAAATGTGTAGCTGTTTGAATGTCAACGAATATTGTCATTATCTAGAAACGTATAAGTAAATGTGCAAAAATGCAGTCACCCATAGCAATCAATCAGAAAACATCTTCCAAATAGGCAGGCTAGAGTTAACTGAAATTTGATTGGTTGCTTAGGTTAAAGTACTTTACTCATCATCGATTATGCGCTTAATATCTCACCATTGTTCTTTTCATTGCCCTAAAACTATAATTTGAGCACATAAAAATGTAAGTTAATGCAGACATAAAGCAGTTTTATGCAACACACATACATTTGCATGCACAGAACACATAGAATTAATAATATACAGGGTGTATATAGCTCCAACAGTTTGTGCAGCCATTTTCAATATAATGAAGACAGTAAGATTACAATACAGTTCAATGCAGATGGAATTGGGGGCTGTACTCATGGAGTTTACAATCAAAATGGAGGGGGTGGTGGTACAAAAGTTAACAGCTACAGCAGATAATCCTGATGGAGGTGGTTAAAGCATAGTTCCACCCTAAAGTGGAACTTCCGCTCAACTGATTCCCCCCCACCCCCCTCCAGTGCCACAATTGAAACCTTTTGGTGGGAGAGGGGACAGGATATATGTCTTTGACAGGTATTCTTTCCCACTTCCAGGAGTGCGGACCGCGGCCCTTGACGTCACTGCCGGGCTCCCTCCTCCTCCACCGGCCAACAGGCTAATAGGAGAGAGGAGCAGGGCCTCACGCATTCGCAGTAGGGTTCCTGGCGTGAAGCTGAAAGGCTACACTGCTGGGTTCCTTTACCTGCAATGGCGGCGGCAGCACCCAACAGCTGATGGAAAAAAAAATCCAGGAAAAAATTTGGTTTTGGAATATACTTGCCGTATAAGACGACCCCCTTCCTACTAGTCTGTCTGGAAGCAAAAGGGTATCCAGAACATCCGCTGACAGGAACAACCGCTGACAAAAACAGGCTTTTTTCAAATCTCACTGTGCCTTTACATTACATGCCTCACTGTGCCATTACATTACATGCCTCACTATATCATTACATTACATTACATGCCTCACTGTGCCATTACATTACATGCCTCACTGTGCCATTACATTACATGCCTCACTGTGCCATTGCCTACCTCATTGTGCCATCACATTACATGCCTCACTGTGCCATTGCCTTCCTCACTGTGCCATTGTATACCTCGACGATCTCCCTACCTTATCATATATGCAGAGTTTGTCAGACTGTGGGCGTCCATTATTCAAAAGCCACGCCTCCTCCTCATGCTGTTCCGTGATAGGCGGAACACTCATTTTCCCAGCAGAGCCTCTGTTCAGTGTTTCGCCTATCACGGATGTCCTCTCGTCCGAGGATGAGAAGGCATCCGTGATAGGCAGAATACTGAAAAGAGGCTCTGCTGGGAAAATGAGTGTTCCGCCTATCAGGAAACAGTATGAGGAGGAGGTGCGGCTTTTAAATAATGGATTCCCGCAGTACAGACACACAGGTACCGGCGTATAAGACGACCCCCGAGTTTTGAGGCATTTTTTTACATACAAAAGGTCGTCTTATACGCAGGAAAATACGGTACCTTCAGTGTCATATATACTTCTATCTCCTCAGCTCCTCTTTCTCTCTCTGTTGGTATCCCCAAGGCCCAGTGAGCAAGTGTGTCCAGGGAGGATGAGAGTCAGTTGTTTTAGACAAAAGGGGTCAGGTCTGAGCAGGACAGGGATGCAACTTTGCCCTAACCCCCTCAGCAGTATTCCCGAGTCTGGCTCGGAGTGGAATTTCAGAACCAAAAGCGGTAACCCCGAGCCAGACTCTGGACTGCCTTGCAGTGTCCACAGGCAGGGTTTACTTACCTTGACCTGGGATCCTGCGATGCCTCCCCGCTGTGTGATCGAGCTGTGTCCTCCTCGCTCGATTCACAGTGCCGAGTGTCGGCGAGCTCCGTTCCCTGCGACGTTATGACACACGGGTGCGGAGATCGGTGCCAAATTCAAAAAAGTAAACAAACACAATACATACAGTATACTGTAATCTTATATATTACAGTACTGTATGAATGAAAATGCACACCCTCTTTGTCCCTAGTGGTCTGTCAAGTGTCCTACATGCACTTTTATATAATAAAAACTGTTCTTTTTGCCTGGAAACTGGAGATTGTCCATAGCAACCAAAAAGTGTCCCTTTATGTCAAAAGTGGTTTTAGACCAGCTAAAAAACAGTGATAATAAATTAGAATCGCTTGCTGAATTGAGTGATAGTGATTTGTGGGGAAATTTGTCATCAATCACTGAAAGTAATCATTTTTATTATTATTATATTATTTGTTATAATTATGTATATTTATTTATTATATTATAATTTATGATTTTGTGTTTCAAATTTTATTATACCCGGGATGTCTACTAGACTCTTGTTTGGACAGATTTTAGTGAGTTATTCCTAAGAATTGCAGGCCTACAATATAAAATGCCAAATTTCTATGCAAAATAATGGTACCGCTTTCAGCACCTAAAATCTGAAAGAATCATACCGCCAGGGAGGTTAAAGGCAGTCAGTAGAAATGCTTTCTAATGCCGCGTACACACGGTCGTTTTTTGCGATGAAAAAAAACGACGTTTTTTAAAACGTCATTTAAATTGATCGTGTGTGGGCAAAACGTCGTTTTTTGTCTTAAAAAAAACGACCAAAAAAAAATTCCAACATGTTTGAATTTTTTGTGTCGTTTTTCAAAACGTCGTTTTTTGTTTCACAAAAAGTCACCGTGTGTAGCAAAAACGTCGTTCAAAACGACGTTTTTCAACCCGCGCATGCCCAGAAGCTAGTTATGAAGCGAGCTTCAATGGAAAAGTGTGGTGAACGTAACCTCGCTTTTTGTGAAAAAACGATAGTGTGTATGCAAAATTGTCTTTGAAAAGTGACGTTTCAAAAACGTTGTTTTTTACTTCACAGAAAACGTCGTTTTTTTTCATTGCAAAAAACGACCGTGTGTACGCGGCATTAGTGTCCCTGCACTGAGCCTGCATTGATTAATGCAGTTAAATGCAGCTCAACACACTTGGTATGAACATGCCCTTAATGTGACTTCTGGTGTGGAAAAAAAAATCCTTTAAATGGACATGCCTGAGAGCTGTATGTGGTGTTACAGAACTGTAGTTTTCACCAGTGGCGGCTGGTGCTAAAAGTTTTTGGGGGGGCGCAAACGAAAAAAAATTAAATAAAAAAAATTGCAGCCTCACTGTGCCCATCAAATGCAGCCACTGTGCCATCAACTGTCACCACTGTGCCATGCCATCAAATGCAGTTACTGTGCCATGCCATCAAATGCAGCCACTGTGCCATCAATTTGCACCACTGTGCCATGCCATCAAACGCAGCCACTGTGCCATGCCATCAAACGCAGCCACTGTGCCATTAACTGTCACCACTGTTCCATACCATCAAATGCAGTCACTATGCCATGCCATCAAACACAGCCACTGTGCCATCAATTTGCACCACTGTGCCATGCCATCAAACACTGTGCCAATTGTCACCACTGTACCCTTTAATTGTCGACACTGTGCCCATTGTCGACACTGTGCCCATTGATATCACTGTGCACTTTAATTGCTGCCACTGTCCCCATTGTCACCACTGTGCTAATTGTCACCACTGTGCCCATTGTCCCCACTGTGCCAATTGTCCCTACTGTGCCCATTGTCACCACTGTGCCCATTGTCATCGCTGTGCCCATTGTCGCCACTGTGCCCATTGTCGCCGATGTGCCCTGTAAAATTTCCCTCCCCCCGCCCGGCACTTACCTTTCTGGAAGTCAGACATCCTCCTAGTCCTTCCACGTCCCTCGATGTCTTCTCCTGCCCTCGATGACGCTTCAGCCAATCAGGTTACCGATAACCAGAACCGGTGAACCTGATTGGCTGAGACGCCTGTCAGTCTTATCCAAGGAACGCACCCCCCGTAGTTCCCTGGATAAGCATCCGAAAGGCTGGCTCTGATAGGCACTTCCGCACAGCCAACCAGCTGCCGTTATTCAGGTGGCCGGCGCTCAAGGTTCGGCCATCTAAATAGACTAGCGGCCGGCAACAATAACATAGATTCATGCAATGCATGAATCTATGTTATTTTCAGTGGCGGTGCGAAAGCCAGAGGGGGTGGTGCTCCAGCACCCTCTATAGATGCACCCCCACTGGTTTTCACTGACAGCATCAGCAACATCATATTCTGGATACATACAATTTGATGTGTGTTGCTTTATTACAATAATTTTGGGAACAGCTCCATTTCTTCATCAAGAAAACAATTACAGTAGCAGTAGTATAAAAAAGCAAGCCTTTGAACTCATTGGCGATGGAAATGATGACCTTTCACTCTTATTAACTCTATGGGGTCAATTCACAAAGAGAAACGTTATTGGTTTTCTTCAGGTGTTAAATTAGCACTCCTTAATTAACGCTAGCAAACATGGTATTCACGAAAGCTATAATCGTTATTTCACATAGTCGTTATGGTTTTCAACTGACTCTTTATCCAAACGTTATGCTAACTACTCAGACGTTATTATTAAGATTTGGAACGTTAAAATAACTCTTAAGATCGTTAAATAATGCTGGAGAGATGCATTCTGGGAGCAGAAGGGGATGAGAGCAGCTGCATGTGGAAAAGAGCAGATACAGAGAGAGAGAGAGACACAAGCAATACACACGTGGAGATTGAGCATGTGATGTGCAAAACTTCTAGTGTGTGCTTTTCTAAAGCCATGTGTATTTCCTCATACAGAGAATAAATCATGGGAGATGATAATCGGAATTTAGCTATCACCTGGGTTTCAGAAAAGTCATCCAAAATAGTATGTGAAGGGAATACACGTTTATAAATCTGAACAACATTCTAACGTGTTCTTCTTCGCCTCTGGATAATTTTAAGTTCAAATAGAGCACGGTTCTAGCTTGCCCAACACTACACTACACTACAAAAATCGCCAAAAGCTGACTCTAACAACAAAATATCGCCTGGGAAATGTCATAACGCCACCCTGAGGGAGGTGTTAATTTAACGATTGCTTAACGATTGATAACTGTCAAATTTTTTTTTGTGAATTGCACTTCTGTACATATTTAACGATTTGACTCTTTAAAATAACGTTTTGAATCTTTAAAATAACGATTTGACTCTTTAATAAGGATCCACACCTTAAAATATCGGTTCTGTGTAGGGAAACGTTATTTGATGATTTTTCAAAGCGTTAAATCGTTTAGTGAATTGAACTAGCTTCAATAACGTGCAAAATCGTTAAAATAACACTCGCAATCTGAAAATAAAGCTTTGTGAATTGACCCCTATCTGTACAGAACTTCAGATATCAGAGATTTAATAAATTCACTTAGAATAGTGACTATAAAATTGTAGACCATCAATAATTAATTTTCATCTAATCAAATAATAGAAAAGTGTTATACATATGTTTAAATAATAAAGATATATAAATAAATTAATGGAGACAATGTTTTTTATTTTTAATACTCCGCAGCCACTTTAGTACGTTTTGGCCAAGCGTTAGCTTTATTTTCATGTATGCTGCAGCTTTTTTCTGTAAATTATATTAGTGGCTGTAATAAATACTACACTATATACGACTCCTTTGGCTCTGTGTAGTGAGCTAATTTATTGTAGTGTTTTAAGCGGTACTGTGACACATTGGGGGTTATTTACTAAAGGCAAATCCACTTTGCACTACAAGTGCAAACTACAAGTTCAATGTGCTCTTGAAATTGCAGTGAAAGTGCACTTGGAAGTGCAGTTGCTGTAGATCCAAAGGGGACATGCAAGGAAAATAAAAAACAGTATTTTAGCTTGCACATGATTGGAGAATAAAGTCAGCAGAGCTTCCTCTCATTTTAGATCTACCCCTCAGATTTACAGCAACTGCATTTCCAAGTGCACTTTCAGTGCAGTTGCAAGTGCAAAGTGGGTATGCCTTTCATAAATAACCCCCATTGGAACAGATTGTGTGGAGACCTGAGAAACCAATCTATTCTTGGAGATATATGATAGGCATGATCATCATGTACCTTTGGTGAGTGCATATAAGGTGGCAGATTCCCAGTAATAGTGATTTGCTTCACGTGGTGGATGTTTTTGTTTATTTAAATGCTTTAATTCACATATATCACAGAAAGATGTATTTGAACATTGATCTACCAGAAATTATTTCTCCTGAGGAGAATTCTTGCTGGTGGATTGGACTGAATTTTCATGGACGTTATGTTTTATATAAACTGTATTGATTTTAACAGTGGGGGAACTATCAAGGTCACACCATTTGCACTTGTGACAGGGCCCTGCAGTTCCTCCACTCCAGGGGAGCCCGCCCGTCTGCCAGTGTAAGGGGTTTGTCATTATGGCTGTGGTACCGTGAGGCCCGTGGCCATTTGTTCCACCATGGGGAGGGGGGATTTCACCCACTGAGGGGAGAGAAGACAGGCTGAGAGAGACTCTGGACTGCCCTGTCCTGCCCCGTCTATCCAGAGAGAGAAAATGTAGGGAGGCGAGGCAGACACTGAAAAATGAAGTCACCTGACACCAATCGAGTGAAGGGGAGGGGCTCTCCCCATGAGGAAAGGCATCCCTGGAGGCACGATGACTGAAGTAAGTGACGAATTGCAACCTCCACCACCTCTGCTTCTTACTGATTCCACCCCTACCCCCCATCACTTCTATACAGAGGTGATGGGGGGATAGGGATGAGATCAGTGGTGGGGGGTGGGATCAGTAAGAGGCAGAGGTGGCAGTGGGAGAGGATGGCACCACCGCTGCCATCCCCCTCAAGTACCACCGCTGCCACCCCCCAAGTACCACCGCTGCCACCCCCTCAAGTACAACCACTGCCACCCCCTCAAGTACCACCGCTGCCACCCCCTTAACATCACCGCTGCCACCCTCCCTCAAGTACCACCATCGCCACCCCACTCAACATCACTGTTGTCACCCCCCTCAAGTACCACCACTGCCACCCCCCTCAACACCACCACTGCAATCCCCCTCAAGTACCACTGCTGCCACCCCCTCAAAAAAAGTATCAAAATCATGCTTTTCGGGGGGGGTCCTTCATGATTTCTTGCACTGGGGCCCTGAAGTTTCTAGTTATGCCTCTGGATTTTAAACTGTTCTTCCCCGTTCTTCACAGTAGCACTGTCATTGATCGTCTGTTCCCAAATATAGGGAACGTCGATCAATGACGTCACACGTCCAGCCCCACCCCCCTACAGTTAGAAAAACATATTAGGTCACACTTAACCCCTACAGCGGCTCCTAGTGGTTAACTCCTAAACTGCAATTGTCATTTTCACAGTAATCAGTGCATTTTTATAGCCCTTTTTGCTGTGAAAATTACAATGGTCCCAAAAATGTGTTAAAATTGTCCGATGTGTCCGCCATAATGTCGCAGTCACGAAAAAAAATGCTGATCGCCGCCATTAGTAGTAAAAAAAAAAAATATTAATAAAAATGCCATAAAACTATCCCCTATTTTGTAAACACTATACATTTTGCGCAAACCAATTGTTAAACACTTATTGCGATTTTTACCAAAAATAGGTAGAAAAATAGGTATCGGCCTAAACTGAGGGAAAAACTGTTTATATCTTTTTGGGGATATTTATTATAGCAAAAAGTAAAAAATATTGGATTTATTTCAAAATTGTCGCTCTATTTTTGTTTTTGCGCTAAAAATAAAAGCCACAGAGGTGATCAAATACCACCAAAAGAAAGCACTATTTGTGGGAAAAAAAGGACGCAAATTTTGTTTGGGAGCCACGTCGCACGACCGCGCAATTGTCAGTTAAAGCGATGCAGTGCCAAATCGCAAAAAAGGGCAAGGTCCTTAACCTACATATTGGTCCGGGTCTTAAGTGGTTAAACCTACTCAGCATGAGTCAGGCCGCGTACACACGGCAGAGAACCTCGACGGGCGGAACACATCGTTCCGCCCGTCGAGGTTCTCGCCCGGCCGTCAGATTCGGCGACCTGCCCGTCGGAAAGGGCGACGAGCCATTCATCCCGACGGGCCGTCGAGAAAATAGAGAAACTGCTCTCCATTTCGGCTCGACGGCATTCCCAACGGGATGCTCGCCGAATCCGTACACACGGCCGAGGTTCTCGGCAGAATCAGGATGCCAGCGAGGTTCTCGCTGGTTTCTGCCGAGAACCTCAGCCGTGTGTACAGGGCTTAGGAATAAAAGGAAAAGGGTTGGGAGGCTGACAGTGAGAAGGAGCAGGAGTTTCAGGGTGCTGGCGGTGAGGAAGAGGGTTGGGTTGTTAGCGGTGGGGAGGAAAAGGAGAAAATGTGGAGGTGTGTCAAGAGGGATGTTTAATGTCCCCCATGATAAAAAGGTAAAATGATGGGATCTACTGTCACCAATCCCAATGGGAGCCCAACATGCAGCACTTTGGGGATGTGTTGCAAACACATTTTACGCTGCATTTTCCCATGGTGGCAGGATCCCCTTTGATGACCAATATGCCTCAAATCCTGTGATCCCTGAAAGGAGTTTATTTTTTTACACAGCAGTGGCCACTAGCAGCACTTACAGGCAGCTCCTGGACCATTTGATTGCTTTTATATCTGTGAAGGTTCTCAATTATCCAGGTCTAGTAGTAGTTAGTCACATTCAATTGGACTTGTTCTGTAATGCTGAAGATATTTTGTATGCTGCTTCTTTAGTTCTGTGCAGTGTCAGGGAAATATAAGACAGTATTTATGCCAACACAGGTAGCACAGACACTTTGATCCAGTCACCATGGAAAGACAGATGTTTTTTTTTTCCAAAACAGGACGCTTGAATATTGTGGAACCACCTATTTTGAGTTACTGTATCCCATCCTTATCAGGAAGGCTTCATAGGTGTTAATACTTTGATTTACAGGGCTGAAGGTGTGAATTGTTGTTAAAACACAAAGGTAGAGATGTTAAAACAGCATTGTATGTGGGAAACAGATAATGTTGAGGATATATCCCTGTTTAATGATGGTTTTTCCAGTTTGGCATAGATGGCCTCTTTCACACCTCTTGTGAACCAGTTGTTCTCTGTGTCCAAAATATGCACCCCACTATCCTCAATGTCAATTTACTTTAAGGTGTAGAAAAACTGCAGAGTTTTGACCTGTAGAATGTTACCTGTTATGATGGACCTCTAATTTGTTGAGAGCTTGCTTTGTCTCCCCATTGTAATGTTCTTTGCATTTCTAACTACTCTGTATTGCTTATTCCAAGTTACTTAATTTGTGTTTGGGTGTTGGCTCTTTTAGACTCAAGTTCCACATATTTTGAACCTGTGGTGGGACTTGGTTTTGTACCTTCACTGAACTGGTATGTCATCATTCTGTTTTCACCCTCTGACTTCTCTGCTTGCATGTGTCAGGTACCAGATAAGACCAGAACTGTGTGGACTGCAACAGAGGGAACCCAAGCGTGTATAAGTTAAATATAATGATTTATTAACGATAAGTGAAATAATATAGATACAACAACCTCCAATACCACACAGTGCACAACAACCAATACCAAACAAAACCCACAAATAATAACAGTAACAGACAAATATGTACAAGTCATGGGGAAAACCAGAATCATAAACAGGGCCTGGCCAGGGTCGTGGCCGTGGACAGACGTACACCAGGAGTGACGTGAGAAGGCGCAGAGGACGCCACTGTTAAATTTTACACTAGTTTTTACTTTGTTCATGTAAGCGCAACTTTATTTAATAAATGCCCTATTTATTTTACATACTACACTATTGGAGGCCCCTTCTTTGTCCCTCTTGTTCCCCGGGTTTGAGCATTCCTAGGTTCTCTGTTAAGGGACCAGTTTGTCATCTACCTACACCAGGAGATACGGAGGTAACTGCTGGGTTGAAATTCACCATTGACTGCTGATTTAATCCCTCATTGAGGTGAGAGTTCTGGGAGACCAGACCAGTGTCTGTGGTGGAGCTTTATTCCTCTTGGGACTAGTGGATACCTACTACTAACAGCTTATTTGAGATTTTCACCTATGGACTTTGTCACTATTACTTTCTAGTCACATTCTCCAAGTCTTTATTAGACCACTTTATTACCTTTATTCACACCTTGTTTATGTGTCTTCATATTTATATTGATTTTTTTTGCGCAATATCCTATTCATTATTATAGGGCCAGGCCAGGATCGTCAACGTAAGGTCAGCAGCTGGAGAAAAGGAAAACAAACAGGACAAGGAGAGGATGAATGGATCACAGGAGGGATAGGTACAGGTACACGACTCAGGGTTCAGGGTTCAGGTAACAGACAGGAACAGGACCAGGTACAGATACAGCACTTCTCAGGTTCAGGGTCAGGGTGCAAGGAAAGATACCAAGACAAAGTATGAATGTGTCTGCCGGGTATTTATATACATCTCCTGCAATCGGACTCAAGTGATGCCTGTTTACAATAGATGATGTCGGCCCCACACTGCCAGGAACCACCCGCTGGTGGATGCCAGTACTGCGTCCCAAAGATCACATAATGTGAATAGGTGATGGTGAAGCACTGTGAAACCTAATAGTAAGGGGATACTAAACACCCATGGGGTGGATCCCTATGGAAATGTAAATAAATACTATGTGACTGTAATACGGCCAAAAATAAATAAATGAACAAAAAATGTGAACATGTAAAATGTACCAAACAGAAACAGTGATAAGAGTAAATACACAAATGTGAACCAAACAATAATTGCACGAACTAGAATAGCTGTACTGTGCGTAACAACACACAGAGAGCAGTGTATAGCAAACATACACGTGAAAAAGTCTACTAAAGAGTGGAGACTCCAAAACCCAGAAAATGATTCGATGTGAAAGTAGGCAGACTTCGGTGCGCACACCTCTTGTGGTACTAGATGCTCACCTCAGAGTATTTTTGCTTCCATGTCCGTATGAACACTTGATAAGGAGTCTCTCCATTCCAACCCCAATCAGCGTGGTTGCACCCCTAAGAAGTTATTGTTCGGTACTTTGAGCCATCCATGCTATGGCTCTGAGGTGAGCATCTAGTACCACAAGAGGTGTGCGCACGGAAGTCTGCCTACTTTCACATCGAATCATTTTCTGGGTTTTGGAGTCTCCACTCTTTAGTAGACTTTTTCACGCGTATGTTTGCTATACACTGCTCTCTGTGTGTTGTTACGTACAGTACAACTACTCTAGTTTGTGCAATTATTGTTTGGTTCACATTTGTGTATTTACTCTTATCACTGTTTCTGTTTGGTACATTGTACATGTTCACATTTTTTGTTCATTCATTTCTTTTTGTCCGTATTACAGTCACATAGTATTTATTTACATTTCCATAGGGATCCACCCCATGGGTGTTTAGTATCCCCTTACTATTAGGTTTCACAGCGCTTCACCATCACCTATTCATATTTGCATTTTTTCTGTGTAAGGCAGACTACACAGGTGTTTGCAGCAGTTCCCCCCCCCCTGTGTCCAGTTCAGATAGCGCAAGAGTACACCCCCCTTTTTTCTAAAGATCACATAATACCACCACCAGGGGAAAGCTCCCTTGGCAGTTCCAGACTGCCAGAAGACACCTGCTAGTGGACCACAGTACTACACGCCAAATATCAGGCAGTGTCATCAGCGGATGGAACCTTCCCTGACAGCATGTTTCACATTTGTCTTGCTCTCTAGTATATATTTATTGGCACATTCTGCTGTTTGCCTGATCTGTTTGATATATTAATGTCACGGTTTTTATTTGTAGTATTGGAGGGAAAGGTATAATACTACGCTGCCAAAAAATGCGTAATAGGGAAAAGCTGCCAGCACCAACAAACAGATGAATTTGTGACAAAATATAAAAAGAAAAACAAGTGCAGTGCTGCTGATATACAATGTCAAAGGAAATGACAAAATATAAATAAGGTGAAAAAGAAAACTGATAAACTAAACGTCAATATTGCAATTGAACGTGAATCATGGGACACTAAAAAGTGTCCTAACATAATGAAAGTGAATAACTGTGAAACACCAAATGAATAAATAGGATGAAAACTCAATCTCCAGTGAACAACTCACAGGGAAAAGTGCAAAAAAATAAATAAATGAAATCGCATATATATATATATATACAGGGAGTGCAGAATTATTAGGCAAATGAGTATTTTGACCACATCATCCTCTTTATGCATGTTGTCTTACTCCAAGCTGTATAGGCTTGAAAGCCTACTACCAATTAAGCATATTAGGTGATGTACATCTCTGTAATGAGAAGGGGTGTGGTCTAATGACATCAACACCCTATATCAGGTTTGCATAATTATTAGGCAACTTCCTTTCCTTTGGCAAAATGGGTCAAAAGAAGGACTTGACAGGCTCAGAAAAGTCAAAAATAGTGAGATATCTTGCAAAGGGATGCAGGACTCTTAAAATTGCACAGCTTCTGAAGCATGATCATCGAACAATCAAGCGTTTCATTCAAAATAGTCAACAGGGTCGCAAGAAGCGTGTGGAAAAACCAAGGAGCAAAATAACTGCCCATGAACTGAGAAAAGTCAAGCGTGCAGCTGCCAAGATGCCACTTGCCACCAGTTTGGCCATATTTCAGAGCTGCAACATCACTGGAGTGCCCAAAAGCACAAGGTGTGCAATACGCAGAGACATGGCCAAGGTAAGAAAGGCTGAGAGACGACCACCACTGAACAAGACACACAAGCTGAAACGTCAAGACTGGGCCAAGAAATATCTCAAGACTGATTTTTCTAAGGTTTTATGGACTGATGAAATGAGAGTGAGTCTTGATGGGCCAGATGGATGGGCCTGTGGCTGGATTGGTAAAGAGCAGAGAGCTCCAGTCCGACTCAGACGCCAGCAAGGTGGAGGTGGAGTACTGGTTTGGGCTGGTATCATCAAAGATGAGCTTGTGGGGCCTTTTCGGGTTGAGGATGGAGTCAAGCTCAACTCCCAGTCCTACTGCCAGTTTCTGGAAGACCCCTTCTTCAAGCAGTGGTACAGGAAGAAGTCTGCATCCTTCAAGAAAAACATGATTTTCATGCAGGACAATGCTCCATCACACGCGTCCAAGTAATCCACAGCGTGGCTGGCAAGAAAGGGTATAAAAGAAGAAAAACTAATGACATGGCCTCCTTGTTCACCTGATCTGAACCCCATTGAGAACCTGTGGTCCATCATCAACAGTGAGATTTACAAGGAGGGAAAACAGTACACCTCTCTGAACAGTGTCTGGGAGGCTGTGGTTGCTGCTGCACGCAATGTTGATGGTGAACAGATCAAAACACTGACAGAATCCATGGATGGCAGGCTGCATGAGTGTCCTTGCAAAGAAAGGTGGCTATATTGGTCACTGATTTGTTTTTGTTTTGTTTTTGAATGTCAGAAATGTATATTTGTGAATGTTGAGATGTTATATTGGTTTCACTGGTAAAAATAAATAATTGAAATGGGTATATATTTGTTTTTTGCTAAGTTGCCTAATAATTATGCACAGTAATAGTCACCTGCACACACAGATATCCCCCTAAAATAGCTAAAACTAAAAACAAACTAAAAACTACTTCCAAAAATATTCAGCTTTGATATTAATGAGTTTTTTGGGTTCATTGAGAACATGGTTGTTGTTCAATAATAAAATTAATCCTCAAAAATACAACTTGCCTAATAATTCTGCACTCCCTGTATATATATATATATATATATATATATATATATATATATATATAGAACATAATAGACAGTCAGGCCCCGTACACACGGCAGAGAACCTCGACGGGCGGAACACATCGCCCCGCCCGTCGAGGTTCTCTGCCGGCCGTCAGAATCGGCGACCCGCCCGTCGGGAAAGGCAACCAGCCATTCATCCCGACGGGCCGTCGAGCAAATAGAGAACCTGTTCTCTATTTGCTCGACGGGTTTCCCGACGGGTGGGGCTCGCCGAGAGCGTACACACGGCCGAGGTTCTCGGCAGAATGCGGCTCCCAGCGAGGTTCTCGCTGGTTTCTGCCGAGAACCTCGGCCGTGTGTACGGGGCTTCAGTAATATTTTCACTGGGGTCTATAGCTGGTCACCACTGTACACTCGTAAAGCCACCACCGGAAAGGAGAAGATGGGTGCTCTTACCATGAGGTGTGGACTCTCCTACCAGCAGTGGTGAGTCTAAACGGCATGTGAGTGATGCCTGCATCTTCGGACGATCCTCCTCAGACGATTCTCTAAAGGACAGATGAGAAGTGTCTCCAGGTGGTATGTTAGAAATCCAGCCAGTGTTTGATATCACAGGAAATTTTGTGGTAAACAAAGTAAGAAAATGGGTGGCCACTCGCATTGGTAGAGACAAAGAAGTTGGAGCATTGATCAAAGAAAAAAAGAGAAAAAGAGCCTCCTCATGGCATAGATCAAAAATGATTTAATGGAAAAATGTGTACAAAAAACACCCTTTGGTGTGTGTACAAAGGATAAAATAGTGATCACAAAATAAAATAAGGGTTAAGCGCAGTGATAAGCAAGGAAACCTGACATGTTTCGATCCATTGAACTTCAACCGGGGTGTGATTCGTAGTATTGTTTAATAATATTTTTTGTTTCTAGTTGTTCTTAAGGAGTTAATAGTTGTGCCCTCCCCTCTGAGTGTGGAGGGTGGGGGTATATAACCATGTGGATGAATCTTTTTTGACTGCTAGGGGTAATGCCCCTGTGGACCTAAACACGTTAGCTCTTTTGTAAGCTAGATTTTAGTTTGACTTGCAGAGGCTGAGAGCCAGGCACTACTGTGGAACATGAGGCCTCGTACACACGACCATTTTCCTCTAAAGTATCCATCAAGAAACTTGGTGGCAGAGCTTTTTTGCCGAGAAAAACGGTCGTGTGTATGTTTTTCACTGAGAAAACTGTCGTGGAACTCGATGAGAAAAAAGAGAACAAGATCTCTTTTTCCTCTTTGGGAGTCTCAATCTCCTCGTCGTGTTCCTTGCCGGGCTGGTTTTCGACGAGAAACACGTCCGTGAATATGCTAAGAAACCCGTGCATGCTCAGAGTATGAGAAGGGAGCGCACCTTCGGTAAAAGTAGCATTTGTAATGGAGATAGCACATTTGTCACGCTGTAACTGAAAAGTGCAAATCGTCTCTTACCAAACTTTTACCTAACACGCAGTAACATGAGATTAGCAAAAGCAGCCCCAAGGGTTGTGCCAGTGGAATCGAACTTCTCTTGCCATCGTACGTGTTGAACGTCACCGCGTTTCAGAATGAGGAGATTTGGTCTTGAGAGTGTGTACGCAAAGACAGCCTGTCAAGTTTCTCGACAAGCCTGACAAGGAACTCTTCGAGGAAAACGATTTTTCATTTACGACGGGTTAATTATTCATTTGTACGAGGCCTGAGAGTTGGGAGGTTAAAGTGCTGTCTCTTGTTTTTTCAAAACTCTTGTTCAGTCTTTTGGATGTAAACAATTATGTGTCAAAGTACTGCTGGGCTTGAAAGAAACAGGGATGAAATGTTTGTTAAAAATCCTTTAGAATTTTTTCAACATTCCAGCTATGTAGTTATATACGGGATGTACGGGATTCTACTTCTCCCCTTTGTTCGATGTTTTCACTTGACTTATGAATATTTTAGCAAAAGTCCAGTCTGGATATTCACAAACTTTTAAAGTACTTGTTCTTTGATTTTTGACTCTGTGTTTGCTCATCTCAGCCCAATGTTGCAGAGTTCAGCCCCCAGTTTGTGTTCCAGTGGGTGATCGGAGTTAAAAATCTGTTGCTGGTTTGTGTGGGTGGGTGTCCTGTATAGATCGATTCCCAGTTCAAAGCTGGTGGCAGCGGTGGATGCTGTCACTTCCTATGTGGCTCCCCCACATCATCCGGAAGCATTGTCATCCACCTGACTCAGAGTCAATCCGGAATTGACATCACAGCCTGGCTCCCAGTGTGTCAGAGACATAGGAAATGACGGAATCCACCGCCACCACCAGCTCCACAACACAGCCGCATGCAGTAACCCCTCGCCGACGATCCTATGGTGATACATGCCTCAATATCACCTATGTTTGTGAGTAAGCTTGCTGCTGTTTTTATCAAATAAATGTGACACTACTTATTACACTTAGAGTGGCGCCATTGTGTTTCCTCTCCAGCTCCCACCCAACATCGCTCATTTTATTTTTTTTATTTTTCATTTACAATGCAATTTTTTTAACATTTTTAATTTTTACTTCTATTTT
The DNA here is from genome assembly GCA_029574335.1 of Rana kukunoris. NCBI lineage: Eukaryota > Metazoa > Chordata > Amphibia > Anura > Ranidae > Rana > Rana kukunoris. Next base: position 54,017,524 of record CM056059.1, on the reverse strand, counting down.
TTTTTTCTTTTTCCTCATAATCCCATCCCTGTTCTGGTCAAGCCAACACAAATTGTGCACTCTTGTTAGACAAGAAGGAAGTCCTAGGCCTCAACATCATTTTGATCCTTGCAAGATAAGACAGTCAGCTCAGATGCTGGCATCAAACTATGAATTGACATTTTGCCAGCAAATGGCATTCATTCTTAAAAATAAAAAAATAAGTACATAGACCCCTCCAAAGGTCCCCTAAAATACATAACAGGTCTATGGAGGGGTCTTTGTGCCCATTTTTTTTTTTTTTTTTTTTTATTTGTGGCTTGCTACAAAGTTACATTGTTACAGTCTGATCAGTGAGGGGTAGGAGATTGAACAAATGTTTCCTGCTGCTGGTGATATGAATTCCCTTCCCTGGAGCACAAGGACAGCTTATTAATGATCAAAGTAGGAGCTTTTAGAAAAATACTACTGTTGTATTTATATTGTGGTATGTCAAGAATTTATCTCTCAGACTTTTAAAGTTTCTGAAAGGTCCACCTTAAAGAGCTACTAATAATATATAAGCCATTGTTTATAGTAACTGATATCTAACCAGTACATTAGTGTGAAGTAAATATAAGGGATCAAGGTGTTTGCCAAGTAAACAATAACTTGTTAGATTGTTAGAAAGGTATTGAGGTTTTTTTAAGAAATCACATACAAAAATATGTTCTGTAAAGTGATAGCCGGGATGGATGAACGACTAATGTTTTCCAACAAATCTACTTTCATTTGATGAAGAAGTGAGTAGATACTTTGATTTAAAGTTGGCTGCGCATGTTGTTTATTTGGACTTGATAAAGCATCTGACACAGTTCCACACCAATGCCCAATGTTTAAATTAAAGCCTGCTGGTTTAGAAAATACAGTATGTAAATGGGTAGAAAACTGGCTTAAATACCCCTTCTCGAGAGCTGTGATCAGTGATTCAAACTGAACAATCTAAGATTAGTGTCTAGTGATGTCCTGCAAGGTTTCTAATTTGACTGTTTTGCACCTGCAGAAAACACACCATTTTGCAGTGTAAGAAAATCCATGGAAGATGTCTCCAATAGATATTCCGGTAGAGTTGGGTGATCAGTTTGGGCTGAGCAAAAGTTCAGCCGAAACATTGCCTGTTAGCCTGTTTGGTGAACACTCAAATTTCAGATGCAAGGCTTTGTCAATTAGGGAACAGAGCACTGTCAAGCCCTGATTGGACAAAGTAATGAAGACTTTGTACATTCATGGCTCAGTGCTCATAGTCCCACCCCACACTATAAAATGTTCCTTCCCACAGAAAGCTTTTGCAGTGTATTGTTGGAGTGAAGATAGATAAAGCAGGACTCAGTTTGCTACTAGCGAGTTAGTGTGTTCACTTATTGTGACTCTATGGCCTCGTACACACGACCGAGGAACTTGACGTAAATGAACCATCGTTTTCCTCAATGAGTTCCTTGTTAGGCTTGTCAAGAATCTTGACAAGCTTTCTTTGCGTACACACTGTCAAGACAAAATCTCGTCGTTCTCCAACGCGGTGATGTACAACACGTATGACAGCACTATAAAGGGGAAGTTTGATTCCACTGGTGCCACCCTTGGGGCTGCTTTTGCTAATCTCATGTTACTGCGTGTTAAGTAAAAGTTTGGTGGGAGACGATTTGCACTTTTCAGTCTGTTACAGCGAGAAGAATGTGCTATCTCCATTACAAACCCTACTTTTACCAAAGGCATGCTCCCATCTCATACTTTATTCTGAGCATGCGCAGGTTTCTAAAGCATACACACGAACACGTTTCTCGTCGTAAACCAGCCCGATGAGAAACACGACAAGGAAATTGAGACTCCCAGCGAGGAAAAAGAGAACTTGTTCTTTTTTTTTCTCGTCGAGTTCCACGACAGTTTTTGCAACGAAAAACATACAGACGACCATTTTCATCGGCAAAAAAGCTCTGCCACCAAGTTTCTTGATGGATTTTGTCGAGGAGAACGGTTGTGTGTACGAGGCCTGAGTGAAGATTGCTAGTGTAGTGTTAGTATACTGTGTGTGTAGTGTGTCATTAAAGTGTGTCAGTATAGAGTAGTGTGTGTATAGTGTGTCAGTATAGTGCGAGTATGTATAGTGAGTATAGTGTGTAGGTAAAGTTTAGTGTGTCAGTATAAGTATAGTGTAGTGTTAGTGTAGTGTGTTAGTACAGTGTTCAACACAGCAGTAAATTGGGCCAGATTCAGAGAAGGGGGCGTAAATTTGTGAAGGCGTAGCGTATGCTATTTACGCTACGCTTCTGCAACTTTTATGGGCAAGTGCCTTATTCAGAAAGCACTTGCTCCATAGGTTGCGGCGGCGTACCGTAAAGTGGCCGACGTAAGGGCCCTAATTCAAATTAGTCATGTGGGGGCGTAATTCATGTAAATGTATCATGACCCCACGTAATTTATGTATTTTCTGAACGGCGCATGCACCGTTCGTGGACGTATCCCAGTGCGCATGCGTGAAATCACATCGCAAGTTGTCCATGTAAACAACGTGAATGTAACTTACGTCCAGCCCCATTCCCGAATGATTTATGCAAATGACGTAAACAACGTAGAATTTTACGCTGTCCTGACGTCCATACTTAACATTGGCTGCGCCTCATATAGCAGGGGTAACTTTACGCCGGACTAACGCTTACGCAAACGACGTCAAATACGACGCCCGGCCGCAAGTACGTTTGTGAATCGGCGTATCCCCCTAATTTACATATTTGACGTGTAAATCGACGGAAGCGCCACCTAGCGGCCAGCGTAAATATGCAACTAAGATACGACGGTGTAACAGACTTACACCACTCGTATCTTAGCTCCATTCCGGCGTATCTTGTTTTCTGAATACAGAAAAAAAGATACGCTGGCACAGAATAGACTTTACGCGGCGTATCTATAGATACGCCCACGTAAAGGCTATCTGAATCTGGCCCATAACATTTAGTGCTGTATACCCGTTCTTTTCTTTTTTTGTCCTCTGCCTGCCCTTTTTTTTTTAATTGTCAGCCACATTTTTTCTGACTGTGACATTTCTGTCATAGTTACATAGTAGGTGAGGTTGAAAAAAGACACAAGTCCATCAAGTCCGACCTGTGTGTGTGCTTTTATGTCAGTATTACATTTTATATCACTGTATGTTGTGGTCGTCCAGGTGTGAGTTTTTTGAAATTATTGATGCTCGCTGCTGAAACCACCGTCTTTATCAGGGGTAAAGTCCTGGGGAAAAAAGTGTAGGAACTCCCATCTAAGATCCACTCCCCCACCAAAAAAAAATAAAAAATGATACGCTCATATGCATAATTACTAAACCGCATGTTTTTTTTTTTTTCGATCCACTGTACCTTAGTAATCCTTTATGTTACTGGCCGCTTCTTGTATATGAATTCATTGGGTAGTGTGCGGGTATTCCGTCACTTCCTCGATGCCGCAATATCTCCTGGGAGCTTTTGTCATTGTTCCCAGGAGACATTGCGGAGGTCTGCCACAAATTATCCCTGGATTTTGAAAGAACTTTAAGCAAGTTGAACAACGACAAAAGCTCAGAGGAGACACTGCGGCATTGAGAAAGTGACGGAATACCCGCACACTACCTGATGAATCCATATACAGAAAGCTGCCAGTAACATAAAGGATTACTAAGGTTCGCCTGCCCCTGATAGTGACTCGAGCTGGGCATCGCCGCTTAATGAAGGATTGGCTTGACTGCCCTAGTCCTGCAAAGGGAACCGAGTTCCTGCTGTGAAAAAAGTGCAGGAACTCCGTTCCCACGCGTTCCCTGGTCTTTATAAGAGAATTCCACATCCTTACTGCTCCTACAGTAATGAACCCTCTACACAGTTTAAGGTTAAACCACTTCTATTGTAATTTTAGCTTTTTAGCTAATGGATGCATGTCTTTATAAATTCCCTTTTATCCCTATTGTAGGATTATCACCAGTATGGTATTTGGACACTGAAATCATGTCCCCTCTCAGGTGTCTCTTCTCCAGAAAGAAGTTCAGTGCTCGTAACCTTTCCTTATAACTAAGGTCCTTCAGTCCCTGTATTAACTTTGTTGCGCTTCTCTGGATGCTCTCCAGTTCCAGCACATCCTTCCTGAGGACTGGTGCCCAGAACCGGACAGTATACTTGAGGTGCGGCCGGACCAGTGTCTTTTAGAGTGGGAGAATTATTGTTTTATCTCTGGAGTTAATCCCCTTTTTAATGCATGCCAATATTCTGTTTGCTTTGCTTTCAGCAGCTTGGTATTGCATGCCAAGGCTGAGCCTATCATCTACTAGGACACCCAGGTCCTTCTCCATCGTAGATTCCCCCAGAGATTCTGCCACTAGTAAGTAGATTGCATTCATATTTTTGCCACCCAAATGCATTATTTTACATTTTTCTACAATATACCTCATTTGAAATGTAGTTGCTCATCATATTGGTTTGTTCAGATCTTCTTGTAAAGTTTCCAAATCCTGCGGAAAAATGACAGCCCTACTTAGCTTTGTATCATCTGTATCACGTAATAAGGTTAATGTATGTTATATATTTATTCATATTTGTTCTAACTACTAAATCTCTGTCCCTCCATTGCATCCATTTAGTAAGTTCCGCCGGTCTATGTATGAAGCCTACCAGGGCCGCCATCAGGGGGGTACAGGCATTACACCTGTAAGGGGCCGGGGGGCCCCCGGGGCCCCAGATGGCAACCCCCTCTTTATTTATTTATTTTTTATAAAAATATATATTTTGTAATATATTTTTCTTTTATTTTTTATTAAAGGGCCAATTTTTTTTCTTTTATAATTTTTTAGGGGTCCAGAGGTCCCCAAGGGCCCGGGGGCCCCCAGGGCCCCAGATTGCAACCCCCTTTTTTTATAAATATATATATTTTTTTAATATATTTTTTTAATATATTTTTATTTTATTTTTTATTAACCACTTAAGGACCGCCTACTGCACATTTACGTCGGCAGAATGGCACGGCTGGGCACATCAACGTATATATACGTTGGTTTTAGTACCCAGCCGTGGGTCGCGGGCGCGCGCGCCCGCGGGCGCGCGCCCGCGACCCGGTCCGAAGCTCCAGGACCGGGACCGCGTGATTCGCGGACCCGATCGCCGCTGCAGTGCGGCGATCCGTCCCTGGAGCGGAAGAACGGGGAGAGCCGTGTGTACACACGGCTTCCCCGTGCTTCTCTGTGGCCGGAGCATCGATCGCGTCATCCCTGTAATAGGGGGACGCGATCGATGACGTCACACCTACAGCCACACCCCCCTACAGTTGTAAACAACACATTAGGGCACACATTCCCTACAGCGCCACCTGTGGTTAACTCCCAAACTGCAACTGTCATTTCCACAGTAAACAATGCAATTTAAATGCATTTTTTTGCTGTGAAAATGACAATTGTCCCAAAAATGTGTCAAAATTGTCCGAAGTGTCCGCCATATTGTCGCAGTCACGAAAAAAATCGCTGATCGTCGCTATTAGTAGTAAAAAAAAAAAAATTAATAAAAATGCAATAAAACTATCCCTTATTTTGTAAACGCTATAAATTTTGCGAAAACCAACCGATAAACGCTTATTGCGATTTTTTTTACCAAAAATATGTAGAAGAATACGTATCGGCCTAAACTGAGGAAAAAAAATGTTTTTTTATATATTTTTGGGGGATATTTATTATAGCAAAAAGTAAAAAATATTGCATTTTTTTTTAAATTGTCGCTCTATTTTTGTTTATAGCGCAAAAAATAAAAACCACAGAGGTGATCAAATACCACCAAAAGAAAGCTCTATTTGTGGGAAAAAAAGGACGCAAATTTTGTTTAGGAGCCACGTCGCACGACCGCGCAATTGTCTGTTAAAGCGACGCAGTGCCGAATCGCAAAAACCCTTTGGGTCATTTGCCAGCGTATTGGTCCGGGTCTTAAGTGGTTAAAGGGCCAATTTTTTTTTTTTTTTTTTTTTCAGAGGTCCTGAGGTCCCCAAGGGCCCGGAGGCCCCCAGGGCCCCATATGGCAACCCCCTCTTTTTTAAATTTATTTTTGATAAAAAAAAATATTTAATATATTTTTTTTTTTTTATTAAAGGGCCAGAGAGGTCCCCAAGGGCCCGGAGGCCCCCAGGGCCCCATATGGCAACCCCCTCTTTTTTAAATTTATTTTTGATAAAAAAAATATTTAATATATTTTTTTTTTTTATTAAAGGGCCCAGAGGTCCCCAGGGCCGCGGATGGCTACCCCCTTTTTTTATATATATTTTTCTTTATTTCTTCTTTTTTTAGTAAAACCCCCCCCGCTTCTCAATTCGCAGCAGCCCCCCCCCCCCCCCCCCCCCCCCCCCTGCTTCTCAGCCTACATTGTTTTAGCAGTGGCGGCAACATCTGTTACTCCTGTCTTTAGTTCATTGATGTTTGTGTTATAATAACGCTCATATCCGGCAATAGATATTTATACCTACAACTTTAATCTTACCTATTTTATCTGGTATATTTACGAGGATCTGTGTTTCTCCACTCCCCCGTCACAGTTTGCGCCAATATGGGGTGTCGAGGGGTGAGGAGGAACACATCTCAATCTTGGCCAAGTTTCGATAGTGTTCATATTAATTCTTTACAATGGTTAGTTATACATGGCATGAGTTGTCATTAACATGATCTCTTTTATATTGCCCAATGTATGACACATTTTGTCTCTCCATTCTTTCCTATGTTCTTTTATGAAAAACCTCAGTAAAAACATTGAAATGCAATCAGTCCCCATCTCCTTGCCTCCGGGATTCTTTACACCCTACAGGAAGGCCTGTTCAATCTTCCTTTGGAGCGGGTCTCAACCACGTATAAAATACTCCAGACTCACATTACCTAAATCCAGGGGTGGCATCGGTCTCCCGGACCTTCAGAAGTACCATAGTGCGTGCCATCTCACGAGGATAGCGGATTGGAATATCCACGCTTCCAGGAAGCTATGGGTTCTCCTGGAGAGATGCTTCTCACCGGGCCCCTTGCATTTACTCCCATGGTTATCCTCTAGGATTTGGCCCCAATCCTTACTCACCCACCCATTCATTTACTCCTCACTTTTGGCTTTTAAGAAAGCTTCGACACTGTGACCCCCGTCTTCCCAACCGAACCCCTTGACGTCCTTGCGGGGGAACCTAGACTTTCCACCTGGCTTGTCGGGGGAATTCCTGGATGAGGAATGGCCCTATGAAGACGTACTTGCCCTCCAGTTTTACTCAGCCGGGAGACCTTTGTCTTTTGAAGCCGTAAAATCTAGCTCTAAGACATCTTCTTTCTCATTTTGGACCTTCAGACAGATCCGACATTTTCTCACGTGCGTAGCTGATCAATCACTTTGGACGCGACAACTCACGCCCTTCGAGTCTCTGTGTCATTGTAAATTGCCACAAAGACACCTGATCTCCCTCCTGTACACCCTCTTAGTGGAGGGCCAGTCGCAAACACCCACTCCGCCGCAGCTCTCTTGGAACAAAGACCTCCAGACGTCCCTGACAGTTGAGGATTGGCACACCATTTATGAATATGCCCATAAGGGATCAGCGAATGTGGCCGTCCAGGAGAACGGCTACAAAGTGATTACTAAATGGTACAGAACCCCATCGCGCCTTCATAAATTCTCCTCTAATATCCCCGACACTTTCTGGAGATGTGGTTCGGGAGTGGGGACTATGCTTCATGTGTGGTGGGATTGTGGCGCCCTTCAGCCATTTTGGAAGGAGGTCCACGATCTCATCTCACATATTACTACCTAAACCCTGGACTACACCCCTTCTCAATTCCTTTTACATCATACATCGCTCCCCAAGAAAGCCTATTTCAAATCCCTGGCCATGCACATGGTCAATGCTGCCAGAGTTTGCGTCCCCAGGCATTGGCGCTCTACCGCCATCCCGACAATCAGAGAATGGCTGGCCCGGATCTCTTTAATAAAAGAAATGAGAAGTTGATTCACGTTTCCCAAGATAGAGTGCAGAAGTTCTCCTTTACCTGGGCATGCTGGAACCATTTTGTTACCACTGACCACTACCGTCAGTATGTTTCCTGAGTCGCCTGAGACAACGGATGTCCCCCCCACCAGTATGGTGAGGGGGCGGGAGGGAGGGCGGACAGGGATCCACTCCCGCTCATCTTGTTCTTTCCCCCACTGTGCTTCTGCTTTTGCTCTTTTCATCTCCTTTCATCTTTGTCTTCCTCTCTCCCCCCCCCCTCTCCTCTGTCCTTTCCTTCCCCTCTTTTGGGTACTTGCCCCCGCTGACTGCACGTTACGACACACTTTGAATACTGGCCGAAAGTGAGGCCTTGCACCGCCTTCCCTCTTTGCACTTTGCAGGGGGTGGGTATGGGGGAGGGGAAAAATAGAAATTTAGGATCCTCCGCCCTCCTCTGCTTTATTTAACCTCTCACACCTCATATATGGTCTGAACATGTTGTTTAATGCCTTCCTGTGGTGTTTTGTGATATGCAGTCTTCCTGTTTTTCTGTTCTGTGATAATTACCTTGTCATGTAACTCATGTCATGTTTTGCATAAATAAAAACTTTTATGGAAAAAAAAACAAAAAAAAACCATTGAAATGAAAAAAATTAAATAAACGTATTTGCATCGGTACATGTCCTTAACCACCTATGCCCTTTGACAATTTCTTGCCTATTTGACTTGAAAACAGCCAGAATGGATTTTCAAGACTCGCCTCCAACACTCGCCTTCAATGGGGCTTTAAATTAAAGTTCATCATTTTTGGTAAAGACATTTTTTAGAAAAAATATAAACTATTATTTATGATACACATTGCTTTGGTAAACGAAAGTAATTCAATTAGGGGTTTACAAGCATTTTAAAAGACAACTGTACTTTTACTGGAAAGGGTTGCACAATAAATTACAATAAAATGAGAAGGGTATGCATTTCACCACGTGAACTACACTTGGAAAGGGGGGTCACTTTACATTAAGTGTTTTAGGGGTGCAGTCAGCCTCATGCCCTTTTAACATAACCCATGTAAAATATAGAACAGCCAATCTAGTAAAACGAATGGGGATAAATAAAAAGCTGAGTTCTGCACTATGACAATTTCATATTTTTTTAGCTATTTGGGTACAATGGGAAATGTAATATATTTATGAATACCTCTTACATACTGGAAATACGTGATATTTTTTCCTGTGCTTTATTTATTAATGGTCTTTAATGTGTCTTTGGCTTCATACCACCTGCAAAACGACATCTATATATGTTTGTGATGGAATATAAAACAAATACAGTCTGTTCAGGATTATATTTTAATGAAAATGTATTTTACACCATTGGCACATAACATAATGCTCAAGACTGTCTGAGATTTTTTACTCTGTGTGAGCTGGCTGCAACCTCTTCTTTTCCAACTAGTAGACAGCCAACATACTTTCATGGCAGATGTATTGTCATTTTCTGTTTAGCCTATGTCTCCCCACCCACATTGCTGTAATTTTCAGTAAATCAATTTCTCCAAAACGCTGAATATAATTTGTTTATTTTGGCATTATATAAATGCTAAATAACTTAGGAAGGTAAGTGGATTAAGCAGCCTAATGTCCTTCATGTGTTTGGCCTGTCAATTATTAAATTGTACAGATTTCTAGTGCAAATATCTGGACGCTAAACACTGCTACTGCCCTATAAGGTGTATGGTTTTATAAAATTTAAAATGAGAACAAATTATAGCAGGCACAAAAACATTCAGTTTGTTATATTTTACTCAAAAGCTAAAGGCTATAAATACACTTTGAGGTGGATTTACTAAAACTCGAGTATGCAAAATCTGGTGCAGCACTACATAGTAGCTTGAACAACAGTTATGCCGCAAACACATGTTTTCCGGGTTGTAAAAAATGACGTTTTTTTTTTATCTCATTAAAAACTATTGTTTCTGGGCTCTAGAGCATTTTTCACCACGTAAAAAATGGCCATTAAAAATTTAGAACATGCTCTAATTTTTCACATTGTTTTTAACGTTGTTGTTTTTAACGTCGTAAAAAATGGTCGTGTGTGGGCTTTAACGACGTGAAAAAAACACGCATGCTCAGAAGCAAGTTATGAGACAGGAACGCTCGTTCCAGTTAAACTAGCGTTTGTAATGGAGATAGCACATTCGTCACGCTGTAACAGACTGAAAAGTACGAAGACTGAAAAGCATGAATCGTCTCTCACCAAACTTTTACTAACACAAAATCAGCAAAAGCAGCCCCAAGGGTGGTGCCATCTGAACGGAACTTCCTCTTTATAGTCCCGTCGTACGTGTTGTACGTCACCGCGCTTTGCTAGAGCATTTTTTTTCACGATCGTGTGTAGGCAATGTTTATGCCTGGTGACTGGCTACCTGAAGCAGCCTTGATAGGTGAAACATGTTGGGAACATTAATTGTCATACCGCTTTATATGTAAACACTTTTTGATAGTGTAACCAAGATATGTATTCATTGCCTATTTTTACTAAATTTTAATCTTGTATACCAATAAACAATGTCATTTTAATTTTCCTGTCAATTTATGTGTAGACTGTTATATGGCACCTAGAAAAGCCCATATTACAATAACAATTTTCCAGTATCTCATTTTGCTTTTGTTTGTTTCTTTAGATTTTCTTTCAAAATGAGAGAGTTCCTCAAGACTGACATACAGCAGATGTCTAATGCCGCGTACACACGACTGTTTTTAATGGTCTAGAAAAACAATGTTTTTTTCAACCCGATTATTGTTAAACCTGATACTCCATCTATATCTTAATATATGAGTAATTAATTTTGAGCGAGGTATTCCTATATAATTACCATTAGTTGGAACTCATAATGTTAGGTGATCTGAGTAAATATATTATTATGTGTGCTACCACAAGGATGACCACACAAGAGATTACAAACGAATCACACTCTGTATATCTGAATGTTGTCATTTGTATTTTTATCCATAAGTTTGAATTGTTATTAAAGTGTAGTAATTGTTAAATAAATGAATTGCCAGAGCGTTCAAAACGGAATGATGATCCAATGACCACCGATTTCACTATGGCACCCGCCACGCCTGATTTTGAGCATAAATACGGAGCCCGGCTGTCACATGGCTACCCTTGAAAAAGTCACGTGACATGTGACGCAACGCGTCAGGAGTAGCCAAGTGACAACATCTAGTGAGTGTGAATACACTGGATGCGGATTGAGGAGGACACACGCTCTATGTGCCTGAACGTTTACAACGTGCTGGTTGATCTGTGTAAGTGTGAGTGGATCTGTTTTGCACTGCAGACCCTAATGTCAGTTATGAGAGTTGCGCAATGATATAATTATTTTATTTTGCATGTCAATCAACACATACGAGGAATCTAAAAGGAAAGTCTAAGGCCTCGTACACACGAGGCAATCTATTTGTTCAAATCGGTCGGACCGACCGATTTGAACAAATCTGTCTGATAGGATTTTGGTTTGCTCGCGTGTACACACGAGCAAACCAAAATCCCCGCCAGCAGACGGCGCGCTGACGTGTCGGTGACGTGGCGGTGACGTTGACGCCGCCACGTCACCGCACCAGGAAGTAAAACACTTCCGCGCATGCGCCGAATCCATTCGGCGGCGGTGCGGGACGACATGTCTGCTGGTAAGTGTACTAACCAGCAGACATGTCGGGCGGACGGATTCCCACCCGATAGATTTCAAAGCATGCTTTGAAATCTGTCGGGTGGCCAAATCCGTCGGCTCGGCCGTACACACGATCGAATCTGTCTGCTGGGACGGTCTAGCAGACCGTTTCCAGCAGACAGATTTGATCGTGTGTATGAGGCCTAAAGGATACTATATGATCATTGACAGATGAACTGATTGCTGGCAGGAGTGTTTCTTTGGATCTTCACTATTTGGGACCATATTATTCCTACAGGCTAACTAATTGGTGGTGTATTTAATTAATATTATTTTTATTTTTATTGTGCACATTGGGTTAGCCCCTCTGATTAGTATTTTTGTATGCACATTGGGACATCAGTCCCAATCTCATCACTATTTTATCATTTATATCCTGTGCTTTAAAATAGGAGGCTGATTGCAGCACACTATTACTACAAATGGTTGCCGCTTAAATACTTTATTTATCTTCTATTTATAACACAATTGAATATTCATATCAGTGCTTCAGTATTTATCTATCACGATACATGGCCGTGAGGCTTTCATCCAAGTCAGCTTTAGTGAGCTGCAGTGAATACTCACTGTCCCCCATGGAGTGCGCTCCCCATGGAGTGCTCTGGTGAAGAGTCTGCGACTTGTGTGCATGCTGAAGCACTACCCAGCTCGGCTCCATCTTGCGCCTTCTTGCTCTGCTCCCTCACCCGGAGTAAATAGGTTGTCAGGGATCATTGTGCCAGTTTATTGCGGAGATTCTTAGAGCCCGGTATGCGGGGTGAAATTGAGCGAGAAACGTTGCTAAATAGCCCTGGGGAACCAGTGTTTTTCTTCAACGCTCACCAAGGTCTTATCTCCTGCTTCCATCCAGCTTTGTGCCGCGCATACGCCTTCGTGCAGTGACCCTTTTTTTTACAGTGCCCCTAACAATCACAGCCCATTTTCACAGTCGAAAATAACCCCAGCCAATGCCTAATTATTTTTTACTTTGCCCTGTCATAGCTATTAGTGTGCACCTTGCCACTGAGAAGCTTGAGAAAGTATACGATATGGCTGCTGTCCAGGGTATTACATGGTTTCAATTTGGAATATGTTAAGAAAACTATACTGTACATGACAATTTCAACAAAATCATTTATTCTCCTGCACTGTGGCACCACATAGATGTCTAAGGGACTATCTTCCAAGTGTCCCCAGCCTTGGCAGATGGCACACAGAAGTCTTTGAGAAGAAACTGTACAGGTGTGCCCAGTGGCAAGGAAGATTTTAACCTTAGGAAGTAAGCATTAATGCTGGCCAGGGCTTTTCGATTCGGGTAAGTATGCATCTGGGAAGGAACAGAGTTGCATAGGCTAAGCAAGCTGCACTTAAAGGATCACTAAAGGAATTTTTTTTTTAGCTAAATAGCTTCCTTTACCTTACTGCAGTACTGGTTTCATATCCTCATTGTTCGTTTTTGCTTTTAAATTGCTGTAATCCTGCTCTGATCTCAACACTTCCTGCTTGTCTGTTTCCTTATAACCACAGTGCTGGGAGCTTTTTCATGGTGGTCTAAGCTGTCATTACTGTGTGTCTAAAACTTCCCAGAACCAATCGGATTCATTTTAAAAACAAAACACTGCCCTGGATTTGTTTGTTTTTGTTCCGTGTCTCTCTCTTCTTCCCAGAAACATGAAGCCAGTTAAAAAGTGAAACTAACCTGCAGGCACATTATATGATTGATTTTTTATCTATTTTTAATCATTTTTAAAAGGAATCAGTTAACTTTTATGTCTCTATACCCTGTAAACAGTCATTTCAGCAAAACATTTTTTTTTCCTTTAGTGACCCTTTAATCTTTATCCGCACTACAAACAATGATGGGAGTCACACGTTTCGTATTACAGTTTTCTACAATACATTTCTCACAGTGCTTTAGAGAAAAAAAAGGAGTTTTGGCCTACCTGTTTAATTCCTTATGTTAAAGTACAGTACAGGGCACAGGACTTGTATTCATGAACCCTAGGTTATATGCTGCTACCTTTAGGATTATTGGATGCTGGCAAATACTTTTGTTGGCTTTGCCCCTAGAATGTTCCCATATAAATCCACTTCACTCCATGTAACAGTTTTGTGTACAGTTTTTGAGTAAGCAATAAAACAGATGGGAGGGCTCCCCAGGTAGAACAAAAAGAGACTCAGTCTTGCAAAAAGTCTTGCTGTGCCTGGTATGTAGACTCTGGCATCCCTAGCCACATCCAAACAGTATAGGGAAATTTCCTTGACCTTTTGGTACCTTTTAGCAGCTTTATTTCCTCATATTAAGATTAAATCTGGCGTTTACACACGACCGTTTTTCGGGTTGTAAAAAATGATGTTTTTAATGGTCTAGAAAAAAAGTTTTTTTCAACCCGATCGTTAAACCAGCCTTGCCTACACACCATCGTGAAAAAAAAAAATTCTCTAGGAAAATGCAGTGACGTACAACACGTACGACAGCACTATAAAGGGGAAGTTCCATTCGCATGGCGCCACCCTTGGGGCTGCTTTTGCTGATTTTGTGTTAGTAAAAGACGATTCACGCTTTTCAGTCTGTTACAGCATGATGAATGTGCTTACTCCAGTAACAGTAGTTTTACCAGAACGAGCGCTCCCATCTCATAACTTGCTTATGAGCATGCGTGTTTTTTTCACGTTGTTAAAGCCCACACACGACCATTTTTTATGATGTTAAAAACGACAATGTTAGAAACAACGTGAAAATTAGAGCATGTTCTAAATTTTTAATGGCCATTTTTTACATCATGCACAATCGTTTTTCAAGACAATAAAACAAACTGCATTTTTTTACAACCCGAACAACGGTCGTGTGCACGCATCATAAGTGTAAATATTTGGGCATTACGATTTCTTCTATTATATATGGCTTTATTACCCTAAATCTTATGCCACTGATTTTGATTTCAGGTCACATTCTGTGTCTTAATTTTTAATTGCTTAATGGTATCTTTAGAGATCTTGGGCCAGATTCAGAAAGTATTTACGTTAGCGCATCTATAGATACGCCGCGTAAATACTAAGAATAGCCGGCGTATCTGTTTTCTGTATTCAGAAAACAAGATACGCCGGCTTTCTCCTAAGATACGAGAGGCGTAATTCGCTTACACCATCATATCTTAAGTTGCATATTTACGCTGGGCACTAGATGGCGCTTCCGTTGTTTTTCGCGTACATTATGCAAATGAGCTATTTGCGCCGATTCACGAGCGTACTTGTGAGTTAAGAGTTAGACCGGCGTAAAGTTACCCCTGCTGTAGCAGGCGCAGCCAATGTTAAGTATGGACGTCGGGACCGTGTCGAATTGTACGTCGGTTACGTCGTTTGCGTAAATCGTTCGGGAATGGGGCTCGACGTTAGTTACGTTCACGTCGTTTACATTGAGAAAAAGCGCCGTGATTTCACTCATGCGCACTGGGAAGGTCCACATGCATGCGCATGCGCCGTCCAAAAAAAAACGTCAATTACGTGGGGTCATGATTCATTTACATGAATCACGCCCCCACTTCAGCAATTTGAATTGCGCGGCCTTACGCCGTTCGCATATTATAGAGCAAGTGCTTTCTGAATAAGGCACCTGCCCATAATATTTGCAGCGGCGTAGTGTAAAGAGGAAACGCTACGCCGTCGGAAAGATACATTTTTGTATGTGAATCTGGCCCACACAATTCACACACCCGATACACACCATGTACAGTGTACACTAGCAATACACACACTGTATATACACACACTGTATGCACTACACACTAGGGGGGGGGAGGAGGTGAGAGAGAGAAGAAAAAAGGCTAGTTTCACATATATGCAAATTAAATGTGTTTTTAACCCCATTTAATTTGCATAAAAAAGGAATGTGACTGGCTTTCAATGGAACCGGTTCACACATGTGCGGGGTGGCCAAGGTGTGGTTTTGAAATGGGTCCTGTGGGTTTTTGGGTCCAGGTGCAAATTTAGGGGAAAAATATGCACCTGAATTGCACCGGAAACTGGTGAACAGAAATGCACCGGAAACTGGTGAACAGAAATGCACCGGTCTCCAGACTGCAAACTGAAGCCGCATATATGTGAACCTAGCCTAAGATAAGGATTGAAAAGAGAATACATGGACGATAGAGAAAATAGAGATGGGAGGGGGGGGCAAAGAAAGGGGGAGTGAAAGAATAAAAGATAAAAAGAACAAGAAAGACGGATAGAGAGAAGAAAGGGAAAGATAGAAGGAGAGATAGAAATAGAAAACAATAAATAAGTATAGATAGAGATAAAAGAGAAAAAAAGGAGAACAAAGAGAAAGAGTGGTACATCCTAAAATGTACCATAAAGGGTTTAATATTGTACTAGTGGAAGGGACTTGCGGGCGCAAATTACCTACCTTGCTCCGGGCGCTGACAACCCATGCTAAGCCACTGTCTTGCCCTCCCAACTGGTTTCTGGTTTTGCAGAACTGTGCTGCTCGAACCTTCCCACAGTAAGCTGCGGCATCTGGGAAAGGGAGCATGTGATACACAAATAAAGGAGGATTTGGCTGATATACTTTTTTTTTTCTGTGGCTCTTGCATCATATAGTAACTGTGGGCCAGATTCACCAAGGGCTTACGCCGACTTATCTCGAGATGCGCGGCGTAATTGAAATTTGCCCCGCGCGTATCTTTGCGCCTGATCCTCAAAACGAGATACGCCTGAAAACCATTTTTTTCCGTCCTACCTAAAATAATTACACCGGCGCTTCACGCAAAATACTCTAGACACACCACTGTTTTGATAGGCAAAGATGCAAATGAGGGAGATAGGGCGATCCACAAAATTAAGTTTGGGCATCGTAGGTTACGCCCTGTGCGCACCTGTTAGTTTCCAGGAATAAAGTTACACTTTATAAAAGCAGCCTTAACTTTGCTCCAGCCGTGTAAAGGTCTGCTAAAGCAACACCATTAAGGAAGAGCTGAGCACACACACTTGCCGGACTACAATCTGTATGCCAACATGCCAGGGGCATCCATGATCATAACTAGTGACTTTAGAGGCGCAAAGAAGGAGGAGGGAACAGAGGAGGAGGGCACAGGAGAGGGTCTTCCGCAGACGCCTAGATGTCTTTGCCATGGGGGAAGCAGAGGTGTATCGCAACTTCCGATTCAACCGGGAAGCCATCATGAAAATAACCCGAACCCTGCAGGATGACCTCACCAGCCCCATACAACGCTCACATGCAGTGGAGCCACTGGTGAAAGTCCTGGCAACACTGCATTTCCTGGCCACTGGCTCTTTTCAGCGCACATGTGGAGGTATGGCTGGGATGTCATAAACCTCTATTAGCAGGTGTGTGCACCAGGTTGTCCCTGCAATCCTGAGACGCATGGCCAACCAAATAATAAAACCCTCCCAGGAGGTCCAGCGAATGAACACAGTGACTGATTTTTATAAAATTGCCAGATTCCCACGCACCATCGGGGCCATAGATTGCACCCATGTGGCACTACAGCCCCCCCATGAGATAGAGCACATGTTCAGAAATCGGAAGCTTTGGCATTCAATTAATGTCCAATGTCCAATTAATGCACAGTAAACACACACATTAAAAATGGCACAACGAGAATGCATGCATGCACACCCACTGTGGTCCCTAGCACAGACACATCACATGCACATCTAATTGGATTAGATCCAAGTACCCCCCAATGGTACTTGGGAGCAGTAACGCCCTGCCACGGCTCCAATTATGTCACTGTGCATTCATACACCATTCACATGGACCTGGAATCACTTCTGCCTGGTCCTGGGGATCCCTACTCCACCAAAAATTAGGGTGACACCCTTTTTCACCAGGAATTTCACCCCCACATTCACACATCATTCACACACATAAAACAAATCATAATCACAGTATGAAATAAAAAAATAAAAAAAAGAACATCACAAATGTTTAATGCTGGCGTGAGCTACGCCTGGGCCTGCCACGGCCACGGGCCCTCAGGGGAGACTCATTGGGGGGAGCACGGGAAGGAGGAGACTCATGGGGGGAAGCACGGAAAGGAGGAGACTCATGGGGGGGAAGCACGGGAAGGAGGAGCCTCCCCGGGTGGCTGCCCACCTGCTGCTATCATGGTTATTTAAGGATAAACTCACCAAGGCCAAGATGCTGAGGGCGGCTCCCTTTGCGACCTAGCGCAATCCGCCCCCTGGAGTGGGGACAGAGGGACGGACGCACCATGAGGCACCGGTACCGACAGGCGGACGAAGACTGGATCCGTGGAGCAGAAATTGATCCGGAAGCAGGTTGCTGAGGTCAGCCGAGGAAGCACACGGAGGTAGTCCGGAAGTCCAGGTAGCTGGAGCGGGGAACAGGCAGAAGATTAATCCGGGAAACAGGCCGTGGTCAGGAGAGTTGGAGAGAGCAGGAAGTCCAATAGTTCAAAGCCAAAGGTCAAGAGCAGGAGGCAGCAGCAGTCCGGTAACAATAGCCAAAGGTCAGAAGGGTCAGGATCAAAAGGTCGTAGGTATCAGATACACTCAGGAGCTGTGACAAGCCAGCAACCAGACAGGGGGAATAGGATGGCTTAAATAGCCCGCCTAAGCCACTGATTGGCCAGATGGGGAGCGTGTCCGTGCACGCCCGTGCGCGCGCCTATACCGCACACCTAAAACGTGCACGCGCACGCCCGAGCCGCGCACACGCACGGTAAACGGCCGCGATCGGGCAGTTCTGATGCCCTGACAGCTGCCCTGCCCTCCAAGGCCACGGCGATCCTGTTCAGGCCCAGAGTGAGGGCTGCCGTGTTGGCCTGGAGAGCAATGGTGTTGTCCTGGACAGCCTGGGTCAGGGCAGTCACCTCAAGGGCCACGGCTGTTGTGGCGGCCTGCAGCTCACAAAAGCAGTTTATTAGAGCTACTGAGTTATTGGCCACGTCGCAGACAGACTCCTTGATGGAGGACAGGCTCTCCTCCATCTGGGCCAAAGTCCGGCTGACCTGACCCAGACGTTGTGTCTGACGAGCCTGGTCCTTCTGCAGATTTGCAGGCAGCAACTCGGCCACCCCCCTGGTCTTCTGGGTGGCCTTCCTGCCTGCAGTTGAGGCTTGTGACCTGGGAGGAGGGGGAGCCCACTGGGGGGGCAGCCCTGTTGGGGGAGGAGTGGGAGGGACTACCCATGATGGTGGCCTGACTGCTGTCAGGCGCAAGGGACTCCTCATCCCAACATAACAACAATTCGCTGGCAAGCTCGATCGTCTCCTCATGAACCTCCCCCCCTCATCCTCCTCCCCCTGAACCTCCTCATGAGGGGAGTTGTGGCCACTCCCCTGCCCAGGGGACTCCGGCCTTTCTTGGGGCTCCTCAGCAGCCTGTTGTCCTGGGGGTGGTGCAGCCTGGCCTGATGGCCCAGCAACCTCCTGGCCATCTGTGGAGGACACAAAACATTCACAGTTTGGAGGATCCAAACACTTGGCACATATTCCCTTCCCCCACCCACACATGCTACTCACCAGATGGAAATAAAAAAAAAATACCTGTCCTCACAGGAACATCAGATTCGAAGCCAGGCAGGCCCACCACTTGCTGGCTGTGGAAGCACCGGGCCACCGCTAGTTCCTCCTCAGTCCACCTTAGGTTGCAAGGTGGACCTCCTCCAGTGCCCCTGACATGGGCTGCTTGCTTGGCCAGCTTCTCCCAGACCAGGCTCCGAAGATCGTTTATCTTCTTCTGTATCCCACTGGGGGTCCTCGTCCCCCTCCCCCTCCGCATTGATCCGGTCAGTTATTTTCTGAATGATCTCCCTCTTCTTGGCCAGGGTGACCTTCCGGCTATCAGCGCCATGCAGAAATGGCCCAAATTGGGTGATCGCCCTGGCCAGCAAGTGCTTCTCTCGCACCGAGAAGTTTAATTTTCTTCTTTTAGGTGCCATCTCCCAACACAGCACTCAGCAACAGACACAAAATTCAAACACAACAAACAAACACAAAAAGACACAGAACAGACAGTCAAAAAGACACAGAACAGACACACACAAAGATCAGACAGAAAAAAAAAAGAAGAAAAACACAAGCAGACAGCTAATACAAATGAAAAAAAAAAAACAGACATAAAAAAACCCTCCGAAAATACACACAGCTTCTACAACCTCCTACTACAATACATCTTTAATATAACACTACACTCACCAACAAACAGCCACAGGCAACAGAGCAAAAGACACTTGCTTTGGGAAGGGAAACACAGGGATGTACTTTTGCAATTGAAGGGCGTTTGTCTGGGGCTATTTAAGCACAGGGCGATTCTCAAACTAAGTATGCTTGGCCTTTTTCCTATCTCACTGATTGCGCCGAGTCAAGTTCTGCACATGCCCAGTGAGGGGCAGATTCGTGCGCGCATGCGCAGTACGGCCAGCCCAGGATCACGGCTAATTTGAACGGAGCACGCCCACTTACTTCCCACTTGCAATAACCCCGCCTTACGCCTCGGGATTTACGTTGCACTGGCGCAAATTTGGGCGCAAATGCACTGTGGATACGGCACTTACGTCAAAAAATTAAGGCGACCTAACTTAAATTAGATACGTTTGGAGTAACTTAATTTGTTCCGCTCTACCTGACTCTGGCCCTGTGTTACCAAATTAGACTGCCACACATGAGCCTTTAGATGTACTTGAACTTTTACAGGTATTAGACTTAAAGGTGTCACATTCGTTCTTACTTATATATAGCAATTGTTTACAAAATGTGCCTTAGTATAAAAATATTAAAACTTGCCCTTGCTTAAATCAAAGAGTGCCTATATAGTCTCATGCATGACCATATTTGAACTAAAGCAGCAACTAATTTTATGAAGCCGCATCCCAATCCAGAACACAAAATTATCACTGCTCCACTAAATTTTGTAACACTTTGCAAACAACTTACAAGTAGGGGTGCTATAAAGGTGTAGTGTTTAGATATAAAGGGCCGGATTCAGATACATTTGATGTATCTGTCCGGCGGCATAGCGTATGCTGTTTACGCTACGCCGCCACAAATATTATGGGCAAGTGCCTTATTCAGAAAGCACTTGCTCCATAATATGCGGCGGCGTAGCGTAAAGTGCCCGGCGTAAGGCCGCGCAATTCAAATTTGTGATGTGGGGGCGTGATTTATGTAAATGAATCATGACCCCATGTAATTGAAGTTTTTTTTGGGACGGTGCATGCGCCGTCCGTGGACGTTCCCAGTGCGCATGCGCAAAATCATGTCGCTATTTGTCAATGTAAATGACGTGAACGTAACTAACGTCGAGCCCCATTCCCGAACGATTTACGCCAATGACGTAACCGACGTACAATTCGACGCTGTCCTGACGTCCATACTTAACATTGGCTACGCCTCCTATAGCAGGGGTAACCTTACGCCGCTATAACGCATACGCAAACAACGTAAACTACGACGGCCGGCCGCAAGTACATTCGGGAATCACCGTAAATCCCTCATTTACATATTCGAACTACGGAAGCGCCACCTAGCGGCCAGCGTAAAAACTGCAACTAATATACGACGGTGTAACAGAATTACGCCGCTCATATATTAGCAGAATTCCGGCGAATCTTCTTTTCTGAATAGCAAAAAAAGATACGCCGGCTATTCTTAGTATTTACGCGGCGTATCTCTTGATACGATGACGTAAATACTTTCTGAATCTGGCCCATACTAATATATATATATATATATATATATATATATATATACATACACCCGCGCCCACACACAAATATGTTGAGGAAGCAGCTTATATGCACAATTGATTCACGCAACAATTTAAAGAAAAGTTGAATTAAGCCTTACTATGCACACTACATTTTACCTATAAGGTGCTGGATGACCATGTTACCTCTCCCTCTGTGTTATCCAATGCAATTTAAAGCATACAGTCTGTGACAAATCACCCATGACTGGCACTTTATGAGTGAAAATAGTACAATTCCGCCCGTGTTTCCACTCTGGCTATGTCCCTGCTGATGCATTTTAATCAAATTCTTCCAGTTTAAGTAAAACAATCTGTCATTCTGCCTACGCTGCTGCTGGTGGTGTCACAATATGAATGGGATGTATTAAAAATTAAAATGATTGGTTTTACTTTCCATCAGGATGAGAAGTGAGCACTGCTGCCACACGACCCTATCGCTCCTCAGACCCATCTGTCTAGCCCTGTGCCATGGTGCCAGTCATAAACTGCTCTTCAGTGCCTATTAAATCATGGCTGGGCCATCGGGAGCTCTAGCACAAGACACAAATGAGAAAACCACCTTCAAATCATAAGCAGCTATTTGCTAACAGAGGCCATGAAAATGAACTCTGGAAAAAAAAAATGATTCAAAATTTAATATGATCCCATCTTTGGCTCTTACAGTAATGAATATAGTAAAAATCTAATATAGTCTTATCTATAACATAAATAGCATTCTCATTTTGCACAGTTCATGACTGATCAGTGAGTACAGAAATTAAAACCTAAATTATGTGATGAGAGTTCTATGAGCAAAATAGACTAACAGGGAATAGAAAACATCACATCAAATCTATACATATACATACATCTATACAAATCTATTCATATACTCTGTATTATTATTATTATTTTACCATGATTACAATTTTAGATACTAGTTACATGAAGAGATCAAAGAGTATTAGCATTTTCAGCTCCAAAGACAATGTACTATTTGTACAAGACATAGTAACATTTTAAAGACACCTGTAATTTAAATGTTAGTGCACCCATGAGCTTGCTGAAATGCTGGCTTGTTTTGTTCTCTGTGTCCTCTTGTCTTGAAAAGAAAGACTAAAACTGCTTATCAAGAACACTTCAGTCTTCAGGGGGGGAATTCTGGCTTATAGAGCTTCAGCATAGCCACAATATCTACCATGCACACTCCTTGCCTAAACTACAGCTGCACCTGATTACATTTGTTAGAAAAAAAAGCTGGAGAATAGTTTATTGAAATAAAACAGGACCAAAGGACCAACAGAAATGGAACAGCTAAAGATTAAAGCTGTAGTAAACTTTGACAATGTGACAACATTTCAGCAATATATCAATTAATCTAGCTGTTTGCAATCAAAACGCTGCAAATAGTATGCTCCAAAAACGTACTTGCTGAATTTGTGAAAGCTCCATTTTGTTCATCGCCGCCGCCATTACAACTCCTGTCTTCCACATCTGTATATAATTTATTTATGCCCTTAGTATGTATCCCTGGCCATAATCCCGCACATAGACATTGTTGGTTGAAGCCAAGCCTCATTTTTGTTTCTGGTTACTACAGAAAGTACTGTATGTCCAGCAAATTGGAGACAATCCTATTATGCGTCACAAGGGGTCCAGGCTCAGCTTTCAATGGGGAGGGAGTGTCGCGGGACCTCAGAGCTGATGTAGAAAATGACGCAGCCCCAGCATAGACTCAGCATTTTTCCGGCAGCATAAGCTTGCCGGAAAAATAGGGCTAACGGCGCATGCGCCAGTGACCTCAATTAAAAGAAAATTAAGGATTACTCTGAAAGCATGCAGGTAAGAAGTAATTAAAATAGCAAACAATACTATGGTATGCACTAATTTATTTAAATTGACACTAAAGGTTTATTTTTTAAATAACAAACATGTCATACTTACCTCCACTGTGCAGCTAGTTTTCCACAGAGTGGCCCCAAGCATCCTCTTCTGGGGTCCCTCAGCAGCTCTCATGGCTCCTCCCTGCATTAGATAACCCCCTTGGAGAAGTACTCTCCTGAGGGGGTTACCTCGCGGGCGCGCTCCTGAGTCATTCCTTCGGTGTTCATAGAGTGTATGATTTGGCCCCGCCCCCGGGGCCCGCTTTATTGAATTTGATTGACAGCAGTGGGAGCCAATGGATGCCCTGCTATCAATTTATCTAATCAAAGCAATGACTCCATAGAGAGGAGGATGGTGGGACACGCCGAGGAGATGAACGGGCTCAGGTAAGTAAAACGGGGGGGGGGGGCTGTTGGGGGGGGCGATGACTGCCAGGTTTTTTTCACCTTAACACAAATCTTTACAATCCCTTTAAGGCCTCGTACACACCATCGGACTTATCCGATGAAAACGGTCCGCGGACCATTTCCATCGGATATGTCCGATCGGGAGTTTGATCCGATGGCGTGTACACACCATCGGATCAAATTCCCCGCCGCCGGACGGCGCGGTGATGCGGCGGTGACGTTGACGCGGCCACGTCACCGCTACGTCACCGCACCAGGAAGTAAAACACTTCCGCGCATGCGCCGAATACATTCGGCGGCGGCGCGGCGGCGGTGGGGGACGACATGTCTGCTGGTAAGTGTACTAACCAGCAGACATGTCGGGCGGACAGATTCCCACCGGATAGATTTCAAAGCATGCTTTGAAATCTGTCGGGTGGAGAAATCTGTCCGCTAGCCCATACACACGAGCGGAGATGTCTGCTGAAACGGTCCATCGGACCGTTTTCAGCGGACATATCCCCTCGTGTGTACGAGGCCTAAAGGAAACTGCTCAGAATAGGTATACAACTGCTTTAAGGATATGTTTAAAAAAAACACACATAAATGTTTGTTCTCCAATGCAGGAGGCTGGGAGATGAGGGGCCAGCAGCAAGGGAACCCTTGGGGAATAAAATCCATTGAATAAAAACGTGAAAAAAAGTCATCCAATGTTTACTATGTGGACCCCCGGTCTTGGCTGGAGGGTTGTTGATGTTCGACATTTCCCATGGTCACATTTGTGTTTATTGTGCATTATTAAGCTGTGTTATGTTATGTTTATTTGTCCACATCCCCTGTGTGGGATTACCATAATTGTTTTCTCATTCTTTCAAAAAAAAAATTTCAATAAAAAAGATTGTACCTGAAAAATCCTCCAATGTAAGTTGAGGAAGTGACTAGCAGAAAGGGAAAACAAAGTTTACTACACAAGAGGAGCACAAGGTATTGTGGGATATATAGACCATTTGCTTTGATCAAGTGATAACTATGGGATGTGTACAGTGTGAAATTCCCAACCAAGAAGTGCAAAGATGTGGCCAGGAAAGAGACAGCAGAAGTCAAGTTTTAAAGTGGTAAAAAAACTACCAAAAAAAACCTTCAACCCTGGTTTACACCAGTGCGATTTGTCATCGGATCTGAGAGTTCAAAATTGCATGACAAGTCGCATCCATTTGCAGGAATGGAACCATTCAAATTGTTGTGACTCAAGCCGCAGTGACTTTGAAAATGGTTAGTGCACCACTTTTTTGGAGATTTTATTGCGACTTGCATTTACTTATCTTAAATGAAGTCGCAAGCTGCAATGAAATCAAAGGTTCAAGTTGCACTGATCTGCCCCCTTGTATTAAAGTATTGATAATAAATTGAAGCTAGAGGGAATTAATAACTAAGAAAACTTCAGTAGTAAGCTGTGTACCGTGGAGTAGGACAAGATAAACACTACACTTGTTTCTTCTGTGTGTTCATGTGTTTTGGATGTGTTATATGTAAAACAAACTGTCCTGAAAGAAATGCATCAACTGTTATTGCTGACCTTTTCTAAAAATGAGGGGATCCAGAGCAAGTAGGGCATTCTGATTTTTCATTACCTTTAACTGCTGCATTTTTCCTCTAGGTCATTTACTTAGATACTAGAGACTAGCATTTTTAGAGTTTAATTTTATTGTTTGTTATTGTGTCTTCTTTCCATTTGTTAATGATTTTTTCTGTCTTAGTTGAATGTAACCCCCTACGCTCATCAAAACAATCCCCAAATTATCCAACCAAATATTAATTCAAAGCTAAATACACAATCAAGTAGTAAAGGAAGCAGCTATCACCTGAAAATAAACTCACCAAACTGCAAAAATGCATTAACAAATATATTTATCTCTTAAACAGAACAGCGCTTCCATACAGTTTAAATCAGTAATAATAGATATACATAAATAGTAAACAACTTCAAGTAATATATTCTAGTGTATAATGTTATCACACATATAAATAAAAAATAGTGATCAAAAAGTCTATATAATAAAAAAGTTCATATAGAAGTCCCATACACCATCCAATAAATGCACAATCACAGATGAATTTACAAATCTCTCCTCAAAAAATAATCTTCACCTTAAACACAGTGCCCTTCACTCCACCTGTGTCTCTCACCTTCTCTGCAGATAACCTGCGATCTGTACTATTTGATCTACTTTTTGATTTCTCTAAAGTGTTGCTAAACCCACAACAGTAAAATCAGTCTGTATATGCAGTAAAGCATGCTCGTTATACTCACTGTGAAACCTAAGGGGTTAATCTTCTGCATTGTACAGGCTGCTTGATCCTGTATGCACAGATCCCCCCTCCCTGCACTGTCCCCCTGGACAAGTCGGGATAAGACAGAGCCTTTTGAGTCAAGCTGAACATGCTCAGTTTGGTGTGTATTGCTAGAGAGTTTTTTTTTTCTTGGGAGAGTGCATATGATCAGCACAGTGCCCTGCGGCCTGTTAGAATAGCTCAGTGCAGTATGAAAACTCCTCCTACAAGCTTCACCAGGAACTGATAGAAATCACAAGACTGCTATATACTGCTGATGAGAAAAGGTATTTAGCAGTTTATATTTTCACAAAAAATAATTGCATTTCCATGTGCTGTGTACAGTGGGGGACCAGACATAGTGAATGCAGGGTCCTTGGTTTAGGAACACTTTAAGTTACCTTTGGAACTGAGGATTTGATGATAGGGCTGTGTGGATATATCGAGTGGAGCAGTGTCTCTGTGTTAACAAAGTGCATTTGACCACCTTTAGCACAATGAGGTCCTGCAGAGAAGGCGAGTGGACACTCATAAGGTGGGGTGAAGGGCACTGTGGTGTGTTTAGGGGAAAGATAATGTTTTGAGAAGAGATTTGCATATTCGTTTTGGGATTGCATCTTTATTGGATGGTGCATGGGACTTCTATATGAATTTTTTTATTATATGATGATGATGAATGAAAACTTGTATAGCGCGGCACATGCGAACTGAATCGCCTCTGGGCGCTTGTTGTTCCTGTCTCCTTTGATATCAAAAGAGAAAAGTCTTGACCTTTTTCCTAAATGCTAGGTGGTTCTCCTCCAACCGAATGGTGGTTGGTAAAGCGTTCCATAGTCTATGGACTTTTTTATCACCATTTGTGTTTTATACATGTGATAACTAAATACCATTATAAACTAGTATATGTTTAGTATATATTACTCAGAGTTGTTTACTATTTATGCATATATTTATTATTATTGATTTGAATTGTATGGAAGCGCTGTACTATTCAGGAAATTAATACATCGGTGCTGTTTGTTTACAATTTTGCATTATGGGTGTCAGAAAACTTTATTTTGGGACAGTGGTAGGATCTTTATAATGTTTCCATATTTGCTTAGCTGCCATTATCATTATGAGGTAGTCTCCGTTTTCTTGTTTGATTTCTACTTAGAATTACAGAGAACTCAGGGACTTTTACTTCTGTTGCTGAATTGAGTGTAGGTGTAGAAGCCAATGTGAGTCCACATACTGGCAACTATATAGTTAGTTAGTTATGCTGGCCATACATTAAAGGGGTTGTAAAGGTAAAAAAAAAACATCTGTGTATTAGCGCCCCCCGAGCCCCCCTTTACTTACCTGACCCTTCGAAAGTCCCACGCCGTGAATGCGCAGGCTTCTGGGCCATCTTCCTGACTCATTCATTGGTTGATTGAAAGCAGCACAGACATTGGCTTGTGCTTCTGTCAATCACATCCCGCAGTGCGCTGGGGGGCAGGGCAGATAGATACAGTGAGCTGCTATGGCCACCGGCTGCATCACAGGAGCACGCCTGCAAGCACTCAACACCATGCAAGCTCTCATTAGGTGTTGAGTCCTTGAGAAGGGGGAGCCGAGACAGCTGCAGAGGGACCCCAGAAGACATGGATCAGGGCCACTCTGTGCAAAACGAGCTACACAGTGGAGGTAAGTATAACATGCTTGTTATTTAAAAAAAATAACTTTAGTGACCCTTTAACCACTTCATGACCACCGCATGTACATATACGTCGGCAGAATAGCACATACAGGCAGATGGACTTACCTGCCTAGACGTGGGTCGGGGGTCCGATCGGGACCCCCCGGGTACTTGCAGCGGTCGGTCATTCCGTGAGTGCAATCCGGAATGAGTGGGCGGCTGTTCGTTTTTGTCCGCCCCCTCCGGATCGCTCCCAGCGAATCCGCTCCCTCCCTGCTCTGCACTTCCTCTGCCTGTATAATGTAAACACAGGCAGAGGAAGTGATGTCAGCTCTCCTCTCGGTGGTATTTTCAATCCGCCGAGAGGAGAGAAGACATCACAAGTGAGTCGCACTAACACTACACTGACACCACACACATAGGCACACTTAACCCTTTCAGATCACCCCCCCAGCCCCCTGTCACAGTGTCACTAATAGCAGTGATCATATATTTTCTGATCACTGCATTTAGTGTCAGTGTGACAGGCAGTTAGTGTTAGGTTCAGGGCAGCCCCCGTACCCCCCCTAATAAAGGTTTAACCCCTTGATCACCGCCCTAGTTAACCCTTTCACCCCCTATTGCCAGCGTCACTAAGCGATTGTTTTTCTGATCGCTGTATTAGTGCCACTGTTGCCGCTAGATAGCTATTTCTTTTTTTATTGCAATTTTTTTTTGGGGCTGAATACATTTTGGCCTAAATGTTTGACTAAAATTTAGTTTATTCGATTTTTCTTATAACAAGAAGTAGAAAATTTTTGGTATTTTTCCGTTTATATCGCAAAAAATAAAAATCGTAGAGACAATCAAATACCATCAAAAGAAAACTCTATTTGTGGGAAGAAAAGGACACAAATTTTGTTTGGGAGCCATGTCGCACGACCGCGCAAGTGTCTGTAAAGTGACACAGTGCCGAATTGTAAAAACACATTTGGGCATTTAGCAGCATGTTGGTCCGGGGCTTAAGTGGTTAAGTTATTTGTTTTGTTCAGATGGCAGTCTAAACAGTGTGGATTGATTAATCTCTCCTCCAGCTATTATATTCTGACAACTGGCTCCAGCGGTTGTCACAATACCTGCACAGTGCTTGCATCCAATTGAATACAGGCGATGTTCAGTCGGCAATTCTCCATCCAGCTCCATCAACAAAAGTCAATTGTTTCATTGACCTTTGATGGACGGGGTGATGCTGACAGGGGCACCATTGGCTAGGCATGTGCATTTCGTTTCGTTCCGAATCGAAATTCGGACGAATTTTCCATTATTCGGACATTCGGATGCATACGAATTTCCGAATTGCTATAACAGCGAAAAATTTCGACCGTTTTCGGAATTCGTTCATTTTCGACCGAATTTCGAAAAAAAAAAAAAAAAATGGTCGAAATCGATTTTTTTTTTCGAATTCCGAATCGAATACCCGCGGACTAAATTCGATCGAAATTCGAAAAAAAAAAAAAAAAAAAAAAAAAAAATATTTTCGAATTTAATTCGAAAAAAATTCTATTCGAAAAGAGACTGTTTTCTAATCTGGTTGAAATATTTTCGATTTCGACCGTTTTTTTCGAAATTCGGTCGAAAACGAACGAATTTGAAAAACGGTCGAAATATTTTCGATTTCGACCGTATTTTTCGAAATTCGGTCGAAAACGAACGAATTTCGAAAACGAATTCAACACATGTAACGAACCTAACTTAACGAAATTTATTAAATGACGAATTGAAACGAAACGAAACGAAACAAATTTTTCACTTTTGCACATGCCTACCATTGGCTTGAATTTAATGCTTCATTGGCTGAAATTCAAACCATATATATAAGCCTTTAGTTAGTTAAAAGACAAGTTTGGGGTAAACCAAACATTTGGCTAACTAGATAAATTGGGTATTTTTGCTAAAATATCAAGCAGCTTAATATATGTTTACATTTACCTTCTGTCTCAGAGAGATACTGAATTATAATGTTGTCCACGTGTCATTAAATTAGAAAAATCAGGTTTTAATTTGATAAGGGAATCACAGAGAGAGATGAAAGAATCCTGAACTTGGACATACAAAGGTATTCATCTACCAGCAGATCTCCTGCCACAGTGTAAAAACAGATTTAATCTAGGTATGCTCCTGATAGATAAATGTTTTGTCATTTATGGTTCTTTACTCCAAAAAACAAAGGGTACCGGTCCAATCATGGGCAATGAAGAACTCTTTGGTCTTTGTGATAATTACAAACAATAACCAGGCAGGTTGATTATGTTGGCCTTGAAGAAGAAATACTAAATAACAGATCAAGAAGCCAGTGACCAAGGAACCATAGACACTGAGACAAGGGACCAAAAAGCCAACCAATGAGTGTCAATCTGAGAGACAATATGGATTCTCATGTAATAAAGCATATTTAAATACATCCAAAAGCTAAATGCAATTAAAAAAAAAAAAAAAGCTAATTTCACAGTACCTTCAACAGATGCCCAGATCTAGCTCTGCAAAAAAAGGTATCATTTGGGCATACAATTCCTGATGGTATAAAATCTGGATCAGTTCAGCCAAGGTCAGGACACATTGATATTACCAAGCCAAGAAAGACAATGGCCCAGATTCAGGTACATCTGCGCATTATTGGACCGGCGTAGCGCACCGCCTTTACGTTAGACTTGCGCAATTTTGCCGCGTAATCACCCTATTCTCGTAGCTTTTGCGCAGGAAATTGCGCATGCGTAATGTTTTTTCAGAGGCGTAAGGAGGAGTAATACAAATTGGGAAGGACGTGGGCGTGTTACATTGAAATGAGCCGTGACCCCATGCAAATGAAGGGCCGGCCGGCTCGCGCATGCGCGCTTGAAGCATACCATGTCAGCTCCGCTGTGCGCATGCTCACAACTCGGGAGCGGCGCAATCATTGAAATTGGAAATGGACTAGGGCAACGTTGTGAACTACGCAAACAGCATAAATAGACACACACAAATGCACTTGCTTTGCAAAAGTACATCCCTTTGTCCCTTCCCATTTAACCAAGTTCTTTTGTCCTGTTGTTCATTGCGGTGTGTTTTGTAGTTGTCAGATTAGTGTTCTGTGTGATCAAGTGTTTGTTAGTAGATTTTTTAAAGTGGTTTTTGATAAGTGTTTGAGAGACTGTTTGTTTGATTGATATATTTGTGTTTGTTTCTTTTCCTGCTGTATTTTTGTTTTGTTTTTTTGTGACTGTTTATTGCTGAGTATTTTTCTCTCTGTGTGTGTTTTTGATTGGTTGGTTGTGCTTGTTTGTGTGCGTGAATTTTGTTGACTGGGACTGATTTTTTTTGGAAGGATGACTGAGAGAAAACGAAAGCTGAATTTTACAGTTGTGGAAAAACAAATTCTTGCCCGGGCCATTAACGAGTATGGGCGTTACCTCCACGGCCCAGAGAGTGCCAACACCACCTTGGCCA
The DNA here is from genome assembly GCA_029574335.1 of Rana kukunoris. Classification (NCBI taxonomy): domain Eukaryota; kingdom Metazoa; phylum Chordata; class Amphibia; order Anura; family Ranidae; genus Rana; species Rana kukunoris. The sequence goes on along the minus strand of CM056059.1, from coordinate 53,986,410 downwards.
GGAGGAGGGAGATTTTGGATAGGATCACTGAGCAGGTCAATTCAGCGGGGCAGGGGGAGACACGGACCCGGTCTGGGATTGACAAAATAATCAATGACCTCCGGCGTCTGGTCAAACAGAAGATGGCCAGAATGCATGCCCATGCCAGGGGCACAGGAGGGGGCCCCACATGCCGTATTAGGCTGACAGTGGAGGAGCGTGCAGTGGCCCTGACCTTTCATCGGCATGAAGTTGAGGGCCTGCCCGGCTTTGATTCAAGTCCGGAGCCCGTGGTGCCAGGTAAGTTTTTTTTTTTTAATATCAGGTGTGTAGCATGTGTGGGGGAGGGGGTGAAAGGGAATATGTGGCAAGTGTGTGGATCCTCCAACCTGTGAATGTTTTGTGTCATCCACAGATGTGCAGGAGGGTGCAGGGCCATCTGGCCTGACCGCACCAACCCCAGGACAGCAGCCTAATGAGGCCCGCCCAACAAGGCCGGAGTCCGCGGAGGAGGTTCAAGACGAGCAGGAGAATCATGAGGAGGAGGAGAATCATGAGGAGGAGGAGAATCATGAGGAGGAGGAGTCCATGTCAGGCACTGGACGTTTGGCTTTTGAGGACTCTTCCCCTCTGGCTGGCAGCAGGCAGGCCTCCCTAAGGGGGAGCCCCCCTCCTCCCCCAACATGGCTCCCCTCACAAGGGCCTCCCCTTCTCCCCGGCCACAAGCATCAGCTGGAGGCAGGATGTCATCCCAGACCACCAGGGGGTGGCCGATCTCCTGCCCGCCACTCTGAGAAGGGACCAGTTCCTCCAGACCCGCCATCTGGGACAGGTCAGCCAGACATTGGTGCGGATGGAGGAGAGCCTGTCCTCCATCAAGGATACGCTGGGGAACCTGGACTCCCATTCCCGGGCTTTCACAACCTGCCTAAACGAACTGCAGATGACATCAGCAGGCGTTGGGCAGGATGTGAGGGCCCTTACCCTGGCTATCCAGGCCAACACGGCAACACTTGGTGCTGCCCTGGACAGAATAGCCGTGGCCTTGGAGGGCAGGCTGCCAGGTGGGCAGAGATCAGGGGCTGCTCCTCCTTCCCCGGTTTTAACCCTTCCCCATGAGTCTTCCATGAGAAGCCGGGGCCGTGGCCGGGGGCGCCCCAGGCGTGGCTCACGCAAAGGGCATTAATTTGTTTTTCCCCTTTTTTTTTATATATTTTTTTTTTTTTTTGCTGGAACTTTTTTGCTTTTGCAGGTAATTTTTTTTTTCGTGTTGTGAATGCTGTGTGAATGTGGGGGTGACATTCCTGCCGGAAAAGGGGTGTCACCCTCAATTTTGGTGGAGAAGGGTACCCAGGACCAGGGAGAAGTGATCCCCAGGTCCGTGTGAATGGTGTATGAATGTACAGTGACATAATTGGAGCCTTGGCGTGGCGTTGCTGCTCACAAGTCCTGCATGGTGGACTGGTGCCAATCCAATTTGATGTGGATGTGGTGTGTGTGTGCTAGGGACCACAGTGTTGTGCATGCATGCATTCTCATTGTGCCATGATTAATGTGTGTGTTTAACGTGCAAAGATGCCCAATGTGAGTTGTCTCCTGGCTGCTCTTCCCTCAGAAGACGGGGTAGCCTCGGTTAGGGGGGGATTGTCTGGTTCAGGGGTCAGGTCATCACATAGGTCAATCTGCAGGCCCTTTCCTACTGCGAAGTTGTGCAGCATGCAACATGCACCGATGATCTGGCACACAAAGTTTGGGGAATACAAGAGGGTACCCCCAGACTTATCCAGGCATCGGAAACGTGACTTTAGGAGGCCAAAGGTGCGCTCCACCACTGCTCGTGTTTGGGCATGTGCTTGATTGTATCTTTCCTCTCCTGGGGTTTGGGGGTTCCGGATAGGAGTCATGAGATGGGGTCCCAGTGGATATGCAGAGTCACCTGTAAGGGAAAAGACAGGAGGATGTTAGTCATGCATGTGCCCCTTGTGATGTGCATCATGGGAGGGGATAGTCATGCCTGCCACCCATGTCACTCACCAACCAGCCAGGTGTCCCCATACACGTTCTGATCGAATTCCAATCGGATGTGGCATTGATTGTATATGTAGCTGTCATGGCTGGACCCTGGGTGTTTGGCACGGACGTGCCATACAGTGGTTGACAGCGATATTGTGTCAATCTCACTCCCTTTCTCGGCGAGATTGAGCACTTGCGAGCCCCATCGCGGGAGCCAGCGCCGAGCTGGCTTGCCGCGATGGAGACAAAGCCGTCATAGAAGCGACGGGGATCCGACGCGGATTCCCGCCAATTCTACACGTGGGCGGAGTTTGTTATGAATCCTGAGAAGGAAGTCCCCGCCGGATTTTAAATAAAAATCCGGCATGGGTTCCCCCCTCAGGAGCATAACGGGCCCTTAGGTCTGGTATGGGTTGTAAGGAGACCCCCCTACGCCGAAAAAACGGCGTGGGGGTCCCCCCACAATCCATACCAGACCCGTATCCAAAGCACGCCGGCCGGCCGGTCAGGAGGGGAGTGGGGGACGAGCGTGCGCCCCCCCCTCCTGAGCCGTACCGGGCAGCATGCCCTCAACATGGGGGGGTCAGGTGCTCTGGGGCAGGGGGCGCACTGCGGCCCCCCACCCCAGAGCACCCTGTCCCCATGTTGATGAGGACAGGGCCCCTTCCCGACAACCCTGGCCGTTGGTTGTCGGGGTATGCGGGCGGGAGGCTTATCGGAATCTGGAAGCCCCCTTTAATAAGGGGGCCCCCAGATACCGGCCCCCCACCCTAAGTGAATGAGTATGGGGTACCACGTGGTACCTACCGGAGCATGATGGGACTGCGACGTCACAAGACAGGCCTATATAACTCGCTGCGAGCCGCGCGCCAGCCATAACAGCGGAAGGAAGCGTCGCGTCAACATCTGGAGAAGAGAAGAAGAAGAAGACGTCACAGAAGAGGGGACTCGCCGCCGCCAGTAATTGAACTAACACGAAGATAGCGGCGGCGAGTCCTGAAGAAGAAGAAGACCCCCGGAGAGCGGAGAAGACCCCCGGAGAGCGGAGAAGACCCCCGGAGAGCCGGAGAAGACCCCCGGAGAGCCGGAGAAGACCCCGGAGAGTGGGAGAAGACCCCCCCGCCGCCGAAGATGTCGAAGGAAGCCCGCCGGGTGGTCGGCGCTTTTATCAAAGCGCCCCCCCCCGGCGGCGGAAGAGAACCAGACGGCGGTGAAGAACAGCGGCACCCACCCCTCCGCAGAAGCCCGCCGGAGGGGGGCGCTTTTATAAAAGCGATCATACACACCCCCCCCCGGCGGCCAACTAATAAAATATTTCAATACACTGTGTGGTTTATTTGTGTTTACACTTTTCTTGCAGGTGAATGGGTATGGGTACAATGTACCCCATACTCATTCACTTAGGGTGGGGGGCCGGTATCTGGGGGCCCCCTTATTAAAGGGGGCTTCCAGATTCCGATAAGCCTCCCGCCCGCATACCCCGACAACCAACGGCCAGGGTTGTCGGGAAGGGGCCCTGTCCTCATCAACATGGGGACAGGGTGCTCTGGGGTGGGGGGCGAGCGTGCGCCCCCTGCCCCAGAGCACCTGACCCCCCCATGTTGAGGGCATGCTGCCCGGTACGGCTCAGGAGGGGGGGGCGCACGCTCGCCCCCCACTCCCCTCCTGACCGGCCGGCCGGCGTGCTTTGGATACGGGTCTGGTATGGATTGTGGGGGGACCCCCATGCCATTTTTTCGGCGTAGGGGGGTCTACTTACAACCCATGCCAGACCTAAGGGCCCGTTATGCTCCTGAGGGGGGAACCCATGCCGGATTTTTATTTAAAATCCGGCGGGGACTTCCTTCTCAGGATTCATAACAAACTCCGCCCACGTGTAGAATTGGCGGGAATCCGCGTCGGATCCCCGTCACTTCTATGACGCACTCGCTGGAATGTGCTTTTACTATTCCAGCGAGTGCGAGATGTCGGCAGCCTGTCGCCGAGAATCAGCGCGATGCTGTCGTGCTATAAACACATTCTCGGCGGCAGGCACTGTATGAGGCCTTGGGCATCGACTATCACCTGTACATTGATGGAATGCCAATGCTTCCGATTGCGGTACATGTGCTCTGTCTCCTGGGGGGGCTGGAGTGCCACATGTGTGCAATCAATGGCCCCCACAGTGCGTGGGAATCTGGCTATTCTGTAGAAATCTGTCATTGCCTTCAGCCGCAGGTCCTCAGTGGTGGGTTTGATGATTTGGATGGCCATGCGTCTGAGAATTGCAGGGACAACCTGGTGCACACATCTGCTCATGGAGGATTGTGACATCCCAGCCACCACTCCACTTGTACGCTGAAAAGAGCCACTGGCAAGGAAATGGAGTGTTGCCAGTACCTTGACCAGTGGCTGCACTGCATGTTAGCGGTGTGTTGGGCTGGTGATGTCCTCCTGCAGGGTTGTGGTTAATTCCAGGATGACATGAGGGGTGAATCTGAAGATGCGAAACACCTCAGAATCACTCATGCCAAACAGGTCTATGCGGGTGCGGTATATCCTCTCCCGTGCCATCCTCCGTGCCCTCATCCTTCTTTGTTCATCTAAAGTCAGTAGTATAGCTATGCGCGACGATGCCCCTGGCATGTTGGCATACAGATTGTTGTGCAACACGTGTGACTGCTGAGCTCCTCACTAACAGTGTTGCTTTATCTAACAAGTAGACTTTTTTTCTCTTTTTAGACCAGCTTTTATATGCTCTAATTTTAGACAGGACATTTTGCTGTTGCGCACACTGCGTCGCCTGCGCTGCCCCAACGTTGTTTTGTGGATCCCCATAAGTCCCTCATTAGCATATTTGATTAGCAAATAAATGGTGTGTCTAGCGCACTTTTGCGCGGACGGATGCGCCAGTCTAACGAAATTACGCGGGACAAAAAAAAGCAGATTTTTGGCGTATCTCGTTCTGGGGATGCCGCGCATCGAAACGCACGCGCACATTTCGACTTACGCACGCGCATCTCCTGTTGCGCAGGCGTAATCGCTCTGTGAATCTGGGCCAATATTTCTAGAAATGTCAGCAATAAAGAAATAAAATCCATCTAAATCACCAAATTAACTGGGTGTTCGAGAAACTTAAAATAATTATCCAGTTGCTTTTAAAGGATAAAACCTCTAAGTACACAGATTTGGATACAATGAAATGTCTGCTCCAAAGTTATATTTACCATTTGATTTGATTACTATTAGCAGAAAATCCAGATGGACAAAACACTTAAAACAGCCTTCAAAAAGTCACTTGATTTACAGAAAATTCAATCCTCAGGTAATCTACAAGACATAAACCTCAAAGTCTGTAAAATTAAAGTAACTTCCACAGAAACCACACCGATTCCACCATGGCAAAGCCTTGTACAAAATGTCAAGTGTACTCATTGCGTACTGCAGCCTAAGCTTCCTGCACACTAAAAACTAATAAAACTGCTTTTGTGGTTGAGCAACAAAAAATAAAAAAAAATAAAGGAACTGCAAAACAGTCTATGAAAAATACTAAGCTGAAAATAGCTGACAACAAGGCAATTCATACATCCAGGCTAGATAGTTTGATTATCTTCGATAACGGCTTTTTACAACAAGCAGTAAGGATAAACAAGTAAACATGTAAAAGGTAGCCTGACACCCCACCTGCTGACTGGACAGAATACTACAAAATCTGCAAAAACACCACCATTCATTCCCTTTTAATGTAAACCTGTTATGAAAGAATATGTAGGCCACCTTTGCTGATTTCCTTCTGTTAAAAGACATCTGACTATAATATCTCCAACTGTATAATATAGTATATATAATACTGACATTCCCTTTATTTCAAGATCTAATTTTTACAGTGAAGATATACAGACATTTATTTAACTAAACACAATGAATTTGCAGTTTAGTACTCCAATAAAAACTTTTCTTGCTGACTGCTTATCAACAACGTGTGTATTTCCAGATATCATCTGACTAGGCTAAGAACCTTTCAACTCACACTCATACAGAAAGCTATTAAAAAAAAAAAAAAAAAAGGATAATACTGGCGGCAATGTATGAAAACTGGAGCAGACAGAATCTGGAGCAGGTGTGCATAGTAACCAATCAGCTTCTTTTTTCAGCTAGTTCAGTTAAACTTAAAAAATGAAAGCTATAAGCTGATTAGCTGCCATGGACACCTGCTCTAGATTTTGGTTGCTCCAATCATTGTAAATTCCCTGTGTTCTTAAGCACGCCAGTGCATAAATGTTCTTTAGGGCCTATGCCAATGAGCTTTGGGCTTGTGTCGACAGTGTCAATTTGATATCAGTTCAAAACACTTCTAATGCCACGTACACCTGATCGGAATTTCCGATGGAAAAAGTCAGATGGGCTTTTTCCAATCGGATTTTCCGATCATGTGTAGCCCCTGTTAAGGAAATTTCTAGGCCAACTCTAGAATGCTGCTAATCTGCCTGCTGAGGCCAAATGAAAGAAATGACAGACCACTTCTCTCTTCAAAGTCCCGTGCCAAAGAGACAGTGGTGGAGCTTTCAATGCCTATTTATTACCACCACAGAATCACAAATACATACATTTGATTGGTTCACATTATACATCCACACCCACTGACCCACTTTACCCTCCCACCTGTGACATCTGTATTATCACACATGGCACATTCCAATCTTCTTCAGGGGCCATTTTAATTACAGACGGTGGAGGGGGCTATGTGAGAGGAGGCAGGGAGGAGCAAAGGATGAAAGTCCAGATTTGGGAAGAGCTCCCTTGTCACAAGATTCAATGTTTCTTCAGATCAGAAGTTAAGAGGCAAGGGGCGAAGGTTTGAAATGTAAGCCATTTAGAAATGCAGTGGGGGGAAGGGAAGAGGTTGAACACATCTGGAGCATGGGGAAAGACAGTGGCAACCGAACAACTCTTGTTTGTCCCTTTCCCAATGCTGAGTCATAATTTCTTTAAAACATATCTGATATAAAGTGATCAAGGAAAATAAAAACTTATTGCAATACATATTTTTCACGCATGCATATACATATTGTATATAAAAACAAATCAAAAGAATAAAAAAGAGATTAAAAGAATATAAAAAGAGAAAACATTTTAAATAGGAATTTTAGAATAATCTATCACACTCCATCTGATTTTTTTCATCGGAAATTTTAATGAATTCCATTGGACTTTAGATATGGAACATGTTCTATATTTTTCCAAAATAATTCCAATGGAATTCCGATGTGATTTGGCCAGGCAAACGCCTGTCTACGCGGCATAAGATCATTTAGAATTCATTGACAGGTACATTTCACCTACAGCTAACCATATGACCTGCTTCTGATCTGTTTCAAGCAGGTTTTGAATAAGAATGCAAACCCCATCTGATGTAAACAAAAGACCATCAACATAGGCAGCGTTGATGGTCTGTAATGTCCATATTAATGTCCATATAGGAAATTGAGGCGTGTGTTTGTAAAAAAAATTGTCAGAAGTTTTAACAGTTCCACAGTATGTTTAAAAAAAGTGCTTGTATTATATCCCTGTTGGATACATTTTTTCAACAGCTCCGTCCTATCAAAAAGTTAAGGTATGATTCCCCTATAGCAGTGATGGTGAACCTTGGCACCCCAGATGTTTTGAAACTACATTTCCCATGATGCTCATGCACTCTACAGTGTAGTGAAGCATCATGGGAAATGTAGTTCCAAAACATCTGGGGTGCCAAGGTTCGCCATCACTGCCCTATAGGGACACAAATTTTTAAAAAAACTTGACAAAATCTCTTACACAATTTCATTTTGTCCAACATTAAATAGCATTAATTTTGTTGTAAATAGTCCTTGAAAGACGATGAAAATTATTTTTAGACTGATCTCTTTTATATCCAAAAAAGTATTGAAAAGGGCTATACATTCCCTTTAAGAAAAAAATAATCATGTATGCTTCTATGTGCTGATACATTTTATGTACTGTAGATGAATACCTCAATTAAAAATAACTTCAGGTGTTTATTATTCAATGTCTACAATTTCCTCAGAATCTGGTGGCATGATGATGGGCTACATAAGGAAATTTTTCTCAACATTCACTACACGTACTGCTTCTCTCTTTAGGCTGTTGTGATATTTCCTTTGCATGACCTGAAGTGATGATGAAGTAATAAGACAGAAAATGAAGAATGCACAGCAAATATGTTACAGGTAGGAAATGTGAAAAAAATAGGAGACATTGCACAAAATAATAGTATTCAATATTTCTTCTCCAAACTGCTTAACAGGGTGCAATGCTGTTGGGTCTATGCGACATACTGTACAAGGTGGCCAAAAAAATAATCTTTTCCCAGATAATGAAACTATATTTTTGGGTCCCAATTTATATCCTAGCAGGATATATGCACAGAAATCTTGCTGCCTAAAGCCTTGTGAATCAACACTACCTCCTCCCAGATAAGTATTTAAATTAAGCAAATTAGAAAAAAAGCAATTTGGAAACAGAGAAAAGCTATTTTTAAAGTATAGAATAAGTGCATATAATGCACAATGCACTGTTTTTTTTAAAATCAACTCAGAAACATTTTGAGTTCTTTTTGAATCATATAGACCAGACATAACAAAATAAAAAGAAATTAAACAAAAGGGAATGTCAATAGGCTGGATGTTGTTTAATAATTCTTCAGAGCCGGTTCACACAGGGGCAGCACGACTTGTCAAGCGACTCGACAAGGCGATCTGCCCACGACTTCAGAGGCGACTTGCAAAATGACTTCTGTATTGAAGTCAATGCAAGTCACCCTGAAGTCGTCCCAAAGTAGTACAGAAACCTTATTTTAAGTCAGAGTGACTTGAGTCACTCCTATTAGAATGGTTCCTATGTACAGAACGGAGCGCAACTTGTCAGGCGGCTAAGTCGCCTGACGAGTCGCGCCTGTGTATACCGGCTCTTAGATAGCCACATTTACATAAGTTGTAGGACACACCTATTTCATTTACAAAAAGATTTCAGCATTTAGGTGATTATTTACTTACCATGCTCAGATGCATGCACAGACTGCTTTAACTCTTATTCTCTATTTTCTCTTCTTCCCTCCCTCAGCAGCTCAGAGAGGCCACACTCGAAGCAGAGGTAGCTGGGCAAGCGATCTGCAGCTAGCTGTCAGTACAAGCATGCAAGCAGCTTGGCTAAACCTAATAGTATGCAGTTTCTCTGCAACACCAAGCTATTGTGAAGAGTTCATCACCGATTGCTACCAAAGTATTTCAGTTCCAGTGGTGTAATACCTTGTCCTCGGGCCTTGGATCCTTCGAAATGTTAACCTGTGTTGCTTGTGCTATTGAAGAAGTGATTCTCAGTTTGACACTCTGTTGTTACAGAGTTTTATAGAGACTATGATATGCAGTCATCTGTTACACTGGCTGAATCACAGAGACATTGCCGTGAAGAGTCCATGTTTGTGCAGCTTTTAAATGTTTGTGCAGCCTTTATTATTGGTGTGGTGTATGCATCCTGAAGTGGTAATTCTTTATTAATTTTACCTTTGCATCTGTTTAGTAGACTGCAAGCTACAGTTACTCTCTTTCTGATCATTCAGCCTATTACCCATTCTGTTAAAATTGGTGTCTATGACCAGGATTGGCCATTTTAGTTAATGGTGATAGGACTGAAAATGTTGCCAGGGAGTACAACCCCAGAGGGCAGGAGGTAACCTACCACCCCTGTGATGATGTCCCCCTGGCAGAATTTATGTCCCAAAAATTGTCCATAGAGCTTGGGTGAATAGGCTAAGAGTTAAAACTTGGGTGAATAGGCCAAGGGGTTGCAGATTCTGATCCAATCATATGGATCTCTCAGGGAAGTGATTAGGACTCCCTGGACAAGATAGTTAACTGCTTAGAAGTGGTTCACAGACAAGTAGCAACATAAAGGAACCTTGTGGATAATTTTCTTCACAGAAAGCAGAGGAATAATCCATTTCACAATATGCACTAGAACTACAAGACATAGCAACAGAGATAACACTGTAGAAAAAGGGGCCAAGTAGGATGGCATGGCTGGGGTGATGCAGACAGATGGCTAAAGAACATTTTGCAGATGGTGTCACATATTAGATAATACCAGAACTGTGTGGACTGCAACAGAGGTAACCCAGATGTGTGTAAGTGAAATATGGTGAAATAATATAAATACAACAACCTCCAATACCACACAGTGCACAACAACCAATACCAAACAGAACCCACAAATAATAACAGTAACAGACAAATATGTACAAGTAATGGGGAAAACCAGAATCATAAACAGGGCCAGGCCAGGGTCGTCAATGGGAGGTCAGCAGCTGTGAAAAGGGAAAACAAACAGGACAAGGAGAGGATGGATGGATCAAAGGAGGGACGGGTACAGGTACAATGCTCAGAGTTCAGGTAACATACAGGAACAGGAACAGGATCGGGTAAATATAGAGGGCTTCTCAGGGTCAGGGTCAGGACACAAGGAAAGATACCAACCCAAAGTATGAATGTGTCTGTTGGGTATTTATACACATCTCTTGCAATCAGACTCAAGTGATGCTTGAATGCAGGAGATGATGTCGGCCCCACACTGCCAGGAACCACCCGCTGGTGGATGCTAGTACTGCAGCCCAAAGATCACATAATACCACCACTAGGGGAAAGCACCCCTGGCAGTTCCAGACTGCCAGGAGACACCTGCTGGTGGACTATAGTACTGCACGACAAAATATCAGGCAGTGTCATGGAACCTTCCCTGACAGATGGACTGCTTTCACAGAAGATCAGAGAAACCTTCCAAAAGAAAGATAGAAGCAGCCTAGTGTTTCAGGAAACGTTTTCAGCTGGCTCAAATGCACTTATGGCAAGATAGGAAAGAAATTGGTAGACCAACCAGACCAGTCAAACCAGCCAAACAGATGGCTCCATGTGAGGTGGTCATCTGACAACTGACAAAAGACATTGCTCACCTCCAGGTCTGTTAAGTTAAGCTATCTCCAGAATGACTGTCCCAACAGTGAAAGAGGTTAAACTAGAACACCCCATTGTCAGCAGTCAAGCAGTGGGACGGCAAAATGGAGCAACTCTCTATTTAAAGTGGTACTAAAGCTTTGTGTTTTAAAAAAAAAATAATGAACATGTCATACCTCCACTGTGCAGTTTGTTTTGCACAGAATGGCCCTGATCGTCCTCTTCTAGGGTCCCACGGCCCCTCTTGCGGCTCCTCCTCGCAAGAGCTAACCCCTTCTGGGAAGCTCTCTCCTGAGGTGGTTACCTTGCTGGCGCGCTCCCGTGTGATACAGTCGGCGGCCATAGCCAAAAAAGTGTATGACTCGGCTCTGACCCCGAACGCACCTCATCATTAGATTTAATTGACAGCAGCATGAGCCAATGGCTACGCTGCTATCAATCTATCCAATGAAGAGCCGGGAAGCCCCAAGTGTTGAGTTAGATGTTGCAAAGAGTTAATATTAATAATGTCCACAATATCGATATGGAATATCAGATGATAGTAAATTATTTAAGTCCCACTATATGCATCCACATCTAGAGGCTTAGATGCCAAAAAACATTGCAAAATTAGCAGGATAAACCCCAAATGTCTAAATTTGATATTGCACAGACTAATAGCAGTAATGTCCACAGTGATGATATAGAATATCAAATGTTGCTTGTAGTGAAAATAAATCCAGATATTAAGTTCAATTCCATGCACATAACCCGGTGATTCACAATTAAGGCAAGTATCCACCACCGTAACAAGATGTCCGCTTACCGAAAGGCAAGCCCAGAAAGCAGTCGGCTGTGACCCAGTCGCAGCCTTTGACTTACATGTGGAAAAGACAGGATTGCACCAGGAACCAGGATTGCACCAAGAGGCAGAAGGTCAGTTGAATGTGTTCCATTCAATCACAGAGGCCGTATAGCCAAATGCGATAACTCAAAAGAAGTCTGCTACAGCGTGGTGATGTCAGAACTATCTGCTTGTTCCCCTGACCTTTTTGGCTAATCTCCTGTCTATCCTTTTTGTTCCAGGCTGCTGCTTCCTTCCAGAGTGCATCTGTCACCTGGCCTGACCTGACAGAAAGATATAAGCTACTGCCAAAACTAACAAACCGCTGAGTGACTGGTCCTGTCTTGCCTCAGGGGATGGTATCTGTACTGCAGAATAAAGTTTTCCCATACTCGACAGGTACCCGGCAAGTCATATTTTCAAGGGTTCGAGCCCTATCTATAGAAGAGAATCTACATGGAAGCGGGATAGTGGGGTGTCCACAAAATGTTCACTTTGTTCAAGAGACAAGTCATTTGTGTGGCTCTGTTCCATTTGGTTGAATAAGTTTGCCAACACTATGTAATTTGTTCATTGCCAGAGGTTGTTAAGAATTCCACATTTCAATTGGCAAATATCTGCTCCACTGGAATTACTAACCATCATCTTTATTGCATTTGACATGTCACAAGATGGATACCATTATCTTCTAGTCATGGTGGACCACATTACTAAGTTTGTGATTGCAGTCTGGTTGCTGGTCAGTTCTGCTAAGACAAATAGTGTGTAAGCACTTCTGCCTTCTTTATGGCTGTATTTTAAGGCACTTCTGCCTTCCTTATGGCTGTCTTTAGAAGACCAGGAACCCTGTTTCCAGAGCAAGTTCCTCCAAGAATGGTGCCTTTCATGTCGTATCAACCCACATGGTAATGGGGTATATGAGAAACTGACAACTGCTAAGAAGCTGAGCTCCTGAGAAATAAATATAATGGACCATTACTTAGCCAAAGTGATCTGGAATTACAATCATGCACTGCAAGCATCAAACATTGATCTTCAAACTGAAGTGCTAGTCCAAAGTAAAGTCACACACCAGTAAGAAAAATTGCAAACACCATTAGAAACATTTCCTGGAGTCCCTGGAGATCTACAGAGAGACCCTTAAGGAGGTTTTCAAAGAACTAGTCCATATTTGTGAGCAACAAACATATCTGCCATTAGAGGTTCAATGGTGGCTGTCCACTACTCATCTACTACTATCTCCAAGGTCCCCAGAAAAAGGCACAGATCCTAAAATATTACACAGCCCAATATTAACCCAATTCAGGAAATTTCAGAGTCTTCTGAACCATCATCCACTTATGTGCCTGAAGACAGAACTATGTTGCCTCTTGTCCCAGACTAAACCAAGTGCTGAATGTCCTGAATATAACTGAGATTTACCCCAGATGAACTTTGGATGACCATGTTCATGTTGGTCAGGATGAATATGAATAATTTGCAGACTTGCCAGTAGCAGAAAGTTCTAGTATGTGGAGCACAGTGCAGTGCCCATTCACTCATCAAGCTCAGATGCAGATGCAGGAACTTTTTAACTCCTTTTCCAACAATTCCCTGGTTTTCTGGACACATCCAGAAAATATAAGCTTCTCTACTTTCCTCCCTCAGCAGCTCAGGGAGGCCACACATGATGAACAATAAATAGTTGCATTAGTGATCTGCAGCCAGGTAGAAGGCCCTCCACTGTCAGAACTGACATGCAGGCAGCTAGGCTGGAGACTAATAGCACCTAGTTTCTCCAGAAAACCGTTTGATGCTGTAGGGGAGCCTCTCCCAGACTGCCACTAGAGTACTGCAGTTTCAATAAGGTGGGTCTTTATCCAAGGGCATTGTGTTTTTTCAGCTGTTCATTTGTATTACCAGAGCTGCCTTGGATATCATTGTGAAGAATGCTGTCTATGAGGATAATCACAAGTTGCTGTGTACTCTACTGTTATACTGAATAGTATAGTATGTAGCCATATACTATCTTGATTGAGTCTGAGTGGAAGTTTTCCCTCCTCCTTCCCTCCCTCCCCCTTAACCTTCTGGACACATCACATATCCCTAAAGACTGCTGGACCCTATACAAAGCGCAGTGCGGCTCACACATTCGCAGTCAGAAGCTGGCTGTGAAGTTTTCCTTAATTAGGATACCGGATCCTGGACCCAAAGCAGATTAAAGAATCGACTTTGGTGAGAGCAGCGCTTGATCCCTGGACAGGTAAGTGTCCTTATATTAAAAGTCAACAGCTACAGTATTTGTAGCTGCTGACTTATTTTTTTTTGGGGGGGGGGGGGGGTGAGGGGAGACTGGAGCTCCTCTTTAACTACGTGAGTATGAATTGGCAAAAATACATACAACAACCAACCTGAACAGATTTAGGGCCAGATTCAGGATGGCGAGCGGTTCTTTTGGCCGGCGTAACGTTTCTCATTTACGTTACGCCGCCGCAACTTTACGCGCAAGTGCTTTATTCACAAAGCACTTGCTCCTAAAGTTGCGGCGGCATAGAGTAAATGACCCGTCTTAATTCCAATTCGGCAGGTAGGGGGCGTGTAGTACTTAAATTAGGCGCGATCCCGTGCCAAACGTACTGCGCATGCACCGGCCGTCAATGTATTCCAGTGCGCATGCTCCAAATTATGACAGTGTTTTCGACGTGAACGTAATTGACGTAAATCCCGATTCACGGACGAGTTAGGCAAACTACATAAAAAATGTCAAATTCAACGCGGTCAAGACGTCCAGACTTTACATAGGATCGGCCATCTTTTTGGTGCATTATCTTTATGCCGGGAAAGCCCTTACGGAAACGGCGTAAAGTCACTGCGTCGGGCGGGCGTACGTTCGTGAATTGGCGTATCTCGCTGATATACATATTCTCTGCGTAAATCAGCCCTAGCGGCCATTTTAAAATTGCAGTTAAGATACGACGGCGTAATACAATTACGCTGCTCGTATCTTAGCTGCAACCTGGCGTATCTTGTTTTCTGAATACAGAAAAGAGATACACCGGCGCAGGTTAGAAGTTATGCGGCTTATCTAGAGATAAGCCGCGTAAATTCTTACTGAATCTGGCCCTTACTCTCTATTCATTGACTCCTCTATTAAAATAGTAATATCCTGAATCAAATATTTACCACACTATAACATACCATAGGAACAAGCCAATAACTGGATATCGATATATTACAATATATATATATAATTTGTTTATAGTGATATAATAATATACTGTATGATCTTATAAAACATGTTTAGCAAGATCCGTTGGTACTCTGATTTCTCCTTATGTGTCACTCTATTTATGATGTAGAGTGGATAACAATACTCACTAGTAGACAGATTGTGCTGTGTTTACACCAAACTGCACCTGCATTTTACGATTCACTTATGCAGGCCGTCAAAGTGATTGATAGGTCATGTGACTGGGCTCTGAGACTTAAAATTAATGCAGTTTTTATTGCCTAAGTGTCCTGAAGCAAACAAACCATGATGCAAATATTAAAGCAAACCGCTGTGCTTTAAAGTGGCTGAAAAAAACACTGCAATACAAAGGCATAATGAGCTAGTATGCATGCATTTGCACATTTGCAAGGTCAGGACTTCAGCCAGACCCCCCCCCCCCCCCAAAAAAAAAAAAGCGAGCAGAGCCAACATACCAGCATCCTGTCTAAACCAAAGACTGGGGCCCCCGCCATAAGAAAAAGCCAGAGACAGGGCCAGGCAACCCCCGCAATGGCAGTAAATGTCAATTCAATTACTTCCTGCAAAACCATAAATGAAACGTCTGACCAGCTCAAACTATAAGGAAACAAATGGTTAACTATCAGAAATGGAGAAGAGGATGCAAAGAAAGAATGTGAGGTTAGTGGGGCTTCCTGAATGTAGTGAGGGATTTTTGGAAAAATGGTTTAACCATTTAAGCCCCGGACCAATATGCTGCTAAATGCCCAGAGGCGTTTTTACAATTCGGCACTGCGTCGCTTTAACAGACAATTGCGCTGTCGTGCGACGTGGCTCCTAAACAAAATGTGCGTCCTTTTCTTCCCACAAATAGAGCTTTCTTTTGATGGTATTTGATTGCCTCTGCGATTTTTATTTTTTGCGCTATAAACAAAAATAGAGCCACATTTTTGAAAAAAAAAACAATATTTTTTACTTGTTGTTATAAGAATAATTAAATAAACTACATTTTAGTCAAACATTTAGGCCAAAATTTATTCAGCCACATGTCTTTAGTAAAAAAAAAATGCAATAAAAAAAAAAAAATTAGCTACCTAGCGGCAACAGTGACACTAATACAGCGATCAGAAAAATTATCGCTTAGTGACACTGGCAATAGGGAGTAAAGGGTTAACTAGGGCGGTGATCAAGGGGTTAAAACTTTATTAGGGGGGTTACTGGGCTACCCTGGACCTAACACTAACTGCCTGTCACACTAACTGTCACACTGACACTAAATGCAGTGATCAGTACATACATGATCACTGCATTCAGTGACAGTGTGACAGGGGGTGGGGGGGGGTGTGATCGCAAGGGGTTAAGTGTGCCTATGTGTATGGTGTCAGTGTAGTGTTGGTGCGATTTACTGTGACTTTTCTCTCATCTCGGCGGTTTGAAAATATGCAGCATCACTTCCTCTGCCTATGTTTACATTTTACAGGCAGAGGAAGTGACACGGCGGCAGCACATGGGATTGGCTGGGAGTGATCACGAGGGGGCGGACAGAAATGAACATCCGCCCCCTCGAGTTGGATCGCTCCAGAAGGTAAGCCGCCTGCCGCACGCAGCGGAGGGGGTCCCGATCGGACCCCCGACCCGTTAGAAGGCAGGGACGTAAATATACGCCCATCTGCCTGTACGTGCCATTCTGTGGACGTACATTGGCGTGCGGCGGGCATTAAGGGGTTAAAGACCTATTTGGAGAAAATTCTTTCTCATCTTTTTTTGCATTAGAAAGAGCCCATAAGGTCCCTTCTAGACCTTCCCAACCAGGAGCCCCCCTGCCCCCCCCCCTCCCAGCAAAGGAAGAACGTGAGGATAGTGGGGCTCCCTGAATGTAGTGAGAGTTCAGACCCTACTGCATTTTTGGAAAAATGGTTTAAAGACCTATTTGGAGATTCCCAACTGACACGTACATTGGGAATGAGCCTCATGTGCAGAGGGAGACCTCTCATACTGCCCTGGTTCCGGGATCACTGGGGTTGAGACAGCGACCGTAAGAGCACAGTGAGGTATGAGTGCCTGCAGAGTTCTTTGAGATTGGAGATGAAGGCCAATGAGAAAGACTGGGGCCGGCTGGAGCGCTGTGGGTGTAGGTCAGCTAAATGCAGGTCACCAGATGCAGGTCAGCAGATGCTGGTTAGCTGGTTATTGGTTAGCTGGATGTTGGTCAGCAGGATGCAGGTCACCGAGTGCAGGTCAGTGGATGCAGGTCACCAGATGCAGGTGCGCCTGAGAGCAACAGGCGCTCACAAGTGCAGACAACAGCAGGAGAGGAATCAGACAAGCCAGGTCATACACAGAGGATCAGTTCAGGCAAAAGCAGCAGGCAAGGAATGGTCAGAGTTCAAGCTGGATTCGGCAACAGAGGATCTGGCAGACAGGTAAACAGAGCTGGGTCAAGGAAACCAAAGGTCAGGACTGGAAATGGCAGCAGAGTCAGAGAGCCAGGTCAGTATTAGTGATGAGCGGAATACGCCATATTCGATTTCACGATATTTCACGAATATATAGAAGAATATTCGTGAAATATTCGTTAATATCGAATATTCGTGATATTTTATTAAAAAAAATTTTTTTGCAAAATTTCGCTAATGCGAATGCGAAATTTCGCTAATGCGAATGCGAAATTGATTGCGAAATTCTCGTCAACACACGAAAACGGAGATCATTTCCTGGATTGCTAAACTAATATGCACTAAACACTAACTCTACTTACACAAACTTATATGACTAAACTAAAGCTAATTTTTGTATATATATTTTTTTTTATATACACAAAACACAGAAGGGCAGAGAAAGTATTCGAGAATATTCGTAATACGAATATTCGCATTGCGAATATTCGGCAACATAAAAGGATCGCCTCAGCTACTCGGCCCAGGGTCTCTAATCATACCAGCAATGCTTTTAGACGTCGATGGAGATCACTAGGATGTGATCTGTTTTAAAAATAAATTTGAAAAAATACGAATATTCGCAATAGCGAATATTCACAGCGATATTCGATTTATTCGCGAATACTCGAATATGCAATATTCGTAACGAATATTCGCAATGCGAATATTCGTTACGAATATTCGCAATGCGAATATTCGTGAGCAACACTAGTCAGGGATAAGCTGCAGATTGGACAGCAAAAACACAGTCCTGCTGAGGGGTTTAAATAAGACAGCCTGTTGCCAATCACTGAAATCAGTCTGCACTATTAACCCTTAGGTCAGTGGCTGAATTTTCAGGGTCGCAACAGTCGCAGTTGCGACTGGGCCCTGTAATTATGCCAAGTCCGGGGGGCCCACAACCCGTCCGTGTACTCCGCCTGCCCATGTGAATGGCCCACCCACCTGACTGTCACTCACTGACAATGTGTGCGGTGTGCACTGCATGCTGTTCATTCGGCCGCGGGGCATGCTTTCACCACTGACAGAAGACAGAGACATGCAGAGAGAGGGCAGCTGAGGCAGCACTTACTCTCACTGACTGAGATTGTGGACTGCCTCTGCCACTGCCTCCGCCTATCCAGAGACACAGAGATGTAGGGAGGCGGGGCGGACTCTGAAAAATGAAGTAAGCAGACCCAGGCTCAGACCAAATGAGAGAAGGTGGGGGGAAAAGCTTTCCCCCCTGCGTCTGCGTGTGGCAGCATAAAGTACCTACTTGGCGTCTACCCAGGCATGAGGCAAGGCAGAGTGGCGGAATTTTCATTCTGGTGGGAGAAGGCACACACAGGGACTCAGAGTGACCCACGGAACAGAATTCCAGGGGAATGGATTGATTAACGGTAAGTCAATCAAGTGACAGAGCTCTGCTCAACAATCAATGCCAACCTCCACCACCTGTGCCTCATCTTACTGATCCCATCCCCCACCACTGATCTTACCCCTACCCCCCCAATTACTTCTACAACAGAGGTGATAGGGGGATAGGGATGAGATAAGTGGTGGGG
Organism: Rana kukunoris; assembly: GCA_029574335.1. Classification (NCBI taxonomy): domain Eukaryota; kingdom Metazoa; phylum Chordata; class Amphibia; order Anura; family Ranidae; genus Rana; species Rana kukunoris. The sequence goes on along the minus strand of CM056059.1, from coordinate 53,967,421 downwards.
GGATGGGATCAGCAAGAGGCACAGGTGGTGGTGGGAGAGGATGGCACCACCATGGGCGTCCACTGAATTTTTTTCAGGGGGGGAGCTTCGGTAGCGGCGATACACAGTCACATTTAACCCTTTCTTTAAAAGCGCACGCTAGCGGCTGAATAGCACAGGTAAAACGATGGTAAAGCACCGCTTTTTAGCGGTGCTTTACCGATAATGCAGCCAGCTGGCAGTGTGAAATAACGCTTGAGATAATTCAGCCTCACTCCATGCTCATATGGATATAGCCTAGAGAATGTACAGACCCCCCCAGCACAGATGGACCCACTTCAGCACAGACCCCCCCATTCTGCACAGACCCCTCCATTCAGCACAGATGGACCCCCCTTCAGCACAGACCCCCCCCCCATTCCGCACAGACCCCTCCATTCAGCACAGAGCCCCCCTTTAGCACAAATAGACCCCCTTTAAGCACAGACCCCACCTCAGCACATACCCCCCCTTCAGTACAAAGCCCCCTTCAGCACAGATGGACCCCTTTAAGCACAGACCCCCCCCCTTCAGCACAGATGGACCCCCTTCAGCACATACCCCCCTTCAGCACAGATGGACCCCCATTCAGCACAAACCGACCCCCCTTCCCATTCAATACCTCAGATCAGCCATCAGCGTGACACAGGCACAGCAGGTTCCCTCACCCTGTGTACACATAAACACTGGAGGGGGAGGCGGCTTCACTCTGCTCGCTGTGCCTGTTTGACAACTGGCCCGGGATCTAGGATGACCACATGTCCCGCATTGCCCTAGATAGTCCCGAATTTTGCAGGTCTGTCCTGGGCACATTCATTCCAGGACAATACAGTGTCCCGGAATGAAACTGACACAGCAACCCCCCCCCCCAGGGCCAATCTGATGCCCCCAAAAAGGGCCGCCACATCACTGCTTTACTCATTGACAGTACTTGTCCAGGCCGGGAATGCTTGGAGGAGCACAATCCCGCCCCCTGCTTGTGATTGGAGAAATCATAAATCCTGCCTCTTGTGTCCAATCACTGTGCTGTGATTCGTTAGAGCCCCAGATGATTTTTGGGAAGGAAGGGTGTCCCTGAATGGTAGTTTGGAAATGTGGTCACCCTACCGGGATCACTCAGACAGCCTGCGGCTGCGAGACTCTTCAACACCTTCTCGATTTTCCAGGGGTGGTCAGTTGACCCCCATTGCCCTATGGAGTGGACACCAATGGGCACCACCACTGCCACCACACCCAACCCCCCTCAAATACCACCGCAGCCACCCCCCTCAAGTACCACCACAGCAACCCCCCTCAAGTACCACTGAAGCCACCCCCCTCAAGTACCACCACAGCCCTTTGTTGTACAGTGTAAAAAAATTAAGTATCAAAATCAGGCTTTTCTGGGGAAGGGGAGTCCTTCATGATCTCTTGCACCGGGGGCCCTGAGGTCTCTAGTTACGCCACTGCCTTAGGTGGCATATCCCTGACACCCCTTAAGAATTTCATTAACATTATGTTTTCATTTAAGTCACACAATAGCACATTGTTGAATAATTAGGGGAAGAGGAGAGGGGGAGGGTGGTGAATAAGTGGGAGGGGACAAAAAATGAAAGATAAATGTAAAGGTCACATTAGGAAGCCCCAATATAGGCCCAGTGAGCAGGTGAAAGGGTTGTATGGGAGCACGAGATGGAATGAATGGTATGTTTGGTATAAAAGAATGTTGGAAGATAATTATAGATACAAGACTAGGCAATATGGGGTCCCAAAAACGACACAATTATATCAAGGGGATAAGTTATTGGTCACTGCATAAAAACTGCACAGGGTTCATAGAAATGAATTTTGCCAAGGTTAAAAGCACTCAGACAAAAAAATTCATTTTGTGTTCATGGAATGTCCGGGGAATGGGAGATCCAGCAGTTCTACCGATTGCAAAGACGGACGGTGCAGCTATCCTTTGTCTACAGGAAACACATCTTACTAAGATCTCTATTTCCCAACTGAGGTGGAGAGATTGCCGAACACAATTCCATTTGGTTCATACCCTCCTACTCAAGGGGGGTGAGTATTTTGGTTATATCCGGGGTGATGTTTACTTGCACGGATTAAATAGGGCGATATAGCTTTCTATTCTGCAAGATAGAGAATAGAATGTGTGTATTGGCAAATGTATACATCCCTCCCCCTCTTGGTGTATCGATCCTTTGCAGCCTGAGTTTGTCCTGGATAAGCCAGGAAGGCCCATGTTAGTGATCAGGGATTTTAACATGGTAATGGACCAGAATCTAGAAAGGTTTCCCCTAGGGATGCAAATGGACAATGTAGTGGATACCCAATTGCCTGATTTTTTTTAAAGAAACAGGTGTGAAGGATATTTGGAGAATATGGAATCTGGTAGCCTGTCAGTACCGTTCTTCTCCAGGAGACACTCTTCGCTTTCCAGAATTAAATCTGGGAAACGAAGAGATGATGCCTGTGATAAAGAATGTGAATTACATGCCAAGGGGCCTGTCAGATCATTCTCCGGTAACTGTGTCATTGGAATTATGTGAACGTAAATATCCTGGAGAGTGGAGAATAAGCCCTTTCTGGATGGAAGTGATGGAGGATCCGAATGAGGTATTGGTGTCCCTGAGAGAGTTTGTTGATCAGAAAAAAGGTACCGACTCAGAGGGAATAGTATGGGATACCCTGAAGGCTTTCCTAAGAGGCATAATCATAAAACAAATCTCAAAAATTACAAAGCAGACCAAGGATTGGGAGAGATTAATTGGGGAGAGGGTAACAGTGGAAGAACAGTATGTCAATAATCCGACACTGACACTCAGTATCTGGATAGTAGATATGGGCACACTGAAATATTTTGTTTCGGAAAATCGTTTTCGTCCGAAAAATTGATTTATTTAGTTACTCACAAAATTCATTTTTATTTATTTAGTTTCGTAAAAAATAGCATTTGTCAGAAAATTTGAATTAATTAAGAATCTGTTATTGAAGGCTTATGGGGTCTGTCGAATGAGCTTCGTATTCGAGTCGAACTCATGTTCGACTCGAACATCGTATGTTAGATCGTTCGTCGAATTACGAAAGTTTTGGGCCGTTCGCGCTAAATTCGAGTTACGTTTCACAGCCCATAATCCACTGCGTTAAAATGAAGCAGTAAAACAAAAAAACTTTTCTAAAACAAAGTCCCAGAGGTTTTTAAAAGTAAACTGCAGCAGCGCTACTTCCAAACAAAAGTCTGGAATCCTTCTATATATCAGTCAAGCACATAGGAAATCAGATGATGGTGCAAATTAATCCAATACACAGAGTCAGTCCTTCAATCAGTGCTCCTTTCACCAAAGGGGGGGGATCTGTTCACCACGTGGGGGGTAAAAACTCCCCTTTTGGGGATGCACTCACCACAAGTCAGGAAATGCTGAGCATGGAATCTAAACTGTGTATCTTCTAGGGAAATGCACTTTTCCACCGGTCAGCCAGTATCAGGTGTTCAATCAAATATCAGCCCATATAATGGAAAAAAACTCATATAGTGTAATAAAGTTTTAAAAGTTTATTGAGCACCCAACCAACCCTTTAAAAATATGCGTACCATAAAAATGATAAAAACAAGCATATAATGATTAGTACTGTGCCTGTATGCCTTTCCTGGAACGACAGTAAGGTAGTTTGAAATACACTTCTCTCCTGTTCCTGATCCTGGAGGCGTACAGTCTGTTGGGTCAATGGATAAGTGTCACACCCTGACGCGTTTCGTCATTGGTTGACTTCTTCTGAGGGCGTGACTGTGCTTACCATTGACCAATTATATAGGGACCATCGTGTAGCGCATATTATGCGCTCATTGGTCGAATCCAGTCACATGAGCGCGAGCACGGAGCATTTCCGGTTTTGCCTTTAGGCGGAAATGCGCAATGCGCTCCACATCACGCATGCGCAGACGGATCTAATGCTGTCAAAGGACAGAGTGCTTCCGCGTTCCGGGTACAGACCGCGGTGGAACGCAAGCTTAATACCATGGAACGCGGAAGTCACATTGATTGGTCAGATACAGTCACATGGGCCCGAATGCTCGCGCTCACGTGAGATTAGTTATCCAATCTCATTCAAGTCATTGAGCAGCACGGTTTCTGGCAATCATGTCTTATTAGAATGCCTGACTAAGGGAAATACCCACGTCGCGGTGTGTGTTTAGAATGGCTAACACAGCAACACGATTTAAACGGGCAAAAGTCCATAGACTCAGGCTTATCATTCTTACAAAGTTGCATATCCATATATTGAAACTTCAAATACAAAATAAGATAAGATAAAATAAGATACCACCTGATTAAAAATACTCATTATAACATTACAATCTACACACATTAAAATATTTAAAATATTAGAACATTAGCCCATAGAGACGCTACTTTAAAAACGTCAAAATATCTACGCCGACCGAGATTATAACTGTGCATTATTAACCCCCACAGCTCACAGCGGGGAGGGAATACTACATCTGTGCACAGTATTAACATGGTCTCAAGTATTTAGCTAATTTCAACATTATATATAATATATAATACAGCTGTGCATGTTTGTCTGGTGTCTTACATACCACAAGTACTCCCCAGCATATCTGATTATACCGGTGTCAAACAGGTTACAGATAAAGAAGCATAATTACTAGCTCCTGATATTATGAACCCATTTTTTCATATGCAAAGGTACAAAGTGAATACTCTGACAATATAAAGGTGCATATATAAGACTAGTTAAAACTAAAATTAAAAATTAGAAATTAGTGATGTCTTTTAAGATAGGAGGCTTATATATCTCTATAAGGGTACATATGTATGGATAAATAAATAAATTAAATTAATAAATAAATCAATTAATTATATTTAAATACATGGTAAGCCGCTTCCTTTTTAGGTTTTTCTTTCTAAGAATCACTGATAAAACAGTTAATATCTAGTTCAATGTTAAGGCCTTTCGGGGTTAGAGCCTCAGTGCAAAAGATCCATCTTGTTTCACGTTTGGAGAGTTCACGTACCCTATGCATACCCCTCCAATTGGATTCTAAGTGTTCTACACCCCAGAATAGAAGGCCTGACGGGTCCTGGTTATGTTTTAATTTAAAATGCCAGGACACATTATGGTCCTTATAGCCCAATCGGATATTCTTAATATGTTCCAAGATGCGTACTTTTAATTTTCTTTTTGTGCGTCCTATATAGAGAAGGTTGCAGGGGCACTTCAAGGCATATACCACATATTCAGTATTACAGGTTATAAATTGTTGAATTTCGAATTCTTGAAGATTAGATGGAGATGTAAATTTGTCAATTCCTCTTGTCGGCTTCGATATCGCCTGGCAAGCTTTACATCTCCTACAGGAGAAAAAACCTTTTTTGTCCCAAAATGATTTGGGTTTTGTAGGCGGATCTAAGACTTTTTTTACTATTCGATCTCCATAGTTTGGCGCTTTCTTGTAAATAAACTGTGGAGCTTGGGGGAGTACACTCCCCAATTTCTTGTCAAGTAATAATATATGCCAATGTTTACCAAATATCGCTTCAACTTCCTTGTACTGGGCATGGTATTGTGAAAGAAACCCCCATTCTTTGTTATTTGTAGTGTTGGCTTCAAGAATGGGTTTAGGTTGTAGACAGGTTTCTCTAGGGATAATTTTTATTTCTTCAACTAGTTGTTCCATTACTTGTGGCTTGTAGCCTCTAGCTTCAAATCTGTCCATAAGAATTTTCGATTGCAACAGGAAATTGGAGTTTTCAGAGCAGTTTCTTTTCACTCTCATAATTTGTCCTTTAGGGATATTGCGGATCCATTGGGGGTGATGCCCGCTAGTAGTTGGCAGATAACTATTTCTGTCTGTAGGTTTGAAATATACCTTGGTTCCAAGTTTCTTACTTTGCCGGTATATTGTAACATCCAAAAAATTAATTTCGGTTTCACTAGATTCAGAGGTCAATATGATATTATTCATGTTGTTGTTTAAAATGTTTAAAAATTCTTCTAGGGAGTCTGTGGATCCTGCCCAGATAAAAAACAGATCATCTATATATCGTCTATAAAAAAGTAACTCAGCTCTTCTATTGGTAAAAATGGTTTTGTCCTCCCATTCTGCCATAAATAGGTTAGCAATACTTGGTGCAAATTTAGCTCCCATTGCGACTCCTCTTTTTTGGGAGTAAAACTTGCTATTGTACCAGAAATAATTGTGTGATAGACAAAAATTTAACGCATGACCTAGGAAAACTTTCTGATTGTGTGGCAGATCATCTCTATTGCTTAGCGCCCAATTGAGAGCTAATACAGCATCATCATGTTGTATGATAGAATATAAAGATGAAACGTCTGCTGTCACTAATAAAATCGGCTGGTTTTCCACTAAGGTGATGTCCTGTAGGCAAATTAAAAGATCCTTTGTGTCCTTAAGGTATGATTTTGTCGTTTTCACACATTTTTGCAGAAACGTGTCCAAGTATTGACCCAATCTTGCTGAGATAGAATTAATGCTGTTTACTATTGGGCGCGCCGGAGGGTTACAGGAGTCTTTATGTATTTTCGGTAACGTGTATATAGTTGGTACCTTGCTACTGGCAGGTATAAGATATTTTCTCTCTTTGGTGGTCAGTACACCTAATCTTGATCCAATATTGATCACAATCTCCAACTGTATTTTGTAGAGTGGAGTGGGGTCCTGGTCCAACATTATATACGTGTTTTGATCCGCCAACATTTCTGTAATTTGGTTGTGATAATATTCTTTCGTTAAGATCACTACTCCTCCTCCTTTGTCCGCTGGTCTAATTATAATATCTTTGCGTTCTTCCAATGAACTAATTCCCTCTTTGATATGTTTCGGATTAACATTCCTTCTGGGCTTTAGACCATCCAGGTCTCGTAATACTAAACTTTTAAATACCTCAACTTGGTGGTTGGGATTGTTCAGCGGGTTGAACAGTGATTTGTTCTTTAAACCACTATTTTGTATACTTCCTGTTTCCAAGGGTCTACTGTTAATATATGTATTATTCCCTACAAAATATTTTTTGATGTTAAGCTTTCGGATGTATTTATGTATGTCTACAAATACATCGAATTTATTGATAGGTTTATGTATTCCACATTTTAAACCTAAATTCAGAATGTTAATTTCTTTGTGAGTTAATTCTACCGGACTTAAATTAAATATCCCTCCTATTCTTGTTGCCTTCTTCTTTTCTTGCGTCCTCCTTCCTGCCCTACAGCCTCTGGTTCTTCGTTCCTTGGATGAGGCGGTTGGTTCCTCTCCCACTGATTTACTGGTGGAGGTCCCCTGAAGTCCCTGTATTGGGATACGGGATATTGTTGGGGTTTCCCCCTGCGTGGTGGGTGGCCCCTCCCTCTTCTTTGTGTCCCCCATCCTCCTCGCCCTAAAAAAGGATGTGGAGGTGGAGCATTCTCATAGTAGTCTGGATATGTTTGTAGAGGTTGATATTTATTATGTGTGGCCACTCGATAAGGAACATTTTGTTGAACCGCACATTGATTGCCTCTTTGATTTGTGCCCCTTGTTTTTCCATGACCCCTCCTAATAGGTGTCGAAAACCGTATTGGTGTACCATATGCAGTATCTTTATCTGCTTGTAGGTTCCTCGGTTCCCTAATTGCAGTTTGTTGCGATGCGATTTGTGTTGTTTCAATTTGCGATAATCGCCTTTTTTCTATCATATTCACAGTGTCTGGTAAATTAAGCAGTGCATTGCTGGCTGATGATTGGCACTATGACCCGCATGCTTGGCCAATCACAGCTTGCAAAAAACGGAGAGCCATAATTGGCCAAAGCCAGGGTCTTTGTGCGGGCGTAGCTTATCCGATTTACGCTACGCCTCCGCAACTTTTACAGGCAAGTGCGGTCACAAAGCACTTGCTCCGTAAGTTGCGTCGGCGTAGCGTAAATAGACCGGCGAATCACCGCGTAATTCAAATAGGGCAGGTAGGGGGCGTGTTGTATGTAAACTAATCGTGACCCGACGTAAACGACGTGTCAAACTAACTGCGCATGCGCCGGCTGTGAACGTATCCCAGTGCGCATGCTCCAAATCACGTCTCAAATAGTCAATATAAACTACGTGAACGTAACTTACGCCCAGCCCCATTCTGAATCGACTTACGCAAATGACATAAACGACGTACAATACGACGCTGTCCCGACGTCCATACTTAACATTGGCTACGCCTCACTATAGCAGGGGTAACTTGATGCCGGGCGTAACTCTAACGTAAACGACGCATATAGATACGCCAGCCGCAACTACGTTCCTGAATCGGCGTATCTAGCTCATTTGCATATTCAACGCGTAAATCGACTGAAACGCCACCTAGCGGCCAGCGTAAATATGCAACTTAGATAAGACGGCATAAGTGACTTACGCCGGTCGGATCTAACACAAATCTATGCGTAACTGATTCTAAGAATCAGGCGCATAGATGCGCCCCACTCACTCAGAGTTACGACGGCGTATATAGAGATACGCCGTCGTAACTCCTTACTGAATCTAGCCCACAGTGTGTAGAGGATAAATATACATACCAGGTGTTGTACATATATTTATACACTGTAAAGTTTAGCTAGATCAGTTCTTCCTAATTTACTGGCAGGCAGTTGATTGTGCTAGCTGCAGTATTCTCACGTGGTGTCCTCTGTAGTTTGCACCTAAAGCTACTTGGTGTGTACTGCACATGTCCTCTGTAGTTTGCACTTAAAGCTATGTAGTGTGTGTATTGCCTTTGTCCTCTGTAGTTTGCACCTAAAGCTACTTGGTGTGTACTGCCCGTGTCCTCTGCAGTTTGCACCTAAAGCTACGTAGTGTGTGTACTGAGTTTGTCCTCTGCAGTGTGCAACTAAAGTTACGTGGTGTGTGTACTGTCTGTGTCTGTGCTATTTTTCTCAATGATTTTCATCCATATTGCAGGGACAAGACATTACATTAAAGCCGCAAGCAGTTTTAAATGACTTTTTTCTTATAGTAATCTCATTTTGTGCAGGGACAGTTCTAAACATGTGCCACTTCACAGGCATACTATAGACACCCAGCAGGTATGATATTTAAATACATTTTTCATTTTTTTATTTTTTTTATTTAAGCATCATTAAAATCACTGCTCCAGAAAAAAATTACCATTTTTAAAACTTTTTTTCCATTGATACATGTTCCCTGGGGCAAGACTCGAGTTCTCAAAGACGTTTTCAGAGGCATACTATAGACACCCAGCAGGTACAATATTTAAAGGAATTTTCATTTATTTTTTTAATTTAAGCATCATTAATTAAAATCACTGCTCCAGAAAAAACGACCGTTTTTAAACCTTTTTTCCATTGATACATGTTCCCTGGGGCAAGACCCGGGTTTTCAAAGATGTTTAATGACAAAAACTTGCATATTAGGCCGCGTACACACGACCAAATAAATCTGTTCAAATCGGTCTGACAGACCGATTTGATCAGATTTGTCTGCTGGGCTGTTTTGGTTTAATCGCTGTACACACGATCAAACCAAAATCCCCGCCGGCAAACAGCGCGGTGACGTGGCGATGACGTTGACACCGCCACGTCACCGCACCAGGAAGTAAAACACTTCCACGCATGCGTCGAATCCATTTGACGCATGTGCGGGCAGATATGTCTGCTGGTTAGCGTACTAACCAGCAGACATATCGGACGGACGGATTCCCAGCAGACAGATTTTAAAGCATGCTGGGGCTCATGCACCCCGTCCTGCCTTGAAGAACAGGCTTTACGCCCTTCTCTTGTCAGGATTGCTCCCCTCTTCGTAGAAGGGAGTTTTTTTTCTTCGAATCACCTTATGGATGGAGGACCCTTTATCCTCCACCCTCCGTGAAACTATCTTGTTTCTCAGCTGTCTCTTTTTTCTCTTTCCTTCTTTCCTTTTTTACTTTTCTAGTATTTGTATTTTTGCAGTGGCCGACTTGGGAGGAGCCCCACAAATTACCCTAGCTGCGGTGAGGACCGTCTGTTTACTGGAGGGCGTTGCTGATTGTGGAGATGAAACGGTAGGTGCCCTTGTGGTGCTCGATGGTTGCTCCCTTCTGCTCTATGGCTAATTCCCCCCCAGAATCACGCCCCTTGAAGGTGGTGTCTCATAATGCACAAGGCCTAAATTCCCCGGTCAAGAGGCGAAAAGTACTACAATATTTTCATTCCCAAAAAATAGATGTGGCTCTAGTTCAGGAAACGCACTTTCCTAAACGTTACAGCCCAACGTTCCTACATTCCAAATTCCCTACCTTCTATTTAGCCAATGCAGATGACAAAACAAAAGGGGTGGGCATTCTCTTCTCCCACAAGTGTAGATTCTCCCTCAAATCAGAACATAAAGACCCAGAGGGCAGGTACATTTTGATCATTGGGGACCTAGATGACCATACATACTCTTTTATCTCATACTACGCCCCAAACAAGGGTCAATTACCTTTTTTTCAATCAATGTTGAGATCCCTGACTCCCTTATTAGAAGGTACGGTGATATGTGGAGGCGACTCCAACACCGCTTTTGATCAGGGCCTTGACAAATCGCGCCCCCCGGGCAAACAACTCACTAAACCTACTACACAAAGCCTACGCATCGCCAAACTCCTTTTTGATCACGACCTGGTTGATATCTGGAGAGAAATAAACCCGACGATGAGGGATTACACTCACTATTCTAGCCCACACTGCTCCTTTGCGCGCATAGATCACATATTCCTTCCCACTGCTATAGTTCCCCTGGCCTCTAAGTCTTACATCAGAGACGCTGTCTGGTCAGACCACTCCATGGTTTTTCTAACGCTACAGCGCCCCTCGGGTAATCGGATGCCCGGCCACTGGCGACTGAATGAGTCCCTATTGAGTGACCTAATCAGAACAAAGGAAATTAAAAGCGCAATAGACCTTTACTTTCTGACTAATGATGTACCAGACACTACACCTACCTGTCTCTGGGCAGCTCATAAAGCTGTAATCAGGGGTGAACTCATTCAAATGGCTTCTCAGATTCACAGGGCCAGAAAACTTGAGATAACAAAATTAGAACAAGACTTTGCTGCCATGGCAAAGAAGCATAAAGCAAATCCTAGGTCTGTCCCTGTAGAACAACTTGGACTCGGCCCGCACTGCCCTGAATCTGGCCCTAACTACAAAGGCTGAAAAATGGTTGCGTTGGAATAAAACCCGATTCTACTGCCAAGGTAATAGGATGGGATCCATGCTTGCAAGTAGGCTTATGCCGAAATTCGCTCTTTTGCCCTCCCCAAAATTAAAATTCATGGTGGCACTTTATCCCAGAACCCTCAACTTATTATGGAGGAATTCCATTCCTTCTACAAATCGCTTTATGGCAGGGATGAACACCCTTCACAACGCACGATGGACAAATTCCTAGATAACTTCCAACTTCCCAGATTAGCAGACAGACATCGCTTGAAGTTGGAAACCCCTATCTCGTCGGAAGAGGTATGCGCGGTTATAAAAACACTAAAATCACAATCTGCTCCCGGCCCAGACGGGTTTTCTGTCCCTTACTATAAAACCTTCGCTGAAACCCTTGCACCTTATCTGGCCCGTTTCTTCAATGCTCTGCGACGAGGAGATCCTCTAGACACCGCAAGTAATTCTGCTTATATTTCGGTTATCCCTAAGCCAGGGAAAGTCCCTAGTTCAGTTTCCAATTACAGACCGATCTCGCTCATCAATAATGACTTGAAGATTCTGACTAAGATCCTTGCTGACCGCCTAGCCTCTTTCATTAGCTTCTATGTTAATAAGGACCAAGTGGGATTCATTCCGGGTAGACAGGGCCCAGACCAAATCCGTCGAGCAATTGATATTGTGTCCCTTCTCAACTCCAACTGGGATGACGATTCTCCTAGGCAGGGTTGTCTCCTCTCACTAGACCTCCAGAAGGCCTTTGATAATGTGCACTGGCCTTATATTTTCGCTACCCTGAAACGATGGGGATTTGGAGAATCCTTCACCAATATCTTACAAGCCCTATATTCCACCCCAGAGGCTCGGGTTCGTCTGCAGGGATTTTACTCGGAGCCTTTCCAGATATCCAGAGGCACCAGACAGGGATGCGCGCTTTCGCCTCTAATTTTCGCCATAGCAATCGAAACTCTGGCGATAGCAATTAGATCCGACCCGAATATTCACGGCATTAAATGTGGTTCTAGGTCCCATAAATGCGCACTTTTCGCTGATGACATCCTCCTATTCGTCTCTTCCCCCCTGATATCCCTCCCTAACATATGCCGACTATTGAATGAATTTGGAAAGGTTTCAGGGCTCTTAGTCAACTATGATAAATCCCAAGCACTCAACATCAATATCCCAGTTGCTTTGCTCTCCAGGATTAGGGAGCACTTTCGATTCACATGGAATGACGAGTCCATCACATATCTAGGGGTTAAGCTGACCTCCAAGGTGGAACTCCTTTATCAAGCTAACTACCCCCAGCTATACCAAAAACTAGAAGGCGACCTCTCCAGGTGGTCTCGGTTGTCTATTTCCTGGCTGGGCAGAATCACTGCGATAAAAATGACGCTACTCCCACGCATCTTATACTACTTTAGAGCTCTGCCTATCCCCCTTGTCAGGGCGCATCTAAAATCTTTTCAAAATAAAATCATCAAATTTGTCTGGGGTGGGAAGGGTTACAGACTTTCAAAATCGGTTTTGTTCCGGGCTAGGAGGGTGGCCTGGGTCTCCCGAACTTACTTCGGTATTTCCAGGCGGCTCAAATTGCTCAAATCTCCACGGTTTACTCCCGCTGGGAATTGCCTGATTGGATACACATTGAAAGGCAAGCGGTTCCGCTCCACACCCTGGACTATCTGTTGTGGTGCCCTAAATCACTGAGACCCTCCACGTTGTCCCCAACACTCTCTCACTCCTTTGCCCTCTGGGATGGCCTTAGGAACAACGCGTGGCTGATATTGCCCATTACCCTACTAAAACACTTATTCCAAAACCCTGAATTCCCGCCAGGGCTTAATGTAACAACATTCAGATGGTGGATCTAATGTTCGTATGACGTAAGTCATGGGCATGTGTTGTCCATAGTTTATGTAGGAAGGAGGAGATCTGAGCATAGTTAGAAAGTTCTGTTTGAGGCATGTTCAGATTCCTGGTATAAAATGTTCTAGAGTGAGGGCCCGCAGGGCCGAGGAAGTGACCTTCCTCGGCCCTGCGGGCCCTCACTCTAAAACATTTTATACCAGGGATCTGAACATGCCTCAGACAGAACTTTTTAGCTATGCTCAGATCTCCTCCTTCCTACATAAACTATGGACAACACATGCCCATGACTTACGTCATACGAACAATGGTGTGGCCAGATAGATGAGCAGAGGGGAGGAATCACGGTAATTTACAGGGCACTTTCTTCCACTAGCTCCAAGACTTCCTTCATGCTGGCTTGGGAGAAGGATTTATCTCAACAATGGACGTTAGAGACATGGAATATAAACTTTTTTCAATCTTACAAGGGGGTAATTAACTCTACTATACAAGAAAAAGCTGCGCAAATATGAACACTACAGTGTAGAACTCCTATAGCAGTCCTATTGTAGAATAAGTGAAAGTCCCGTATTGCCGGTGATAAATGAGTGACAAATGAAAAAGTCCATTAATCAAGTACGGAACATATTATGCATCTGATGGAAACTGATAACAGAAAAAAAATATTCTTTCCTCCAGATAGATGGTGACATCAAATGCAAAAAACCTCAGAAACAGTGCTTGGATAGAAAAACACCTCCACCCTTCAATCACACCGCCCCTTACCAGAGGGGAAGATCCCAACTAGAGATCTTATGACAGCAGATGGCCTAATCCCCAGCCAGGGGTTAACGTGGCAGGATATCCAAGAGCCGAGACTTCTCCAACAGTGGACCGATGATCCGTGTAATAATGAAACCTCTGTTGTCTTTACAGCCCTGATCCCAGGGTTGAGCTGTGGCAGGATGGTCACTGCTGTTGTAACATGCAGGAGGTGATTCTTGGACTCTTGGATATCCTGCCACGTTAACCCCTGGCTGGGGATTAGGCCATCTGCTGTCAGATCCTCCCTTTCTTTTTTCCCTTCTTCTTCTTTCACTCTCACTTCCCTGAGGTGGTCAGGACTATTGCCCACGCACGCGTGAGCACAAGCATATTTGTTGTTGGGTTATTGAACACTGCTCCCATGTCCTGACCATGCTAGTGGGTCCGTTGGTAGCGAGTGATGGGTGGTTCCTTTAACACCCATTCATCGGCTGTTAGATTTTTGCCTCAACATGACCTTCGAGTATAGTTAGTAGGTTAACCAGACTGTGTGTAACCAAGTTGGTCTTACTAGCTCCAAATGTTTGAATGTTTGAAACCCGGCCACAGTTAGCTCCCATTAGGGGTGGCTGGTTTCTACTCAGGTCCCCCAAGTAAGATTCCCTAGGTACAGTTTCACTAGCTACCTTGTCCTTGGAATTTATAATGCAGGCTAATAGCCAAGGTTTTGATAAGTTCTTATTCAATACTGGTTATGGATCGTATATTCTCAATTTACTTATGGATTATTGTATCAAATGTCTTTTTTCTGGCCATGTTGGCGCTAGCGGGACAATTGGTCCCACATTTGTTTGTTCTCTTGCTTATGTATTAAGTTCTCTCTTTTGAAATAAAAATCTATTGAAAGCAAAAGTTATAGCGTTTACAAAATAGGGGGTAGTTTTATGGCATTTTTATAAAAAAATTATTTTTTACTAGTAATGGCGGCGATTAGCGTTTTTTTCAGTACTGCGGCATTATGACGGACACTTCGGACACTTTTGACAAATTTTTGGGGCCATTGGCATTTTTATAGCGATCAGTGCTATAAAAATGCATTGGATTACTATAAAAATGCCATTGGCAATGAAGGGGTTAACACTAGGGGGCGGGGAAGGGGTTAAGTATGTTCCTGGGTGTGTTCTAACTGTATGGGTGGTGGACTCGCTAGGGGAAGTTACTGATCTTCCGTTCATACATTGTATGAACAGAAGATCAGCATTTCTCTCCCTGACAGGACCGGGAGCTTTGTGTTTACGCACAAAGCTCCCGATCCCCGCTCTGTAACGAGCAATTGCGCGTGCCCGGCGGCGATCGTGCCTGCCGGGCACGCGCGCGGGACTCTGGAGCGCTCCGGCGGCGCGCCCCCCCCTAGTGACCGCAAAAGGAGCCGACGTATAGCTACGGGCTCTCGCCCAGGAGAGCCGACCTGCCGCAGTAAAATGACGGCGGCAGGTTGGCAAGCAGTTAAAGCAGCTAAACTGTATGACTCTGCAATTGTACATTTCGGTTCAAATGTTCTGCCTACAAGCTACAGAAGAATTCTTTGTATCATTAGTTTTTATTGAATACACAAAATATCATAACAGACAATCAGTGGCTTATATTATGTTCGCCAACATAAAGAAAAACATAAACAGAGCACTAAACATCTCTAAGAAATTTCTAAGGATGTGTGAATACCTATTTGAGACTGGTGGTAGATGCTGAACCATATACAAAGTAAATTACCTCTAGACACCCATAATGGGAACATCCTGTGTCTAGGGGGAGGTGACGAGATCACCAGCCTGATGTGTCAGTGAGGGTCATATAAAAATGACTGACATCTCATAAGGTATTGGTAACAGTAGACAACAATCAGCGAAACGTTGTAAATATACATAACGGGTGGTACATGCTCAGACAATAAACCATCAAAAAAGCAACTGGTGCAGTGCATGTAGCCCTAGAACAAAACTTGGAAATTTTTAGATAGGTAGGTAGGTAGAGAGAAATAGAAAGACTAGAGAGTATAGAAGAGGTTGAGAGTAAGAATAAGGAAGGGAGGTGAGGGGAGAAGGGGGAGGGAGAACACCACAGTGTTTGTATTGATTCAGAAGTGGATCAGATAAGTTTGGTAGCGTACCATTGAGTCCAGGGAAGCCAGTTATCATGGATTCTTTGGTGTGTAAGTTTACCCGACGCCAGTAGCCTTTCGTAAGCGCAGTGAGAGTGAACCAATGTGATGACATCAATCACAGAGGGGGAGAGTTTTGTTTTCCAACGCCTGGCAATAAGAAGCCTAGTTGCTAGGAGTACATGTGTTACAACTACTCTAAGGGTCGGAGGCAGTAAGTCAATGTCTACGTTCAGAATAGCCATTTGTGGAGTAAGGGTGAATGGGAATTGGCATATGTCTTGTATGATGTGCTCTACTGCGTTCCAGAGTTCATTTAATTCAGGGCAGGACCAAAAGATGTGAAGTATGGTGCCAACTTGGCTACAATCCCTCCAACATGTGGGTGATGAATGAGGTTGAAATTTGGCCAATCTATGTGGCGTCATATGCCATCTTAAATGAATTTTGTGGGTTATTTCCCAAAGGGAGGTGCAGTTGGTGGCTCTATAAGTTGATCGTATAGCCTTTTGCCATTGGTGGTCAGAAAGTTGTAAGTTTAAGTCTTTCTCCCAATCAATGTAGGGTTTGGATCTGTGGAAGATAGATTTTTCCTGTAGGGTGGAATAGATAAGAGAGGTGCCCTTGGTAGTGGGGGTATTGGAGAAGAAATAATTCCATAATTTGAGTGGTAACTCCCCTTCTATACTCGTGTGGGCCATGAGACAATGTTGAAACCTATAGAAAGTCAGAAAATCTGAAGGAGGCGTATGAAACGTCTCTCGGAACTGATCAAATGTTTTATGTAGTATCTTGGACCTAAGGTCCGCAGTGTCTGATGCGAGGGTAGACATCCAGTTTGGCATAATTAGGTCAGGCGACAAAAATTGAAGGGTTTGAACTGGGATTTGCAGGTGTTTGGTAGGGATTTGGGGCCATTTAGTGAACTGCAGCTTTTTCCAGGCCGTAACCGATGCTCGGATAGTCGGTGAGTGTAGACGGAGGTGATGATGGGTGGCTGTGGAACTGAATAACCAGTCTCGTAAGTTAGACCCAGGAGTTTTAGTATTTTCTATGTCCCCCCATAGTGTGGTTGGGTGATCGGTAACCCAGTCTGTCATTTGAGCCAGAATAGTAGCTAGGTAGTAGTCTTTAATATCCACATATCCTAATCCACCCGCCAGTTTATGTTTGATGGTTTTAGATTGGCTACATCTGGGGCGCTTGCCTTGCCAAATGAAATGTTGGATAGTGGACTGGAGAGAATTGAGATAGGAAGAGGTGAGTGGTATAGGAAGAGTGCGGAACAAATAGAGTAACTTAGGAAGAATAAGCATTTTGAAGGCAGCTAACCTCCCAGCCCAGGAAAATTCAAATTTGGAGAGTTTGGTAGTTTCTTTGATCAACATTTGTTTAGCTTCAATATAATTACTACTAAAGAGAGACTTGGAACATTTAGTGAGCGTGATCCCCAGGTATGTAATGCCTACATCTGCCCATGGGTATGGATATAAGTTCAGTAGGAGGTTGCTGGAAACAGCATCTAAACCCAGGTCTAGAATTTGAGACATAGTGTCGTTGACTTTATAATACGAAACACAGCTGAGTCTATGTAGTACTGATTGTATCGAAGCCAGGGAAGATATAGGGTTGGTGACCATTAGTATCACGTCGTCGGCAAATAAGTTTATCTTATGTTCTATTGTTCCGATTTTAAAGCCAGTGATAGAAAGGTTCCATCTGATATGTTCTGCAAGGGGTTCCATTACTAAATTAAAGATGAGGGGCGATAGGGGGCAGCCCTGTCGGGTTCCATTGGTTATTGGGAAGGGTTTGGACAACAATTCAGACGTGTATACTTGAGCCGAGGGTTTCGAGTACAGGGCTAGTATTGCTGACAGGATGTGTCCCTGTAGACCAAATTTTTGGAGTGTGGCTCGGATGTATGCCCAGTTCACTCGATCGAACGCCTTCTCTGCGTCCAGGGATAGAAGCAGAGAAGGCGTTCTGGTGGAGCCGGCGTGATGAATAATATTAATGATACGACGTGTGGCGTCACACGATTGCCTCCCCTTGGTGAACCCGGATTGGTCCGGGTGGATCAAAGATGGCATGATATCTACTAATCTTGTCGCTATAAGTTTAGCAAAGATTTTAGTATCCAAATTGAGTAGAGATATAGGTCTAAAGTTTTGAGGGGAGGTGGGATCCCTCCCTGGCTTCGGTAAAGTTATTATTAACGCATTCAACATTTCTGGTGGGAGAGAAGAGGAGAAGGCAGCGTCATTACATATTTGAGACAGAAAGGGGGCAAGGATGGTGTTAAATTGTTTATAATAGTCTCCAGTGAGACCATCAGGGCCAGGCGATTTGTTTGATGGGAGTTTGGCAATCACATTTAGAATCTCAAGTGGAGTGAAAGGTGCATTAAGCGATGCTAATTGAACCGGGGATACTGTAGGAAGATTAATTTCTTGTAGAAAGCTATTTATGTCTTCCACTGATGGTTGAGGGGTAGTAAGGTCATCTTTTAGATTGTATAGAGTTTTATAGTAATGGCTAAACGCATCTGCTATAGCTTGGGGATCTATCAGTTTTTGTTTAGTGGAGGGGTGGTAGATATGAGAAATTTTCGTTTTCAGGCGGTGACCTTTAATCCTAAGTGCCATGGCCATCCCTGCTTTATTCCCTGTGGAATAGTATGTAGCTTTAAAGTATTTTTGTGCCTTTTCATAGGATTCTAACAGTAAATTTCTGAGTTCCTGTCTAAGAAGCGTCAGTTGTTCTTTAAGCTTAGGGTCGGGGTATGACTGATTTCGTTCCTCTATGGATTTGATCTGGGAAGTGATAGTGTCGAAACGCTGTGATCTCCTCCTCTTTTCTCTGGCACCCAATTGGATGAAAAGACCTCGAACAAATGCTTTATGGGCATTCCAAATAACGGTGGCATTGGATGCAGAACCTTGATTCAGAGCAAAAAATTCCTCCAAGTGTTTACGGAGGTAGGCTGAGTGTTCAGGCGACCGGAGAATCGAGGCGTTGACTCTCCAAATTTTCGTGCATGATGAATTTGGATGGGAGTCGACCACAATCGACACAGGAGCATGGTCTGACCATGTAATTGTGTCAATAGAGGAAGTAGAGATTTTCGGCAGAGTCCATTTATCAGTCAGAAAGTAATCAATCCTTGTGTAGGAGTTGTGACGGTGGGAGAAGAAAGAGTAGTCCCGTTCTGTGGTGTGGTGACATCGCCACACATCATACAGGTCGTTGGTTCTGAGGAAATGGCCCATCGGTGAGGTGAGTCTAGTGTTGCGGGACGAGGTATCAAGGGAGTTATCAGGAACAATATTGAAATCACCACATATGATGAAGTTGCCTTTGCGAAAATTTGTAAGCTTGGGCATTAGTTTAGAAAGGAATTTGAGTTGTCTGGTGTTGGGCGCATAGACAGTAACAATAGTGAATCTGGAGTTATCTATAGTACAGTCCAGGGCCAGATATCTACCCTCTGCGTCTATTAAGCTGTCATGCAGAGTGAAACTGATCGTATTCTTTAATCGCTATCAGTATACCATTTTTTTTTGTGGGGCCAGGAGCTTGGTAAACATGGTTAAAGTGTTTGTTGGTGCACCTTGGTTCTTCTGCTCTTTTAAAGTGTGTTTCCTGCACGCACAGGATATCGCACTGGGACTGAAGGGCCGTGCGCCATAGAGATGCTCTCTTTGCTGGGTGGTTCAGTCCCTTGGCGTTGAGTGATAGGAATTTTGGCATTCTGGAATCGGATATAGAACATACACGAATATGCAGGTGTGTTCGCTCAGATCAAATGAGTATGAGAACGTGGCCGCTTCTTGGTGTGTCCTCACGGAAATGAAGGTACAGGTTAGGGAAAACTAGAAACAAGAAGAAACAGGCTGTAAACCAGAAAACAGCAAACGAACAGCAGTTTAGAGGAACTGTGACTGCTGTAATGGAATGGGGAGTAAGTTTGTGGAACAATAAGTGCCGAGCAAAGCATCCGACCGGAGAATTGCAGATTTATGAGGATGAGATCCCGCTAAACATGGAGGAGTTATTGCATACTGTCAGAGTGGTTTGCCTCCACAGATTGGGTGTTCCCTCTGCGGTCACGTGGCGGCGGTTGAGGTGTGTTCGGTATGATACCCCAGTTGTTCAGTAGTTTGAGGCCCTCGTCAATTGTGGAGATAGAGTGTTTAATCCCATTTCGGGTAACAATGATTTTCGTGGGGTAACCCCATTGGTAGGGGATCTTATGGTTGTTAAGCGGCTTTGTGATAGTGCCAAGTTGCTTCCTCAGCTGGCGTGTGTGCTGGGAAAGGTCAGCGAACAGCTGTAGATTATTGTAAGGGGCCGGCAGCTGTCCGAGTTGCCTTGATTTACGCAGAAGCTGGTCTTTGGCATGAAAAAAGTGCACCTTCATAAGGACATCTCGTGGTACTTCTGATGGGAGATACGGGGGTTTGGGGAGGCGGTGGATCCTATCAATGATAGTTTCCATGGGTGCAAGGTCAGGCAGAATAGAGGACATTAGCTTTCTGGCATATGTATTAAGGTCATGTGGTAGGACCGCCTCAGGGATCCCCCTGATTTTAACGTTATTGCGGCGGGACCTATCCTCGAGGTCCGCCATTTTAGCTTTCATCCACTGCTGCTCTTCTAGCATATGGTCATGAGCATCAACAAGGTTGTTAACTGTTTCAGTCATTTGCCCCATTTGTTCCTCAACAATGTGCATTTTCTGGCCCATAAAGTGCATTTGTGTGGAAAACGTATTGAACATGCTGGTGATGTCACTATGAAGGGAGCTTTGAAGGGAGATGAGCATCTCCTTCAGTGTAGTATCCAGCACAGGCTGGTTTGTAGTGGGGAAGGCCGCAATAGGGGATGGAGGAGCCGAGATAGGAGTAGGCATAGGCATAAGGCTCACCTCGTCTGCTGCCGAGTCTGCTTCCAGCCTCATCCGAGACTTAGCGGGGCTATTGCCTGCTGATGAGGTGAGGGAAGATGGTGCGGCATCTGGGGAGAATGAGGCGAGGGATGGCTCCTGTCCAGCATCGTCCGGGAGGTCCGTGTAGGCCGCCGAGGCTCCGTATGCTGCATTGCGGGCGCCATCTTGGATGTTCGGCAGCGTAAAGAAATCAGTCAGCTTCTTAGGCTGACGATATTCTTTCCTTTTGCGGGTCGGTCCGGACATTCTGGGTGTCAGGAGCGGCAGCCTGGCTTGGTAAGCAGGTATCGCAGGCTGAAGGGATAGCAGGGATGCCTAATGTCGTTCCGATCGGTGCAGGAGCTGTGCGGTTACACGTCCATCTCGCTCGGCAGTTGGCCACGCCCCCCGCTACAGAAGAATTCTAATGTTGTATGACACTAGTAATAATTATAATTATAAATTATTATTACTAGTCAACCAACTGTCTAATCCACTATAGTCTATGGACCAAGCATTTAACCGGAAATTTACAATCGTGGCGTCATACAGTTTAGCTGCTTGTTGAATCTTCTTCTTAGAACTTTCGACAGACATCATAAGCCTTCAATGACAGATTCAACATTTGTATGTTTTTCGCTGCTTCGTCGAATATTTATCGTTCATGTCGAATGGTCTACCCCAACACTGTCTCTATAATGTTAAATCTTTTCTCTCTATGTCGAATCTTTCCTCTCCTGTAGAATAATCTGGGACTAATAGAGTTAGGTTAGGTACATTCGACCACAGGTTCTATAGACACAGATTGCTATTGTCAGCGTCATGTTGAATCTTCTATCTATATCGAATTGTTGTAGCAACGAAAACTAAAATAAGGCATTTTTTTATGTCGGATCTTTCGGATTACAGATTCAGCACGTTTGTTTTGGTTTGTTAAAATGATAACGAAAATACCCGAAATTTGGACGAAAACAAATGCACATGTATACGGGATAGAGGGACAACAGAATTACCAGTTAGTGACCCTCAGGAAAATAGAGAACAAACATCTCTTTCAGAGACAATCTGCCTTAGGAGAGGGGGAAAGTGTGGGACGTATGCTGGCACAATTAGTCAGGATGAACTTTCCTTCATCTATGGTACATACGATTGCTACAGGGGATGGAAGGGTATCCTCATATACACCAAAAATAGTGGGTACGTTTAGAGAATACTACAAAGACCTGTATAGTTCCCGCCAGGTGGAAATAGGGAAGGAAAGGATGCCTTCTTTAGGGATTTGATTGTCCCTTCCCTCAGTGAGGTGGATAGAACAGAGTTAGACAGGCCCATAACGTTAGAGGAGATACAACGAGTTAGGAACGAGATGGTGGGACAGAAATCCCCGGACCAGACGGGCTCCCGGCCGAGAATTATCGGCACAATAAAAAGGTGCTGCTCCAAGAGTTGTTGAGGGTCTTAAACTGGTCGGTGATAAGGGAGCGCTCCCCCCATCAATGATGCAATCTACTATAATTATCATACATAAGGAGGGTAAAGATCCACTTGACACTGCCTCATATAATCCTATTGCCTTATTGAACTCTGATATGAAAATACTGGCAAAGGTCTTGGCGGCTAGGTTGAACAAGGTTATACAGAAACTCGTCCACCCCGACCAATCAGGGTTCATATCTGGAAGAACTACTAGTACAGATATAAGGCGAGTATATTTGAATCTCCAGGTCCTAACGGACGAGGTGGAGAGAGGGCTATTTTTTCTTTGGACGCCCCCCAAGGCCTTCATCAGCCTTGAGTGGCAATACCTTTGAAGAGCCATTGAAGCATTCCAATTCAGATCAGGCTTTATTAATTGGGTAAAAATGCTCTATAGGACACCAGAGGCTAGAGTAAAGGTAAACAATGAATAGTCTGACAAATTGAGGAGGGGGACGAGACAGGGGTGCTCCCTGTCACCCCTCCTCTTCACCATCGCAATCAAACCTCTGGCCATTGCTCCCAGGTCCTCCGCTCAGATAAGGGGCTTTAGAAGAAGCGAGCTGGGAGTAAAAGTTGCATTATATGCAGATGACCTGCTGCTGTTCCTTGGCGATACACAGAACTTCCTTCGAAAATCCATGGATAACATTAATAAATTTGGCCAAATTTTAGGACTTAAGATAAATTGGGAAAAATCCATCCTCCTGCCAGTAGACCCTTTAAAAAATCCTTTACCTGAGCAGGTGGCTCAGATTCAAAGAGTGAGTCAATTTAAATATCTGGGTATTAACATTTCTAGAGATACTCAACAGGATATAGTAGATAATATAGTCCCGTTACTGGCCAAATTTAGGAGGAAAATTAAAGTATAGAAACACCTGCCAATATCTGTGGCAGGTCTTTGTAATTTATTCAAAATTATTTGGATGCCACAACTTCTGTACGTACTACATAACTCCCGAATCTGGTTGTATAAAAAGTGGTTTCAAAAGATAGATACCGTGTTCAGGGAACTCATCTGGAAGGGTGGCTCGGCAAGAATTTCGGTTAAGCACCTTGCAATTACAGAAACAAGTAGGAGACGTAGCGCTTCCACACCCCTTTACCTACTTCCTAGCGTCACAACTCCAGTACTGTATATATGGGGCTGTAATTCAGAAGGGGGAGAAGTAGGGAGCAGGATGTTGCTACAGAATACGCCACATGGACTACTAGTGGAAGCTTTGGAGGCAGGTTCCTTTCACCCAGGACTCCCCACTTTGAGATTGATGATGACAGTGTGGGATACAGTGAAGGTAATATTGAAGTACTGAGGACTAGGGTTGAGCGAACCCAAACTGTAAAGTTCGGGTTCGTACCGAACTTTCGTTTTTTTTGACCCGGACCCGAACCCGAACAATTTTCTGAAAGTTTGGATTCGGAGTTCGGCTATGTAACGGCGCGCTGCAGGGCAGCCAATCAGCATTTCTTTTACTTGTGTGACCTAGAAGCCATCACAGCCATGCCTACTAATGGCATGGCTGTGATTGGCCAATGCAGCATGTGACCAAGCATGTGACCCAGCCTCTATATAAGCTAGAGGCACACAGCACAGCTCGTCACTCTGCTTTAGCTAGCGTAAGGAAAGACTGCATCTGATCTCAGGGACAGATTTAGATAGGATTTTTCTGCTTCAGAATGCCAATTACAATACTATGTGATCGATCTACATAGCATTAGCTACATTAGGGAAAGGTTCCTGATTGTGCTTATAGGGAGAGAATTAGTTAGGAGTCAGTCCTACTTCACAAATCTTATTGCAGCAGCACTGCATATGTTCCTGTCAGATACTCTGCATATTGCACCAGCACTGCATATGTTCCTGTCAGATACTCTGCATATTGCACCAGCACTGCAAATGTTCCTGTCAGATACTCTGCATATTGCACCAGCAATGCAAATGTTCCTGTGAGATACTATGCATGTTGAACCAGCACTGCATATGTTCCTGTGAGATACTCTGCATATTGCACCAGCACTGCATATGTTCCTGTGAGATAATCTGCATATTGCACCAGCACTGAATATATTCCTGTCAGATACTCTGCATATTGCACCAGCACTGCATATGTTCCTGTAACATACTCTGCATTAGCTACTGTAGGGAAAGGTTCCTGATTGTGCTTATAGGGAGAAAATTAGTTAGAAGTCAGTCCTACTTCACAAATCTAATTGCACCAGAATAGTGTCCCATTGTTGGTATCATTGACAGGAATAGTGTCCCATCATTAGTGTCAGTGGGAGAAATAGTGCCGCATCATTGGTTTCAGTGGGAGGAATAGTGTCCCATCATTGGTATCATTGGCAGGAATAGTGTCCCATCATTTGTGTCAGTGGAAGAAATAGTGCCCCATCATTGATATCAGTGGGAGGAATAGTGTCCCATCATTGGTATCATTGGCAGGAATAGTGTCCCATCATTAGTGTCAGTGGGATAAATAGTGCCGCATCATTGGTATCAGTGGGAGGAATAGTGCCCCATCATTGATATCATTGGGAGGAATAGTGTCCCATCATTTGTGTCAGTGGGAGAAGTAGTGCCCCATAATTGGTGTCATTGGGAGGAATAGCTTCCCATCATTTGTGTCAGTGGGAGAAATAGTGCCGCATTATTGGTATCAGTGGGAGGAATAGTGTCCCATCATTGGTATTGTGACGGATCTCAGATACACCAGGTGGGCACATAGACCAGACCTGTGTCTCCTGTCCTCCAAACGCACCCGCAGCCTGCAGATTTGCCATAACCAGCCCTTAACCCCTCAATCATGAGACAATCCACACAGGTGTTGAGGGTTAAACATCCAGAGCTTAAACTGTTTATTAAATTCCAAAACATACAGTTTTACACACAGTTAAGGACACTCCCCTTAGCCTTGTCTAAGAGGGGGTGAGGGACAAGTAACAACCAATGGGAACTGAAAATGTGTACATTGAAACAGTCTACAGATACCTAATGAGATTATGGTAAGCAGGCAGGCTCTCAATACACACCCCCTGCGGAGAGATATCTGCAGTCCAGTCTCCATTGTCTATGTGTCATGAATCAACACAATTAGACACATCAACAAGGGGGGGGGCATGGGGGGGAGAAGGGTATTACATTACATTACTCAATGCCAGCATGTCCCAGGTCTCCAGTATCTTTCTGGCCCATAGTCTGTCGGTAGGAGGCACGCCCCCAGTCCCTTCCAAAACACGCAGTGACAGTGGGTTCTGTCACAGGTATCATTGGCAGGAATAGTGTCCCATCATTAGTATGAGTGGGAGAAATAGTGCCGCATCATTGGTATCAGTGGGAGGAATAGTGTCCCATCATTGGTATCATTGGCAGGAATAGTGTCCCATCATTTGTGTCAGTGGGAGAACTAGTGCTGCATCATTGGTATCAGTGGGAGGAATAGTCTCCCATCATTGGTATCATTGGGAGGAATAGTGTCCCATCATTTGTGTCAGTGGGAGAAATAGTGCCCCATCATTGGTATTAGTGGGAGGAATATAGGGCCAGATTCAGGTAGATGAGAGCATCTTTGCTCTGGAGTAACGCTTCTCATTTACCTTACTCTGCCGAAATTTTAGGAACAAGTGATGTTTTTCATGAAGCACTTGCTCCTAAAGTTGCGGCAGCGCATCGCAAATGAGCCGGCGGAATTCAAATTTGGCGGGTACGGGGCGTGTATTATTTAAACTATGCGCGATCCCGTGGCGAACGTACTGCGCATGCGTCGAGTGTCAATGCATCCCAGTGCGCATGCTCCAAATTCTGTCAGTGAACGTCAATGACGTCACATCCCCATTCATGAATGTTTTACGCAAGCGACGCGATTTGTTTTTTTTCCGACGCGATGACGACGCCTATACTTAACATAGGATACTCCACTAGGGGGCTGCTTTATCTTTACGTCGCGTATCGCTCCCGGAAACGTCGTAAAGTCACTGCGTCGCGCCCGAAAAAGATTGTGAATTTCCGACTCCCGCTGATTAACATATTTTTTCAGCGTTAATCAGCGGGAACGCCCCCGGCGCCATTTTTAAGTTGAAGTAACGATGCGATGGCGAAATTCAATTGCGCCGATCGCATCGGAACTCCAACCCAGCGTTTCTTGTTTTCTGGTTACAGAAAACAAAAACGCCGGCTTAAAGTGACAGTTAGGCTGGCGGATCAATGGATACTCCAGCCTAACTCTACCTGAATCTGGCCCATAGTGTCCCATCATTGGGGAAGGTTCCTGCTTGTCAAGATTTTTTTTTAAATGTATTTGTTATTTTAATTTATTTTTCTATCCACATTTGATTGCAGAGTACTTACCAACATTTTGCTGCCATTTGCAGCCCTGTAGCCCTTAGTTTTTTAGAGACATTTTAGTAGTCAAAAATTTGGGTCCCCATTGACTTCAATGGGGTTCGGCTTCGGGTCAAGTTCGTGTCCCGAACCCGGACTTTTTTCCGAAGTTCCGCCGAACCCGACGAACCCGAACATCCAGGTGTTCGCTCAACTCTACTCAGGTCTCATGGAGTATACCCCCTATCGGAGAATAGTAAACTGGGAGAACTGCAGAAGATGGGGATAGTGAGGGAATGGGAGAGATGCGGATTCAAATCTATCACGCAGTTATATCAAGACGGCACCTTGAAAACTTTTTAGGTATTGAGAGATCAATTTGCCCTGCCGAACAAATAGTTTTTTAGGTATCTTCAGGTCAGGCATGCACTTGAGGGACAGTTTAGAGGGAGGACTCTAGAATGAAGCATGATTCCTGTGCTCCAAAAGATATTTAAGGTAGAAACAGGAAAAGGTCTAATCTCAAAAACATACCCACATATAAATAAGGGGAAACTGGGAGGGACAGAGGACCCTATGTATAATAGAAAGTGGCAAAAAGATGTGGGATATATATCCAAAATACAGTGGAATAGAATCCTTGAACTTGCCCCACTGGTATCGCTGTCCCCCTCATAGAGGATGTCACACTTGTTCATACTATACAGAACCTATTACACTCCATGTAAACTTTTTCAGTTTGGCCAAAGATGAGACGCAAGCTGCCCCAGGTGTGGGGATATAGTGGGGGACTTTATTCACATGTTTTGGAGATGCCTGAAGCTGTTCCACTACTGGACGGAGGAAATAGGAACCATTGATCAGGTGTTTGGAACTTCCATAGAACCATACCAGGCCACATGCCATTAACATGGAGGGGTTCTTTAGTGCTGGTATGGTTCTATGCTATGGTTTTAATTAGCAGGTAAACGGTGGTGAGGAAGAACACAGCAATGGGATAAGATGGCAGCAGAAGAGACGGCGGCAGGAGAAGATGGCAGCGGGAGAGACAATGGCAGGGGAAGATGGATCAGGAAATAGACAGCTCAGAGCTATTTTACAATAAAGTACTTGTCAAAAACAGGCTCTTGTTTTTTTCACATTTCACTGCTTTTTGGGGTGAATGGGTAGGGGTACGATGTATCCGATACACATTCACATAGTGGGCAGAATCTGGGGGCCCCCTTGTTGAAGGGGGCTTTTATAGATTCTTATAAGCCCCCTGCCTGCAGACCCCAAAGTGCATGTGGTCTGGTATGGTTCAGGAGGGGGGTGCTCGCTCGTCCCCCCTATCCTGACCTTCAGGCTGCATGCTTGATAAAGGGTCTGGTATGGATTTGGGGGTTGCCCATGCCAATTTTTTTTTCTTTTGCCATGGAGTTCCCCCTAAAATCTCTGGCAGACCCTAAGGCCTGGTATTTTGTGGACACTTTCTAAGCATCTGTGCACAACCAAATACTTTTTTAGATTTAATACAGATTTGATGGGGTGTGAACAGTGTGCACCTATAAAATATGTATTTTGAGTCAGCAAAAGTCAAACATAAAGCAAACATCAACTTTTTATTTCAACATTAGTATAAACCTGTGTTACATTAATGTATGTGGGCCAAAAAATACAAATAAAAGTAATGGAAATGATGCTCCAGCATTTGACAATATAGTTAGAAGGGCCTTGCTCAGATCAGCTTACAATCTACAAGGGTAGGACTCAAAAAATTAGACAATAAACAAATCACATTAGAAAAGCAAGGATACAAATCAAGCTAATAGCTTGACGGGAAAACTGCCCAAAAACCACCAGACAAAAAAAGAGATGGAGCATACACACGGCCGGGATTCCCGACCAAAGCACTATCACAGTTTTCCTGTTGAGAAAACCAGCCGTGTAGGGGAAAGACTGAGCCGAGCAAGTTCTTGGCTTTCCCCTCTGGATTTTTGACAGGAACTTTTCCCATTGGAAATCCCATGTGTACGAGGCATTAGTGGCAGTGTGGGACAGGAATTATGCACACCCCCAAAAAAAACACAAAACCATATCTATTTGTATTCCAATAAATACACTGCAAAGAAAGACTCAGGCCTGTTCTTGGGCCAAACATCCACCACAAATGCAGGTCTTTAAAAAACCTAGTTGGGATTGCTGACCCACCCATTAAAGGACACACTCACCAGTGTCATTTATTAGGTCTCTTTATGTAGACCTCAAATGCTCACACCTGTCCACTTTATTAATACACACTGGGCCAGATTCTCAAAAAAGAGATACGACGGTGTATCTCCAGATACACCGTCGTATCTCTGTTTCTGTGCCTGGGTATCTATGCGACGGATTCTTACAATCAGTTACACATAGATACGGCGTAGATCCGACTGGCGTAAGTCACTTACACCGTCGGATCTAAAATGCAATAAAACGCTGGCCGCTAGGTGGCGTATATGCAAATGAGCATGATACGCCGATTCCGGAAAGTTTTTGCGCTGCCTCGACGTAATTTACGTTGTTTCCGTAAGCGTAAGGTTACCCCTGCTATTTGAGGGATAACCTTGCGTAGGTTTCGTTGAACGCCATGTTAAGTATGGACGTCGGGACAGCGTCGTGTTTTTCCGTTGTTTATGTAACTCGTCGCGAATAGGGCTGTGCCTTAATTACGTTCACGTCAAAACCAATGTATTTGCGTCGTACTATGGAGCATGCGCACTGGGCTACTTTTACAGCCGGTGCATGCGCAGTTCGTTCGGCGCGGGGGCACGCTTAATTTAATTACAAGCCGCCCCCTTTGAATTACGCGGGGATACGCCAGGCCATTTACACTACGCCGCCGCAAATTACAGAGCAAGTGCTTGGAGAATATGGCACTTGCTCCTGTAAATTGCGGCGGCGTAATGTAAATAGCTTACGCTACACTACACCGCTATCTACCAGAATCTGGCCACTCTCTACAAATGAAAATATGAATCAGCATAGATATCTGTTCATGGTAAACCTCAAAAACACGTCTAAGGCTCTGGTTATAATCAGTGATCCCAGATATCTGTTAGACACTGTGGGCCAGATTCTCATATATATTCGGCGGCGTAGCGTAAGCCATTTACACTACGCCGCCGCTGCGTACTAGAGCAAGTGCTTTATTCTCAAAGCACTTGCTCCGTAGTTTTCGCCGGCGTCTCGTAAATCGCCAAGCGTAAACCCGCGCAATTCAAATGGGGCGGCTTGTATTTAAATTAAGCGCGCCCCCGCGTCAAACGAACTGCGCATGCGCAGGCCGGGGAAAAAGCCCAGTGCGCATGCTCCAAAGGAGAAAATTATGAAGAAAACCCCCAAAGGAGTGGGACTTTTAAGGCCAAGTTCAGATAAAATGTACTTTAATGCATAGATAATAATATGGACCCAGTCATATACATATTGGTATCTGTGGAAAAGGTGACCTCTCTGTGGGTGTCACATAGTGGGCAAGGAGCACCAGGGGTAAGAAAAAATGCTCCAAAGGACGTCACATTTTCTCAATGTAAACGACGTAATCGCAGCGTACGCCAGCCCCATTGAGAATCGACGTACGCAAACGACGTAAACGACGCACAACACGACGCGGTCCCGAGGCCATACTTAACATGGCATCCGACGGGACACGACGGCATCCGACGGGACCTCGTAAGGTTACTCCACATAGAAGCTGGGGTAACCTTACGAGAACGAAAACGACGTACGCGACGACGGGGCGGCGTAAAAGCGATCGAGAATCGGCGTACTACTTCATTTGCATATGCAAATGAAAAAACAACGTGAAGGCCACATAGTGGCCGGAGTTGTCATTACACCTACGATCCGAAAGTGTAATGCTTTTACACTTGTCGGATGTAGAAGCGTATCTATGCAAAAGTGATGCTCAGCATTACGCGCATAGATACGAGACAAAAAAAAAGGCGATACGACGGGGTATCTGAGATACTCCGTCGTAACGCCTCTGAGAATCTGGCCCTGTGCTGCTACACATTTGTAGGCTGCATCTAATTAATGCAGATGTCCTGTGGAAGGCTAGAGAGCCATTGAACAACCTGTTTCTGGCATATGCCATCTGTTTTGAAGGCTGATTACTGTCAGCATGTTGAGAGCTAAACACCTGTAATGTTGTGGGTTTAGGCTTGGTAAGAGGCTGAAATTATTGCTGGTGGGGAAATGTTAAGGCATCTTTGAGATTCGAACCAGTAACCTAAGCACTGCTAAGCAGAAGGGCTAACCTGTTAGCCACTGTGCTGCCACTTGTGAATAAGAATGAGCCCGATGTTCGAGTCGAACGTAAGTTCAACTCAAATATCAGGTGTTCGCCCTGTTTGTCAAATAGCGACCAATTTGGGGTGTTTGCAGCAAATTCAAAAGCCGTGGAACACCCTTTAAAAGTCTATGGGGGAAATCAAAAGTGCTAATTTTAAAGGTTAATATGCAAGTTATTGTCATAAAAAGTATTTGGGGAAATAGGTCCTGCCCCAGGAGCAAAAAAAAGTTTCAAAACTGATGTTTTTTCAGGAGCAGTGATTTATGATTTTAATCATGCTTAAAGTGAAATAATAACAGTGAAATATTCCTTTACATTTTGTACCTGGGGGTGTCTATAGTATGCCTGTAAAGTGGCACATGTTTCCCTTGTTTAGAACAGTCCCTCCACAAAATGACGTTTCTACAGGAAAAAAAGTCATTTAAAACTACTTGTGGCTATAATGAATTGTCGAGTCCTGGCAATACAGATAACCGTACCAGGCCACATGCCCTCAACATCCCAGGTCGAGGAAGGATTACATCGCTGGAATTTTTTTCTTTTTTAATAAAGGACTTGTCCCAAGCTGTGTCTGTGGGGTTTTTTTTACACTTTTTGTGTGAAATGGTAGTGGTACCCATTACCAATTAATATAATGGGGGCCGGAATCCAGGGGTCACCTTTGTTAAAAGGGGCTTCCAGATTCCGATAAGCCCCCCACCCGCAGACCCCCACAACCACTGGACAAGGCTTGTTGGGATGAGGCCCTTGTATACATCAACATGGGGACATCCTTGTATAGGCCGAATTTGTCGGTGAGGAGACCTGCCACCACCAGTCTGGACATGGGAGAGGTGTACATGGAATTGACAAGGTGATTGAAGGAGCCTGTGAATCTTGTTCAAGACCAACGAGAGCCAGTTAAAGCTGATATTGTCGAAAGCCTTTTCCGGGTACAGAGTGTTGATAGAATTTCCCCTGGGTGACTTTTAGCGTATTCTAAGACCATTAGCACCTTGCCTCTTCCTCAGGCTCACGCATGCCTCGAACGCGCGCACCGCTCCGTGACCTAACCCGGAAGTGACGCTCCGCCGCTTGTGCTCCACGACTGCGTTCCACCACGCTGCTACACGGCATTCCCTGTTCTTCCCTGTCTCACCAGCGCTGGATGACCACCCAGGGATCCCCACAGACGTTGAAGCCTGTACCAGCTGATGAACTGCACACCGTGTCTCCCTGCATAGAGAGTTGAGAGCATCCGTCCATTCCATCAGTGGAGTCCACCTACCCGGGAAAGCCAGCCACGGATGACATCCTTTCTTGATATGCCTTCACCCCCCGCAGTCTTATTAGGTCCATAAATCTATGCTGTATAACAGAAAAAAATCACGGATGACAGCCACGCATGACATCTTTTAGCGATATGCCTATGTACCCTGCAGTCTTGTGAGTATTACCCTCATAAGAAAAGTATTATACTAATAAATTCTTTACTACGCTTAGAGGGTGCCGCTTTTTGTTTTTCTTGCACTACCATATTTGCAGAATAGATTCTTCCCATGTACTTACCATGCATATAATCCAACATCAAAATCTAAAGGGGTGTCTATAATAATTTCTAATCAAATTGCGTGGTCCGTGATGGACAAATGTGTAGATGGAGAGGGGTGATCGGTCCAGCGATGAGAAGATCCATCCATTCAGAGCACAGCTTAGCGAATGACGCGCCGGAGCTTTGACATTTCTTTTATAGGGGAGGTGGGCCACGCGTCACGTGACCCCGTCCCGCTCTGACGCAAGGGGCATGTCTGGGCTGTCCCAGTGACGTAGCAGAGTGTGCGTCAGAGGGCGATGGGGTCACGTGACGCATGGCCCTCCTCCCCTATAAAATAAATGTCAAAGCTCCGGCGCGTCAGTCGCTGAGCTGTGCTCTGAATGGATGGATCTTCTCATCGCTGGACCAACCGCCCGTCGCTGGAGAGATCACCGTCTCCATCTACACATTTGTCCATCATGGACCACGTGATTTGATTAGAAATTAATATAGACACCCAGCGCTGAATAGAAGACAACGTTGGAGCAGGGAGCAGCATCGATCGTCTATTTTCACCGCTGGTTTAATTAATAAAGTAATTTGTTCTACGGTGTGTGTGTTTTTTTCCTGAAAACTATTATTTACACTTCCTTTGTGAAATGGTAGGGGTACAGTGTACCCCATTACCATTTCACACAGAGGGGGCCAGGATCTGGGGGGTCCCCTTTGTTAAAGGGGTCTTCTAGATTCTGATAAGCCCCCTGCCCGCATACCCCCACAACCACCGGGCAAGGGTTGTGGGGATGAGACCCTTGTCCCCATCAACATGGGGACAAGGTGCTTTGGGGGGCACCCCAAAGCACCCTCCCAATGTTGAGGGCATGTGGCCTGGTACGGTTCAGGAGAGGGGGGACGCACTCTGTCCCCCCCTCTTTTCTGCGGCCGGCCAGGTCAACGTGCTCGGATAAGGGGTCTGGATTTTTTTTTTTTTAATTTGGGGTGGAGTTCCCCTTAAAATCCACACCAGACCTGAAGGGTCTGGTTATGGATATTTGGTGGGAACCCTACGTCATTTAGTTTTTAAATTGACGGCGGGGTTCCCCTTAATATCCATATCAGAACTAAAGGGTCTGGTTATTGAATTTGGGGGGACCCCCGCGCATTTTTTTTCCCCGAACTCCGAACCCGAACTTACAATTATTCGGGTTCGGGAAAAACCCAAAGTCCGTACCGAACCCGAACTTTACAGTTCAGGTTTGCTCAACTCTACACGAGAGAGAAGATAAGTCCCATTAGAGATCCAGAGTCTGTAGTCTGGAATTGATAAAAGTTCAGGCAACTTTTTGTTGGACCAAATAAATTACAGTTAGGTAATAATCGTTAGTCCCAAAATGAAGATACATTTATACACTTCCATGTGGTACAATTTTTATTATTCTACCATACTTTGTCGAGAAGTTACGAGGCATCAAGATCATTAGACACCTGCCTCCCTTGTAGGCAAACATTTTGAAAACTTTAACCAACCAGCACCTTTATCACCTGTTTTCTAATTCATCTAATCAAAATATGTAAGAATTAGCACATTTTATCTTGGAGGTCCATAATTTCCCAAAATTTGTAGACCAGTGTAAGTACTAAACTGAAGTCAATGTAACATGTATATTGCCCTTTTTAAAGCGGAGGTTCACCCAAAAATCAACTTTCTGACATCTGCAGTATGCTGTTTCTTTTTTTGTACTTATCGTTTTATAAGTCGTTGTTATCC
This sequence comes from Rana kukunoris, assembly GCA_029574335.1. Lineage (NCBI taxonomy): Eukaryota > Metazoa > Chordata > Amphibia > Anura > Ranidae > Rana > Rana kukunoris. Next base: position 53,933,124 of record CM056059.1, on the reverse strand, counting down.
GGCTCCGAGCGGGGAATCCTGCGGAGAATGGGCGTTCCTAAGCCAAGAGGAGTTGATTGACGGGCTGCTAAGGCGTGTCACGCCTTCCGAAAATGCACGAGTGTCACTTTGGGTATTTTCGGAAGGCGTGACACGCCTTAGCAGCCCGTCAATCAACTCCTCTTGGCTAAGGAACGTCCATTCCCCGCAGGATTCCCCGCACTGGGCCGGATAACAATGGCTCATAAAACGATAAGTACAAAAAAAAAACAGCATACTGCAGATGTTAGCAATATGCTGGATCTAATGTCAGAAAGTTGATTTTTGGGTGAACCTCCGCTTTAAAATAAATGTTGGGGCGCTCCATGGGGTGGCTGGGGGAGCTGGAGATAAGGTAAGGCTATATTTAACAAAGAATAACTCTTGAATGCAGGCAACTATGTTAATAAATCACAATTTTGAATGATTTACAGCATGTTGGCAGGTACAACACATAGCACTGTCTTAATAACCCATTCAACTGCAAAACAAAATGAATCAGAACGTGAAGAATTGAGAAGCACTGCAAATCTTGCTATTCCTCAGCTCTTCCTGTATCAGGAAGGTGAATAATACATCACTGCATTCTTCACATCATAAACAGACTAATCTGTTCATTACCTTCTGCCTAATGAGAAACATATGGGTTAGAATAACCTTGATCTTAACATACTGTAGGAATGCGAGAATTACCATGGTTAGCACGTAATTTACTGTTGGATAATTTATAGTCAAATGCTCTTTGATGCTGCTGAAAGGTCAATTTTCAGGTACACAATATTATATACTGAGGCTCTTTGTTTGGTAATACACAAGCCTTGTCCTTCTCTGTTTATGGTATGTGTAAGTTATGTGAACAGTTACCTGGAACTGTTCATTAACTAATTTATTTGCTATTTCCCCTTATCAGTAAGGGACAGAAATACAAAGCAATATCTAGCCTGCCTTACCGCTTATTCCGATGTTTGATTTTGAAATAAAACACAGTGACATCGGCAGATATATTCTCTGAAAGTCTCTTGTGCAAAAGGGTACATAAATCATTTTTATATTTGGTTTAATACAGGACTTCACAAGCTGCAGAGGAACCATTTATTTTCAAGCACTAGCCTGTGTCCCCAGGTCTTGCAAAATTCTCGTTGAGAATCGTCTGCAAAAACAGCAATGGATTTCTTTGCACACAATGTTATTATTTATTTTCTTTAGTGTCAAAATTGAAATAGAAAAAAACCACCATGCAAAAGAAAATGATTAGTACTTACCTCACTTACCACATGTTTTTAGGATTTTAGCTTTCTTGCAGAGATTTTTTTGCATCCAAACCTTTGAGTTAGTTAGATGCCTGTGTTCACTTTGAATATTTGTTTTCTTAAATCCCATGCCATTACGTCATTTATGTGTCACTATAATATAATATAATACAAGCAGGTGATTCTGGCAAAATTACACATTTTGCTACAGCACCTGTATTGTTGCAAAGTTACCATTTGCAGACCTCTAAAAGCAATGGTGCCTGATACTCATGAGTTCTGGTCTCTGCCACCCCACTAGTACCCTAGGAGTTGGGTTGGGAGTGTGGGGGTTGTTAAGTCACAGCCTTATTGTTAATTGAAAAGGCTACAATTAATAACCATTATGGTTTTAAACACATTTTTGTATACAAGTCCTTCAACATCTCTGACACTCTGACATTTCTGTCACAAACAACAAATTTAAAGGCCCAAACACATGCAAAGTAAACCAGATATATATGTTTACTGGTGAATTAATGGTAGCAAATTCAGTAACAAGTTTGTGAGGCCCCGTACACACGACCGAGCTTCTCGGCAGAAGCTTGCTGGGATCCATATTCTGCCGAGACGCTCGATCGTGTGTACGTTTTCGCTGAGCAAACTGACGAGCGAGGCGTCGAGCCAAAATAGAGAGTAGGTTCTCTATTTGCTCGATGGGCCATCGGGACTAATGGCTCGACGCCTTTTTCTACAGCCTGGTCTACGAACTCGACGGCCGCCCGAGAACCTCTCGGGCGGAACGATGAGTTTAGCCCGACGAGGTTCTCGTACGTGCAATAGATGCAATAGATAAGACACGGTCAGTAAACCTGGTGAAAAAGCCAATTAAGAAATAGGCAATTATAACACTTCAAGAACATACAGTATAATCAGCAACATTTACCCCATATAGAGTTTATGGCTACAGGCCAAAAATGGTAGGGGAGTAACTAGGCCTTCTGTCAAACTTCTCCCTTTAATCCCTTGACACCACAGTCCCAGTAGTGTGCAAACTCTAAATTCACCCTACGCAAAACCTGTCTCTTTCAGGTTGTGAGTCCAGGCTGAGCACTAGGAGAGAACTGTCTCACTGTACAACTGCTGCAAAGTGTCTCCTGATAATGCAGGCAATATTAGCCACCTCCTGGCTACACATAGACTAATAACCTTTTGTTTTATCTATAAATATAAATGTGATTTATGCATGTTTATGCATACCCCAATGATCTTTGTTCATGCAAATTTAGATTGTTTGCATTAAAAAAAATGAATTGTTAATGTGGTTACCATTCATTAACACCTCATATGGAAACATTGCTTCATTTGACTGAAGAGCCATTTACCAGGCACATAGCAGGAATATAAAAAAAGCAGAAAGAGAGTATTCCTTCTGAAAATGTGTGCTAATTTAAATATAAATAAGTGCAGCAACAAAAAATAACAACAAGTATAACTAAATAGTAATTGAGTATTATATGTGGTTTCCGTGTGTTCAATCCCAATGTTTTGGGAGGCAGAGGTGCATCATCCAGTCCTGCTCCCTACAACCTGTCAATGCCTATGACAGGATGAATGGGTCTGGATACTTTAGCAAGTAGTATTTGTGTTAAGCATCATATACTTTTAGAGATGTATGTCTGGAATACAGGTATTCAGGGCCATAAAAGTGAATACCACTCGATACAGTGTTCAGCCCCTCCAGACAAAGTGCATTTCAGTTGGCTATAGAGTTTTAACAAGATGCAAGGATCAAAGCTGGATTCTGCACCTGTGCTTCTTGGGTGCACTAAAATGACAGGAAACATCTATAGCTAGATTCAGACTTACGATGGCGTATCAGTAGATACGCCTTCGTAAGTCCGAATACACGCCGTTGTATCTTTAAGCGTATTCTCAAACTGAGATACGCTTAACTGTTGCTAAGATATGACCGGCGTAAGTCTCCTACCCGTCGTATCTTTGCTGCATATTTACGCTGGCCGCTAGGGGATTTATGCCTAGAACATGTAAATTAGCTAGATACGCCTATTCACGTAGGTACATACGCCCGTCGCAGTAAGCTACACCGTTTACGTAAGGCTTTTTTCAGGCGTAAAGATAAACCACCAAAAAGATGGCGCAGCCAATGTTAAGTATCGACGTCGGAACAGCCGTCGAATTCCACATCGTTTACGTTATTTGCGTAAGCCGATTCAGAATGGGGCTGGGCGTAGGTTACGTTCACGTCGAAAGCTTTGACTATTTGTGACGTGATTTTGAGCATGCGCACTGGGATACATCAACGGCCGGCACATGCACCGTTTGTTAGGCGTGTCATTTACACGGGGTCACGATTAATTTACATGTATCAAGCCCACCTTCCACCTACTTTGAATTACGCGAAATTACGCCGGCCCATCTACGCTACACCGCCGAAACATAGGGAGCAAGTGCTTTGTGAATACAGCACTTGCCTCTCTAACTTGAGGCCGCGTGGCGTATATTCGATACGCTACGCCCGCTTACAAATACGCCGCCCTACCTGAATCTAGCTACTAGTTTGCATGTAGCCTAAGCTGAAAGTAGTGAGGTTATGTATGTGAGTGATGGAACTACAATGAGTATTTATCCTTTGCCTTAAATAAGAAGGGACTATGATTATACTGTGGTAGCTCATGACTAATGAAACTATCTACCAGGCTCATATGACAAAAGTGGATATGGTGTGGTAGGTAACTCTGCGCTGCTGGTGAATTTTAAAGCAGCTGACACGGCTGATTGATAAAAAGCAAAATCAAGAAATGGTAGGTAATAGTCAAAAATTATGATAAATATAATATCACATAAATGCAAACATGATAGGCAAACATAAATTTAGTACAAATGGATCATAAATTGATACAATAAATAAATATTATACAATGATACACCCAGTGTAAAATGTCCAAATGATAATAAAGTGACAAAACGACGTCCACTTTAAGTGCCCGAAGAAGAAATAGTTCCAATGTTGAAATGATGACAGCACAGGATCTAATAAGAACTGACTTCTTGTGTGTGAATAAAACCCTCCACCGGTGATGATGTAGGCTTACCAGAAAGTGTAGACTCAAAAAAAACATATGTTTCATGAGTCAAGCAGGCTTGTTAATCAGAAGAGTATCCAGGAGATCACTTAAGGAACAAAGGATCAACGGCTAGCTACCCGACTGGTGTGAGTGGCCCAAAATAGCTTTTAGGATATGTAAATGGTTCTCAGATGTATTCTCAGTCGTGTGAAAATGGGAAGAGTAAGAGAGGAGGCAACATAGCATAATACTGTAGTAGAATATAAAATGTAATATGCAAATGCACTTACAGTTTAATGTAGTTTACAGCGCATGTAGAAAAAATATTGGCGGCAATGGAGTCTCTCTGACGCATTTTGTGTCTTCTGGGGGTTTGAAGACGTGTGATAACACGAAACGCATCGGGGAAATTGCACACCAGATGGTACCTGACCCCTAAGAAGGTACACCTTTTCTACCCAATAGTTCCAGACAACCTTTTCGGCACCTTTCCAAAAATTGTCCCATACACAATTCTGTGCAATCCTATGGGCTATAGCACTTAATTGGTGGTCTCCTACAGTGCCATTGCCGCAGGTACTACAGCGAATGGAAACAATTAGATTACTTGAGCGGGTGCACCATACTATCATAGATACTATGCATATATTCAACTGCAAATGGACACACTGGGAACCATATGGTGGCTGAGTGGAAAGTGGGAAGTAGTCCCTCAAACAATTTCCATAATAGCACAGTCTACTAGCCCTCTATAGTACATACAGCGCCTTGCAAAAGTATTCACTCCCCACCCCCTGGCATTTTTTGTGTTTTGTTGCCTCACAATCTGGAATTAACATGGATTGTTTGAGGATTTGCATCACTGAATTTTACAGAACATGCCCACAACTTTGACAATGTTTTCTTTTTATTGTGAAGTAAAAAACAAATAGGACAAAATAACAGAACAAGTCAATGTTCATAACTATTCACCCCCTAAGTTCAATACTTTGTAGAGCCACATTTTACAGCTATCACAGATCCAGGTCCCTTTGGATAAGTCTCTATGAGCTTGCCACATCTTACCACTGGGATTTTTGCCCATTCCTCCTTGCAAAACTGCTCCTTCAAGTTGGTGGCTTTGTGCTTGTGAACAGCAATCTTTAAGTCTGAAGACATAGGGCCAGATTCAGGTAGATGGGCGAATCTTCATTTTAGAGTAACGTTTCTCATTTACGTTACTCCGCCGAAACTTTAGGAGCAAGTACTGTTATTCACAAAGCACTTGCTCCTAAAGTAGCGAAAATGAGCCAACGGAATTCAAATTGGGCGGGTAGGGGGCGTGTATTATTATAACTAGGCGCGATCCCGCAGCGAACGTACTGCGCATGCGTCGACTGTCAGTGCGCATGTTCCAAATTCTGTCAGTGAACGTCAATGACGTCAATCCCCATTCACGGACGTTTTACGCAAACGACGCGAAAATTTTTAAATTCGACGCGATGACGACGGCTATACTTAACATAGGATACTCCACTAGGGGGCTGTTTTTTCTTTACACCGCGTATCTCTTACGGAAACGTCGGAAAGTCACTGCGTCGGGCCCGAATACGATCGTGAATTGCCGATTCTCGCTGATTAACATATTCTAGGCGTTAATCAGCGGGAACGCCCCGAGCGCCATTTTTAAAATTGCAGTTCCGATACGACGGCGAAATACAATTACGCCGCTCGTATAGGAACTCCAACCCGGCGTTTCTTGTTTTCTGCTTACAGAAAACAGAAACGCCGGCTCAAAGTGAGAGTTAGGCTGGAGTATCACTGATACTCCAGCCTAACTCTACCTGAATCTGGCCCATATTTTCTATTGTATTGAGGTCTGGGCTTTGACTAGGCCATTCCAACACATTTACATGTTTCCCATTAAACCACTCAAGTGTTGCTTTAGCAGTGTGTTTGAGATCATTGTCCTGCTGGAAGGTGAACTTCCGTCCTAGCCTCAAATCACACACAGAGTGTTACATGTTTTGCTCAAGAATATTCCTGTATTTAACACCATCCATCTTACCCTCAACTCTGACCAGTTTCCCAGTCCCGACTGCTGAAAAACATCCCCACAGCATGATGCTTCCACCACCATGTTTTACTGTGGGGATGGTGTTCTTTGGGTGATGCGATGTGTTAGGTTTGCACCAAACATAGGGGTCGATTTACTAAAGGCAAATCCACTCTTCACTGCAAGTGCAGTCACTGTAGATCTGAGGGGAAGATCTGAAATGAGAAGAAAGCTCTGCTGATTTTATCATCCAATCATGTGCAAGCAAAATCGCCGTTTTTCATTTTCTTGCATGTCCTCCTCAGATCTACAGAGACTGCACTTCCAATTTCACAGTGGATTTGCCTTTAGTAGTAAATAACCCCCATAGTGTTTTCTTTGATAGCCAAAAAGTAAAATTTTAGGCCGTGTACACACAAGGAGACATGTCTGCTGAAACTGGTCCGCAGACCAGTTTCAGCGGACATGTTCGATCGTGTGTACAGCCTAGCGGACAGGTTTCCAGCAGGCAAAAGTTTCTAAGCATGCTTAGAAACTTGTCCGCTGGAAACCGGTCCGTCGGACATGTCCGATGGTTAGTACGCCCAACCATCGGACCGAAATCTTGCGCATGCGTCGAATTGATTTGACGCATGCGTGGAAGCATTGAACTTTCGTGTTTCCGCACGTCGGTGTCTACTACGTCACCGCGTTCTGGTCCGCGGGGATTTTGGTCTGATGGTGTGTACACACATCAGACCAAAATATCCCTGGAGACATGTCCGATGAAAACGATTCGTCGGACCTGTCTCATCGGACATGTCTCCTCGTGTGTACAGGGCCTGAGTCTTATAAGACCAGAGCACCTTCCTTCATACATTTTGGGAGTCCCAAACTTGACTTTTTGCAAACTCAAAACGTGCCATTTTTGTATTTTGCTGAAAGTAATGGCTTTCTTCTGGCCACTCTGCCATAAAGCGCAACTCTATGGAGCGTACGGCTTATTGTCATCCTATGTACAGATACTTCAGTCTCTGTTGTGGAAATCTCATGCCGCGTACACACGATCACTTAATGTCATGAAAAAAACGACGTTTTCTGTGAAGTAAAAAACGACGTTTTTGAAACTTCAATTTTCAAAGACGATGTTGCCTACACACCATCGTTTTTTTCACAATGCTCTAGCAAAGCGAGGTTAAGTTCGCCACTCTTTTCCATTGAAGCTCTCTTCATAACTAGCTTCTGGGCATGCGCGGGTTGAAAAACGTTGTTTTAAACGTCGTTTTTTGCTACACACGATGACTTTTTGTGAACATAAAGTGATCGTGTGTACGCGGCATTAAGCTCCTCCAGGGTTACATTAGGTCTCTGTGCTGCCTTTCTGATTAATGCTCTCCTTGCCTGGTCCGTGAGTTTTGTTGTGCGGCCGTCTCTTGGCAGGTTTTCTGTTGTACCATGTTCTGTCCATTTGGTTATGATAGATTTGATGGTACTACTAGAGATCATCAAAGATTTGGATATTTTTTTATAACCTAACCCTGACTTGTACTTCTCAACAACATTATCCCTTACTTGTTTGGAATGTTGCTTGGTCTTCATGGCAGTATTTTGTTAGTGCTGCCTCTTGCTTAGGTGTTGCAGCCTCTGGTGCCTTTCATTAAGGTGTGTATATGTAATGACAGACCATGTGACACTTAGATTGCACACAGGTGAATATCATTTCATTAATTATGTGACTTCTGAAGGTAATTGCTTGCACCAGAGCTTTTTATGGGCTTCATAACAAAGGGAATGAATACATACGCACGTGCCAATTATACGTTTTTTATTTCTGAAAAAATAGTTGTATGTATATATTTTTCTAATTTTACTTCACCAGACTATTGTGTTCTGATCATCACATATAATTCAGATTTAAAAAAAACATTGAACTAAAGGCTGTAATGTAACAAAATAGGTAAAAAGCCAAGGGGGTGAAAACTTCTGCAAGGCACTGTAGCATATCTCGATTTTTTTTTTCATTCTTTTTTTTTTCTCTTCTTCATTCTTTTTATCCTCTTTCTTGTTATAGCTATGATGGAGCTTTACAAGTTACATAGATGTTATTCAAGGTTATGGTTACAATATAAGTTCCAAAAGTCAGAGATGCAAGCATTCTGGATACAATTACCCTCTAAATATGAGAGTTTAACTACCATATATCTTGGCTAAAAAGACAGGGAAAGTCCTATTTCTTACTTTAGAAGGATAGCACACCTTCAAACCTGTAATGTATTTACACATAGAACTATGTTCATTTTGTATTTGTTCTTCATAGCTTTATACCTGAGACAATCTCTGTATATGGTTTTCAGGAAAAAAAATTGCATTTATAAAAATGTTTTACCATGGAGCCTGCAAGTATTGCACACAAGATTAGTAGATCGTGGGTGCAATATCATGCTCCTGCAGACACTCCTGACAGCTGTCTGCTCATGCCTTAATACAGCCAGACAGTTACTGTAGGAAGTGTCAGTGCAGATGAGCGCCCTGGTAGTTCATTGAGAATTACAAGCCATCTGCTGTGGTAGAAGATAGGCGGGTCAAACTGACCAATGACAATGAACAATAAGAAAATAGCTTTTAAAAAATATAAAAATGAAGGAACACTAGTGTCGTTTAAATGTTACAAAGAATATAATAGAATATGTAAAAAGGAAATCAAGGATGCAAAAATTCAAAATGAACGACAGATTGCAAAAGATAGTAGGACAAACCCCAAAAAATTATTTAAATATATTAATAGTAAAAAGGTCAAGTCTGAGCATGTAGGTCCTTTACAAAATAATCTAGACTGGGTGACTGAGGACATAGAGAAGGCAAATTTATTAAATGCTTTCTTCAGCTCTGTGTATACAATGGAGAATGGGGGAGCTCATGTCCATAATGGGGGTGGGAGTGACACAGCCCCAAATCCACAATGGCTCAAAAGTGATATGGTCCAGAAATATTTAGACAGAATAAAGGTGGATAAAGCACCTGGACCAGATGACATCCACCCACGGATCCTAAAAGAATTGAGCTCTGAAATTTCAAAGCCACTGTATCTAATATTTAGGGACTCAATGACAGGAATAGTACCACTGGATTGGCATAAAGCCAATGTGGTGCCTATATTTAAAAAGGGAACAAAGTCTTTACCAAGTAACTATAGACCTGTTAGTTTAACTTCTATAGTTGGGAAGATACTGGAACGTTTAATAAAAGACCACATGGATGAGTTCTTGCTGGAAACAAACTATTTAAGCAGCAGACAGCATGGATTCATGAAGGACAGAAGTTGTCAGACAAACCTGATTTCCTTTTATGAAGAGGTAAGTAAAACCCTGGACAGAGGCGTGGCAGTGGACGTGGTATACTTAGATTTTGCAAAAGCGTTCGATACAGTTCCCCACACACGGCTCATGTGTAAGGTAAGGTCTACAGGATTAGATATATCGGTTTGTAAATGGATAGAAAACTGGCTGAAAGACAGGATTCAGAGAGTTGTGGTTAATGATTCATACTCTGAATGGTCCAAGGTTATCAGTGGTGTACCCCAAGGTTCGGTGTTGGGTCCCTTACTTTTCAATATATTTATAAATGATATTGGGTCTGAGATCGAAAGTAACATTTCTGTTTTTGCAGATGACACCAAGCTATGCAGTGGAATAACGTCCTTTCAGGATGTCTCCAATTTACAAGCCGACCTCAATGCTCTGTCTAAGTGGGCGACTAAGTGGCAGATGAGGTTTAATGTTGATAAATGTAAAGTTATGCACTTAGGGGCTAAGAATATGCATGCATCATACATGCTAGTCCTTTCTTGTATTAAGAGAGGTATGGACTCCAGAGAGAGAGATATAATATAATTTTGCCCCTGTGCAAATCATTAGTAAGACCTCATCTGGAATATGCAGTCCAGTTTTGGGCACCAGTTCTCAAAAAGGATATTGGAGAACTGGAGAAAGTGCAGAGTAGGGCAACTAAACTGATAAGAGGCATGGAGGAGCTAAGCTATGAGGAAAGATTAGAGGAACTGAATTTATTCACTCTTGGGAAGAGGAGAATAAGGGGGGATATGATCAACATGTACAAATATATAAGAGGTCCATATAGTGAACTTGGTGTTGAGTTATTCACTTTAAGGTCAACACTGAGGACAAGGGGGCACTCTTTACGTCTGGAGGAAAAGAGATTTCACCTCCAAATATGGAAAGGTTTCTTCACAGTAAGAGCTGTGAAAATGTGGAACAGACTCCCTCCGGAGGTGGTTCTGGCCAGCTCAGTAGATTGCTTTAAGAGAGGCCTGGATTCTTTCCTAAATGCACATAATATAACAGAGTACTAAGTTTTGTAGGTAAAGTTGATCCGGGGTAAATCCGATTGCCTCTCGGGGGATCAGGAAGGAATTTTTTCCCCTCCAGCAGCAAATTGGATCATCGCTCTGCTGGGGTTTTTTGCCTTCCTCTGGATCAACTGTGGGTATGGAGTTGGGTGTATGGGATGTACTGTGTTTTATTTTGTTAGTTTATTTTTTTTATGGTTGAACTGGATGGACTTGTGCCTTTTTTAACCTGACTAACTATGTAACTCTGTAACTATGTAACACACAGGTCAGGTGTGCTCCAACTTCTCAGTAAACAGTTTTAGCAGGGGGGCAGTTGGTGGAATCCCCCCTCCCTCTATCCTCACAGCAAGTCACTTAAGCCCTGTACACACGATCGGTCCATCCGATGAGAGTGGTCCGACGGACCGTTTTCATCGGTTCACCGAAGAAGCTGACTGATGGACTGATGTGCCTACACACCATCGGTTCATGAACCGATCGTGTCAGAATGCGATGACGTAAAACACAACGACGTGATGAAAAAAACTAAGTTGAATGCTTCTAAGCATGCGTCGACTTGATTCTGAGAATGCGTGAATTTTTAACTGATGCTCGTGCCTACTAACGATCGGTTTTGACCTATCGGTTAACCATTTTATCGGTTAAAGTTTAAAGCAAGCCCTCTGTTTTTGGACCGAAGGATAAACAAACCGATGGGGCCTACACACGTTCGGTTTGGACCGATGAAAACAAACTTCAGTCTGTTTTCATCGGTTTGAACGGATCGTGTGTACGTGGCTTTACACATCCCATAATAGTTGAGGCATCAGACACAATAGACAATAGAATACAGTCCCACCACAAACCATCACAGCAAATAGCCCAACGGCATGACACAGCACACATTATATATACATATTGTGGCAGAGCGTCCCAGAGAGAGCCTGGGAAAGTCCTGTTCGGGGTTTATACCTCTCCCAGACTCCTCTCATATACATTCAGGGATCTCTGATCCATGATCCACTACAGGTGTTTGCCCTCTTCCCCAGGCCAATTTAAGCTCACCTGAGCAGACAGCCATTCCTCTGTCCTGGGAAACAGATAGTGTGGATCTGTGAGAGCAAGGAGGTTGGTGGAAAACTGGTGAGAAGTTTGTGTTTAAGCTGACAAGCTGTAGGCTTGTTCAGCCTGGTAGTTAGGACCTGTACATATCATATAGTTAGAGCCGAGACACGGCTAGGTTTTTGTTTAACTATTTTTTTGTTCTGTTTGTTGTTTCTGCACACTCTACAGCACCTGTAAATAGACTTTGTATAGCACCAATAAACACCCCACTGTTGTTCACGTATCTATGGACTTGGTATCTGTGCCTGCTACCTATCCCCCCTAGCTTACAATATACACAGCATTGAATCTGACTAGCACAGATCATAGTGGGTTTTCTCATTCACCCTGTGCCCCTATTAGGCCTCGTACACACGATCAAATCTGTCTGCTGGAAACGGTCTGCTAGACCGTTTCAGCAGACAGATTAGATCGTGTGTACGGGCGAGCCGGCGGATTTGGCCACCCGACAGATTTCAAAGTATGCTTTGAAATCTGTCGGCTGGGAACCCGTCCGCCCCACATGTCTGCTGGTTAGTATGCTAACCAGCAGACATGTCTTCTCGCACACATGCCGAATGATTTCGACACATGCGCGGAAGTGTTTTACTTCCTGGTGTGGTGACGTGGCGGCATCAATGTCACCGCCACGTCACCGACACGTCAGCGCGCTGTCTATTGGCGGGGATTTTGGTTTGCTCGTGTGTACACGCGAGCAAACCAAAATGCCAGCAGACAGATCTGTTCAAATCGGTCGGTCCGACCGATTTGAATAGATTGCCTCGTGTGTACGAGGCCTTAGAGACACAGGGTGATTTACACATAAGAGGCGTCAGGGAAGCTGGACACGGAGCCTACAGAACTCTCCAGGGCAAGCTGAGCCGCACAAACCCCCAACCCAAAGTCACTCCTGTCTTACACTTGTTTTGTTTTCTCCAGAGTGTTTGCAATTTTAACTTTAATGTTCTGATTGAGTAAGATTGGTTATCCTGACTCCAGACACTTGTCAAAAAGTTAGTGTTGTTGGCTGTTATCTCTCGCAAGGTTTCTCAGTTCAATCAGTCCTATTTTCAGAACCGGGAACATTCACCATTTTATTTACCACTGACAGGGGTGCTTACAATGGCCAGCTTTTATTTTTTTTTATGTAAAACCTTTATTTCACAAGGAAAAAAAACTGTTGTAACTGCTTATAAAGTATTTGCAGGAGTTTGGCTTTGATTTGTTAGTAAATCTAAATCTGCTAGTACAACTAACACCCAGAATAAAAACAATTCTGTCCAAATATGCCCCACATTAGATATGTGCATTCCCGTTCGTACGAATGTTATTTTCGTACGAAAATGTTCATTTTCATACCCGCGGGATAATGTGTACATACGAAAACGGTAAAGCACCAAAATACGAAAACGACGGGATAACAGATGAGCCGCATAACGAACGACCGCAAGTACGAACAAACGATCCGACGATAAAAAACGACAAAACGAAAACGGCAAAATAACGAAAATGAAATCTGTATCAAAAGATTTGCATTGTGTATTTTGTTTGAATCCGTTTTGTGTTCGTTTTCAGTTGTATGTTCATTGTTTAATGACATCTTTAACCATTTGCCTACTGTGCACCTACACCCCCTTCCTGCCCAGACAACATTTTAGCTTCCGGCACTGCGTCGCTTTAACTGACAATTGCGCGGTCGTGCGACGTGGCTCCCAAACAAAATTGGCGTCTTTTCCCCACAAAGAGCTTTCTTTTGGTGGTATTTAATCGCCTGTGCGGTTTTTATTTTTTGCGCTATAAACAAAAAAAGCGACAATGTTGACACAATATTTTTTGCTTTTTGCTATAATACATATCCCATTAAAAAAAAAAAAAAAAAAATTGTTATCTCAGTTTAGGCCGATACGTATTCTTCTACATAAGGGGTTAAATGTTTCTCCTAGTTTGTATTCTAACTGTGGAGGGAGGGGGGGGGGGTGACTGGGGAGGTGACCGATTGTGTCCCTATGTACAAGGGACACAATCGGTCTCCTCTCTCCCTGACAGGGACGTGCAGCTCTGTGTTTACACAGAGCTCCACGTCCCAGCTCAGTTACACGGCAATCGCACACACGGGGGTCCCAGTGATGCGACAGGTGCGCCCCTAGCAACTTTCTATGACTGCACGTCATATGACATGCAGTGAGGACAATGGAGTTACCCACCCGCCGTCATATGACGGTGGGCGGGTGACAAGTGGATAACAAAAGAATTTCATTATGTATATTGAATGAATTCCTTTTTCTATTTGTATTGTGTATTCAAAATACTGAAGGCAAATCTTTTGTTATAGGTGTCATATCAACATACGAAAATAACAGAAAAAGGATTCAAATGCAAATCTTTTGTTTATCGTTTTTTTGAATGGCCAGAGAGTTAGGCTGGCCATACATGATACAATTTTCTGTGCAATTTTCTGTACAATTTTCTTTAGATTTACCTTCAACTATGTAGTGCAAGGGCCTGTCTGATTGCATACAATTGAAAGTGTTGTTTAGTTTGACCTCATATTATTTGATAAAATCAAGTGGGACTTCTGCGCTACTAATTTGTCTATCAAGAAATCAGTGACAATATGCAGCAAACACAAAAAATGCATACACAGCACCTAATAACGTAAAATAAATGTGGGTGATAGTGCAAATAGTAAAAACATAACATATACAATGGGTGATATATATGGTGCACAAAAAGTATAAAAGTGCCAAGCTTATAGGTCGATCGGGGACGGAAAATAAGTCCAAAGAAAGTGCTAAATCATAAATCAGTGCACTAATAGTCCATAATGGTGAAAAACAGTGTAAAAGGATGTCCACTAGTCCAGAGAATGAGGAAAAAACACCACCACACAGCGCATCTGGTCTCCCAGAACTCTCACCTTCAGCAAGTCAAAAACAGGCATATAAGATGATCCTCTGTGTGGACAACCTCCCTCGGTAGTTTTGTTAGCCCCCACGGATCGGTGGGAAGATAGGTACCTGCGATCTCGGGTGACAGTGGAAAACAGGGGAGGGGGAAGGACAAAAAACCTCCAATAGTGTGTTATCCTTGGTAAAAAATAGTTTAATAGAAGAATCGCACTTAGAGGTAGATGAATAAAAATTTGCATGTATACAACGGTGATCGCAGCGCTTACAGCACGTCACTCACTGCACGTCTTTCCCTTCCCTCCGCGTTACGACACAGGATCTTGTGTCTTCATCTGGGGAATGCTCACGATTTAGCACTTTCTTTGGACTTATTTTCCGTCCCCGATAGACCTATAAGCTTGGCACTTTTATACTTTTTGTGCACCATATATATCACCCATTGTATATGTTATGTCATGTTTTTACAATTTGCGCTATCACCCACATTGATTTCTCATATTATATGGTTTTTGGTAAATCTAAAAGAAAATTGTACAAGAAAATTGAACATGTATGGCCAGCCTCAGTGACTGAAAGCAGCTTCTCTTTTGTGCTGAGTAGTGAGTACCACAGTAAAGCCAAATAAACTTTTCTGTGGATTTTCATCTGAAGGGAGATCAGTTGGCCAGACTTTTGAACCCAAAAATGGTTTTCTGATGCAGTTTAAAAACGATCGAATTTTCTGAGAACGATCGGAAAACGATAGTTTTTATGTTTGTTGTTAAAACAGTCTGACCAAGTGTATGCGGCTTAACAATACTATTAAGCCCCATACACTTGGTCAGACTGTTTTAACAACAAACATAAAAACTATCGTTTTCCAATCGTTTTTTTAGAAAATTCGTTCGTAGCTAGAATACAAAATTGCTCCTGCGCTCCTTCATGAGATCTACAACCTAGGCAGCTTAGATCAGATGGTCTCCAGCAAACAGTAAAGCCGCTTACACATGATCGGTCAAAACCGATGAAAAGTAACTGAAGGTCCGTTTGATCGGTCCAAACCGATCGTGTGTAGGCGCCATCGGTCAGTTATCCTTCGGTCCAATAAAATAGAACTTGCTTTTAAAATTGAACCGATGGACGCCTGACCGATGGGTCAAAACCGATCGTTAGTATGCAAAAGCATCGGTTAAAAGGCCGCGCATGCTCAGAATCAAGTCGACGCATGCTTGGAAGCATTGAACTTCATTTTTTTCAGAACGTCGTTGTGTAAAAACACGTAAACGTCAACGCGTTCTAACACAATCAGTTTTTTAACCGATGGTGTGTAGGCACATCAGACCATCAGTCAGCTTCATCGGTTAACCGATAATGGTCCTTCAGACCGTTCTCATCGGTTGGACTGATCGTGAGGCTTTACTTTGTAGGTTTTTTATTTTATTAGACACTGCAAATGGCCCCTTAGCTTCCATTCGACAGGCTTGGCTTGATAAACTTGCAGTGAAATGAGAGACTCGGCAAAGAAAAAACACTACTCAGTAATATTAAGTAGGAAAGCAGGACCTGCATATGTAAGGAGATAGCCGATGTATGTGTATGTATAATGAGAAACTATACACAATAGAGTGGTAACATATTAATCTCCTTAACAATATTATATATTATAAAAAGTATGGTATATAGTTCCCCTTTAACATGCGCTGTCTATTTTCCTGAAATGTAGGTATGTACAGATCTGTATTATTTTACTGCATGTTTGTATTCAACATTGTTGGTGGAGATGTTAAAACATGGAAAGTGCTGTCTACCAGTTAAACAATGACATGCAATCTGTGCCAAATTGATTTTCTTCTACGGTTCAGAAGGCTCCATTGGGATTTCTTAAGATATGAACAACTCTCATCACACATGCTGCCTATAAAACCACAGGTGTTGCTTACAGCATGGAACACATTCTCATGTAGAATAATACATTTGTAAAAATGAAACATTTAAAATACATATATAGTATACCATTGATTATGTTAATATATACTGTATATATGTATAATATATATGTATGTATCAAAAACAATATTTCTAAAGGGATATTATAGGAATGAAGACACAAAGGAAACATCAACACATCACAAAATACCAGAACAAAATCAGAAAAACATCATTTATCATTATTAAATTTAATAAATTACTGTATAAATAATTTATAGTGTGTCACCGTTGTGTCTGTGCTATATTGCAAAAAGATTATTATTTTTTTACATTTGTGTATACAACAAAACTTGTGTAGCCATACCCCCGGAGGAGCTGCTGGTTGGTTTTGGGTCTACTCTCTGATTAACCCCTTGAAGTGGCTCAAAACCCTCCCTTGACACACCTGGTAATATGGGAGTTGTGGACCCCAGTAACTTCTGGGGAAACACAATATCCCGTTACACTATACAGATTATGCAAATAAAAGGGGATACCTTAAATGGAAGGGATCTTGCAGTATGAAAGATGCACACAGACTTCAAAATAACCAAAGTAATGCTTTACTTAACCTCGTTTTTTTTCATTCAAGTTTAAGTTTATTTTCTGAATAAAGTCAGTACAATTCAAAAAGCATAACAGTAAAGCATTACATTTTGTTGCATATACTTAAATATTGAGACATGGATCGTTCGCTGTAGTCATCACTACGTCCTTTCTCTACCGTACCCTATTATTCCATCTAGGGTCCCAAATCTACAGTAAATGGGATAAAACGAGAACCTCACAAGTCAAACATAAATAGGTATAAGGTGGGAAGGGCACCCTCCACCCCCACTGACACCCCAGATGGGATCACTCTGTGCCCAAGGAGGTAGAATAATTCCCCCCAACCACCCCGCCCCTTAACAAGTAATTATGAATAATATAATTTTGTGAAGTCAACTCCGCGATTTACCTCCATTTCATAAAATTAATACGGTTCAAATACCTCTAGTACAGAGTGTAAGTTATCTGTACTGACTAAAAGAGCATTATACAAAAAAATACAAATATGACAAGAAAAAAAAAGGGAAAGAGAGAGAAAGAAGAAAAAAAAAGGGGGGCCTTCCTTCCTCTTCCTCCGCCCATAGGATAAAAGAGTATGATTTATATATATATATATATATATATATATATATATATATATATATATATATATATATATATATATATATATATATATATGGAGGAAGTTTCACATATAGGGCCAGATTCAGGTAGAGTTGCGCTGGAGTATTTCGATATGCGCCGCGTAACTGTGAAGATGCGCCGTCGTTTCTATGTGGCCGTACCCACCAAACTAGATGCGACAGAAAACGGGCCATTTCCGACCGGCTTAACGTTACGACGCCAGAGTATCGTCAGCGCATACTTTCGCTTGGCGCATTAGTCGCGCCTATTGATTTCCCCTGCAAATATGCAAATGAGGGAGATTTCCCAATTCTCGCACGGATTAGCACCATACGCCGGCTACATGCGCCGCGCATATGTCGTCCGTCCGTCGCAAAGTTATTTCTACAAATGGCTGCTTTATCTTTACTCCAGACGACCTCAGGTCAGCAGGAGAGCAGCTCCAGCAGCAGCGCTACCGACGAAAATCGCAAGCTGAACAACCACACGTGCAAGGACAACACCTCTGTGTGCCAACATGCCAGGGGCAATCGTGGTCCTAGAACTACTGATGGGTCCCCCGGAACGAAGGAGGCGGGCACGTGAGAGGATATACCGCACGCGCATGAGCCTCTTTGGCATGGGGGATGAGGAGGTGTATCGCCTCTTCAGATTCAGCCCAGATGCAATACTTGAACTAACCACAACCCTGCAGGATGACATCACCAGCCCAACACACCGCTCACAAGCAGTGCAGCCACTGGTGAAGGTACTGGCAACACTTCATTTCCTTGCAAGTGGATCATTCCAGCGTACAAGTGGAGTGGTGGCTGGGATGTCACAATCCTCCGTGAGCAGATGTGTGCACCAGGTTGTCCCTGCAATCCTCAGACGCATGTCCAACCACTTCATCAGACCCACCACTGAGGAGCTGCGGCTGAAGGCAATGACAGATTTCTACAGCATTGCCAGATTCCCACGCACTGTGGGGGCCATTGATTGCACACATGTGGCCCTACAGCCCCCCAGTGCCACGGAGCACATATACCACAATCGGAAGCATTGGCATTCCATCAACGTACATAGCCGATGCCCAACGCCTCATATGGCACGTTCGTGCCAAACACCCCGGATCCAGCCATGACAGCTTCATATACCGTCAGAGCCCCATCCCAGCAGAATTCGAGCAGAACATGTATGGGGACAGCTGGCTGGTTGGTGAGTGACATGGGTGGCAGGCATGACTATCCCCTCCCGTGATGCACATCAGAAGTGGCACATGCATGACTAACATCCTCCTGTTTTTTCCCTTACAGGTGACTCTGCATATGCACTGGGACCCCATCTCATGACTCCTTTCCGGAACCCCCAAACCAGAGGAGAGAGAAAATACAATGAAGCACACATCAAAACCCGTGCAGTGGTGGAGCAAACATTTGGGCTCCTGAAGTCCCGTTTCCGCTGCCTGGATAAGTCCGGGGGGACCCTATTGTATTCCCCTACCTTTGTGTGTTGGATCATCGGTGCATGTTGCATTCTGCACAACTTTGCTATGAGAAAAGGCCTGCAGATTGACATACGTGATGACCTGACCCCCGACCCACACAGTCACCACCTGCCAGAGGACAACCAGTCTGCTGATGGAAGAGCAGTCGGGAGGGTCCTCGCCGTAGGCATCTTTGGACACTAAACCAAAACATTTATCACACAGAGAATGCACGCGTGTACACCACTGATGTCCCTAGATCACACACACCACATGCACATCACATTGGATTAGCCCAAGTCCAGCATGTAGGACTTGGGAGCAGCAACGCCAGCGTCAAGGCCCCAATGATGTCGCTGTCCATTCATACACCTTTCACACGTCATTCATACAGCCGTGGGGTTAACTTCACCACCACGGCCGAGGGTGACACCCCTTACTGGCAGGAGTGCCACCCCCTCACATTCACACACCAATCACACTGCAACGTGTGCAGTATAAAAAAAAAAAACTCATAACCTGAGTATAAATCCAAATAAAATTCAAAAAAAATCATCGGGGATGCCGGGGGCTCCTTCTTGCCGAACCTCTCTGGCTCCTCAGATGCCTGGATGGAGTGGGTGGGGGTGGGGGGGCATCTGGAGGTGGCTGATCCCCGGGTGGGACACTCCTGGCAGGTGTGGCCTGCATGCCCTCCAAGGCCCTGGCTATCCGGCCGAGGTATGTGTTGGTATGGGCCTGCATCCTGAGCCGACGGGTGACCTGATAATGCTGGGCCCGCCAACTCAGCCTCCCCTGGTCCCGGATGGCAGCACTGTTTCCCTGGATGGCAGCAGTGTTTGCCTGTACGGCTGCAGTGAGGTGCCTAATATCCCCCTGCACCTCCCCCAAACTGGTCACCACTGCAGCGCAGTTGCAACTCACATCCTGCACTGCGTTGCTTATCTGGGCCACGGAGCACAGGCTGTCAGCCACTCTGTCCAAGTGCCCAACTATGTCCCCCATTTGTTGGGTCTGTCTGGCGTGATCCCTCGCCAACTGGCCCTGGACAAGATCCGACACCCCCCTGGTCTTCTGGGTCGCCTTCCTGGGGCCAGCAGATGGTTGTCCCCGGGGGGATGGAGTCGCCCTTGAGGGGCTTCCAAGGATGGGGGAGGGGATGACAGACGGCCCTGGAGAAGGGGAGGAGTCCTCCAACAATAAGGAAAAGTCCTGCTCTGCCACAGCAGGATCCTCCACAACCACCTCGGCAGGTGTGGTGTGGGCACTCTCCTCCTCCACCTCGGTGTCTTCACCACCCAGGGGCTCGGGCACACGATGGCGTTGGGGGGATGGGGTGGACTGGCTGCCGACAGATGATGGCCCAGCTCCGTCATCTGTGGATGACACAAAGCAGACACATGTTGGTGGTCCCACACACTTGGCACATGTACCCTCCCCCCCCACATGCAACACATCAAATAGGGGATAAAAAACACTTACCTGTCCTGGAGCCTTCCTCCACAGAGTCATATCCAGGGACCCCCTCCACCTGCTCCCTGTCCAGGCAGCGAGCGACCACCTCCTCCTCCGTGGTCAGGCTGACCGGACATGGGGGACCACCACCTGTGCCACTCTCATGCCTCCTGATGGTGGCCACCTTGCCACGGACCTTGCGCCCTGCAGGTCGTTTACCTTTTTTTGGATGTCACCAGCAGTCCAGGTGGAGTACCCTAGCACATTCACCCTGCTGGCAATGGTGTCCAGGATGGCCTGCTTCCTCTCCCGGCTGGTCTTCCGACTTTTTTTGCCATGGAGGAAATGATTAAATGTCTCCATAGCGGAAATGATCACAGAGACCTCCTGGGCATTAAAGTTGAGGTTCCTCCTCTCTCTGGGGGTAGCGGGAGCAGCCATCACAGCACAAAAGTATCTTCCCTGGGGTGGGGGGAAACGGAAATACTTTTGCGCCGGATTGGCGTTTCCGCTAGCGCTTTTAAACGCACAACGGAACACATTGCGCTGACGTTTCCCGTGAAGTGGTGCCGACGGAAGTTGTGAGCATGCGCACAAGGGGGTGAGTGGAGCCTCACTCACTGCGCATGCTCCGTGGATAAAGCGCTGAACGTAAGCCTCTGCGCTGGGCTCCGCCCATCATTTACATATGATCACACCCACTTCCACTTGCGTCGGGTTACGCCAGCGCATTATCGTTACTCTGGCGCAATTTGTTGGGTCTGTCTGGCGTGATCCCTCGCCAACTGGCCCTGGACAAGATCCGACACCCCCCTGGTCTTCTGGGTCGCCTTCCTGGGGCCAGCAGATGGTTGTCCCCGGGGGGATGGAGTCGCCCTTGAGGGGCTTCCAAGGATGGGGGAGGGGATGACAGACGGCCCTGGAGAAGGGGAGGAGTCCTCCAACAATAAGGAAAAGTCCTGCTCTGCCACAGCAGGATCCTCCACAACCACCTCGGCAGGTGTGGTGTGGGCACTCTCCTCCTCCACCTCGGTGTCTTCACCACCCAGGGGCTCGGGCACACGATGGCGTTGGGGGGATGGGGTGGACTGGCTGCCGACAGATGATGGCCCAGCTCCGTCATCTGTGGATGACACAAAGCAGACACATGTTGGTGGTCCCACACACTTGGCACATGTACCCTCCCCCCCCCCACATGCAACACATCAAATAGGGGATAAAAAACACTTACCTGTCCTGGAGCCTTCCTCCACAGAGTCATATCCAGGGACCCCCTCCACCTGCTCCCTGTCCAGGCAGCGAGCGACCACCTCCTCCTCCGTGGTCAGGCTGACCGGACATGGGGGACCACCACCTGTGCCACTCTCATGCCTCCTGATGGTGGCCACCTTGCCACGGACCTTGCGCCCTGCAGGTCGTTTACCTTTTTTTGGATGTCACCAGCAGTCCAGGTGGAGTACCCTAGCACATTCACCCTGCTGGCAATGGTGTCCAGGATGGCCTGCTTCCTCTCCCGGCTGGTCTTCCGACTTTTTTTGCCATGGAGGAAATGATTAAATGTCTCCATAGCGGAAATGATCACAGAGACCTCCTGGGCATTAAAGTTGAGGTTCCTCCTCTCTCTGGGGGTAGCGGGAGCAGCCATCACAGCACAAAAGTATCTTCCCTGGGGTGGGGGGAAACGGAAATACTTTTGCGCCGGATTGGCGTTTCCGCTAGCGCTTTTAAACGCACAACGGAACACATTGCGCTGACGTTTCCCGTGAAGTGGTGCCGACGGAAGTTGTGAGCATGCGCACAAGGGGGTGAGTGGAGCCTCACTCACTGCGCATGCTCCGTGGATAAAGCGCTGAACGTAAGCCTCTGCGCTGGGCTCCGCCCATCATTTACATATGATCACACCCACTTCCACTTGCGTCGGGTTACGCCAGCGCATTATCGTTACTCTGGCGCAATTTTCGCGCAACTGCTATGTGAATAACAGTACTTGCGCCAAAAGTGTCGGCGGAGTAACGTAAATGAGAAGCGTTACTCCGGAGTAAAGAAACTCCCATCTACCTGAATCTGGCCCATACAGTGTATATGGATAGCCTAAACGGAACAAAACTAGAACATAGAAAAGAAGAGAAAAAGAGAATGAGAAAAGGAGTGTGAAGAAGATAGAAAGAGAGGGGACGAGGAAGGGAATAGGGATGAGAGGGTAAAGAGACATAGGGCCAGATTCAGGTAGATGAGAGCATCTTTGCTCTGGAGTAACGCTTCTCATTTACGTTACTCTGCCAAAATTTTAGGAGCAAGTGCTGTTATTCATGAAGCACTTGCTCCTAAAGTTGCGGCAGCGCATCGCAAATGAGCCGGCGGAATTAAAATTCGGCGGGTACGGGGCGTGTATTTAAACTATGCGCGTTCCCGCGGCGAACGTACTGCGCATGCGTCGAGTGTCAATGCATCCCAGTGCGCATGCTCCAAATTCTGTCAGTGAACGTCAATGACGTCACATCCCCATTCATGAACGTTTTACGCAAGCGACGCGATTTGTTTTTTTTTCCGACGCGATGACGGCGCCTATACTTAACATAGGATACTCCACTAGGGGGCTGCTTTATCTTTACGTCGCATATCGCTTCCGTCGTAAAGTCACTGCGTCGCGCCCGAAAAAGATAGTGAATTTCCGACTCCCGCTGATTAACATATTTTTTCAGCGTTAATCAGCGGGAACGCCCCCCGGCGCCATTTTTAAGTTGAGGTAACGATGCGATGGCGAAATTCAATTGCGCCGATCGCATCGGAACTCCAACCCGGCGTTTCTTGTTTTCTGGTTACAGAAAACAAAAACGCCGGCTTAAAGTGACAGTTAGGCGGCGTACACACGATCGGATATATCCGATGAAAACGGTCCGCGGACCATTTCCATCGGATATGTCCGATCGGGAGTTTGATCCGATGGCGGTACACACCATCGATCAAATTCCCCGCCGCCGGACGGCGCGGTGACGTGGCGGTGATTGACGCGCCGTCACCACCACGTCACCGCCACGTCACCGCACCAGGAAGTAAAAGACTTCCGCGCATGCGCCGAATCCATTCGGCAGCGGCGCGGCGGCGGTGGGGGCCGACATGTCTGCTGTAAGTGTACTAA
This sequence comes from Rana kukunoris, assembly GCA_029574335.1. Classification (NCBI taxonomy): domain Eukaryota; kingdom Metazoa; phylum Chordata; class Amphibia; order Anura; family Ranidae; genus Rana; species Rana kukunoris. The sequence continues at coordinate 53,909,234 of CM056059.1, read as the reverse complement.
CCAGCAGACATGGTCGGGCGGACAGATTACCACCGGATAGATTTAAAAGCATGCTTTGAAATCTGTCGGGTGGAGAAATCTGTCCGCTAGCTCATACACACGAGCGGAGATGTCTGCTGAAACGGTCCATCGGACCGTTTTCAGCGGACATATCCCCTCGTGTGTACGCCGCCTTAGGCTGGCGGATCAATGGATACTCCAGCCTAACTCTACCTGAATCTGGCCCATAGAGCCTACCTGCCAATTATATACACCAGTCCACAGTAGGTAATGTTATCAAACCTTCATGGGGTGTGAGATCCCCAAGTACTTTATCCACGGATCCCAAATTACAATAAACTGAGAAAGTCTATCCAACATTGAGCCAATTCTCATGTCCTGTTCCATTATCCAGGTGACCTTTCTTTTCATACATACATACTATTGAGACTGCCTGTTTCTTCCAGGCAGCTGCAATAGTGATTCTAGCTCCCGTTAGGATAAACCATATCAGCCTTCTGGTAACATTTGGAACTTGTGGGATGAGTCCATTCAGTAAAGCAATCGCCGGGGACTGATGTATATTACAACCCGTAATCCGTCTTATGATTTGGAAAAATTTATTCCAGAATCCTCGTATTTTTGGACATTCCCACCAGGTGTGAATCATGGAGCCCACCCCTTGACATCCTCTAAAGCATAGAGGTGAGGATGAGGGATATATAGCGGCCAATCTTAGAGGTACTAGATACCATCTAGTAAATATTTTAACATTAGCCTCTATGAGCGACATGTTGATGATGCCCTTTATAGATCTATGAAAGTTTTCTCCCCAGTCTTCCAAATCCCACTCATCCTGAAGTTCCTTCTCCCAAGCAAGCATATAGGGTAATTTGTTGACATTGTCCGCAAGTGATTTATAAATTACAGAAGGTCCGCCCTTCCTAGCTGAGGCTTGTTCACATCTATGTTCAAAGGGTTTAAAATGACCAGTTACAGCTTTGTCAGTCCAAAGTTTCTGTACGAAACTGTAGATTTGAAAAAAACTTGATTTCTCTGAAGGAGGAAGATCAAAATTGTCCCTAAAATATTGTTCGGAAAGAGGACCCAAGTGGGAGAAAAATCGTCCAATATACCCCCTTGTCTCGCCTCCATTGAAAGGATTCAACGTCCACATTGGATGCGAAAGATGAAACTTGAAATATATCAGTCAAAGGGAGACTCTTATAGACTAGAGAAGGATTAACCCTAAGCGAGTCCCATATAACTAAAGCTTGTGATAGAGCCGGAGACATAATAGAATGTCTGCGTTTAGGGACACACCACAATAAATTTTCCAGTGAACATGTGGGGGACAATTGTTCTTCCAGACTAACCCAATCAGGTTGGTCCAGTTTGAGGTATATTTCCGACAATTGAGCCAGTCTAGCTGCCTAGTAATACCACAGCAAGTTTGGAAGTCCCAAACCTCCCTGATTAGGGAGATTAAAAAGGCTACGCGAAGATACACGTGGGCCCTTTTTGTTCCATATCAATTTGGTGATTTTACCCTGGAAAGTCTTCAAATGATTCCTTTTTATCGGTACAGTGCCTGCCGCCGAGAATGTGTTTATAGCACGACAGCATCGCGCTGATTCTCGGCGACAGGCTGCCGACATCTCGCACTCGCTGGAATAGTAAAAGCACATTCCAGCGAGTGCGTCATAGAAGCGACGGGGATCCGACGCGGATTCCCGCCAATTCTACACGTGGGCGGTGTTTGTTATGAATCCTGAGAAGGAAGTCCCCGCCGGATTTTAAATAAAAATCCGGCATGGGTTCCCCCCTCAGGAGCATAACGGGCCCTTAGGTCTGGTATGGGTTGTAAGGAGACCCCCCCTACGCCGAAAAAACGGCGTGGGGGTCCCCCCACAATCCATACCAGACCCGTATCCAAAGCACGCCGGCCGGCCGGTCAGGAGGGGAGTGGGGGGCGAGCGAGCGCCCCCCCCTCCTGAGCCGTACCGGGCAGCATGCCCTCAACATGGGGGGGTCAGGTGCTCTGGAGCAGGGGGCGCACTGCAGCCCCCCACCCCAGAGCACCCTGTCCCCATGTTGATGAGGACAGGGCCCCTTCCCGACAACCCTGGCCGTTGGTTGTCGGGGTATGCGGGTGGGAGGCTTATCGGAATCTGGAAGCCCCCTTTAATAAGGGGGCCCCCAGATACCGGCCCCCCACCCTAAGTGAATGAGTATGGGGTACATTGTACCCCTACCCATTCACCTGCAAGAAAAGTTTAAACACAAATAAACCACACAGTGTATTGAAATATTTTATTAGTTGGCCGCCGGGGGGGGGGTGTGTATGATCGCTTTTATAAAAGCGCCCCCCTCCGGCGGGCTTCTGCGGGGGGGTGGGTGCCGCTGTTCTTCACCGCCGTCTGGTTCTCTTCTGCCGCCGGGGGGGGCGCTTTGATAAAAGCGCCCACCACCCGGCGGGCTTCCTTCGACATCTTCGGCGGCGGGGGGTCTTCTCCCACTCTCCGGGGTCTTCTCCCGCTCTCCGGGGTCTTCTCCGGCTCTCCAGGTGTCTTCTACGGCTCTCCGGGGGTCTTCTCCGCTCTCCGGGGGTCTTCTTCTTCTTCAGGACTCGCCGCCGCTATCTTCGTGTGTTAGCTCAATTACTGGCGGCGGCGAGTCCCCTCTTCTGTGACGTCATCTTCTCTTCTTCTTCTCCAGATGGTGACGCGACGCTTCCTTCCGCTGTTATGGCTGGCGCGCGGCTCGCAGCGAGTTATATAGGCCTGTCTTGTGACGTCGCAGTCCCATCATGCTCCGGTAGGTACCACGTGGTACCTACCGGAGCATGATGGGACTGCGACGTCACAAGACAGGCCTATATAACTCGCTGCGAGCCGCGCGCCAGCCATAACAGCGGAAGGAAGCGTCGCGTCAACATCTGGAGAAGAAGAAGAGAAGATGACGTCACAGAAGAGGGGACTCGCCGCCGCCAGTAATTGAGCTAACACACGAAGATAGCGGCGGCGAGTCCTGAAGAAGAAGAAGACCCCCGGAGAGCGGAGAAGACCCCCGGAGAGCCGTAGAAGACCCCGGAGAAGACCCCGGAGAGCGGGAGAAGACCCCGGAGAGTGGGAGAAGACCCCCCCGCCACCGAAGATGTCGAAGGAAGCCCGCCGGGTGGTGGGCGATTTTATCAAAGCGCCCCCCCCGGCGGCAGAAGAGAACCAGACGGCGGTGAAGAACAGCGGCACCCACCCCCCCGCAGAAGTCCGCCGGAGGGGGGCGCTTTTATAAAAGCGATCATACACACCCCCCCCCGGCGGCCAACTAATAAAATATTTCAATACACTGTGTGGTTTATTTGTGTTTAAACTTTTCTTGCAGGTGAATGGGTAGGGGTACAATGTACCCCATACTCATTCACTTAGGGTGGGGGGCCGGTATCTGGGGGCCCCCTTATTAAAGGGGGCTTCCAGATTCCGATAAGCCTCCCGCCCGCATACCCCGACAACCAACGGCCAGGGTTGTCGGGAAGGGGCCCTGTCCTCATCAACATGGGGACAGGGTGCTCTGGGGTGGGGGGCTGCAGTGCGCCCCCTGCCCCAGAGCACCTGACCCCCCCATGTTGAGGGCATGCTGCCCGGTACGGCTCAGGAGGGGGGGGGCACTCGCTCGCCCCCCACTCCCCTCCTGACCGGCCGGCCGGCGTGCTTTGGATACGGGTCTGGTATGGATTGTGGGGGGACCCCCACGCTGTTTTTTCGGCGTAGGGGGGGTCTCCTTACAACCCATACCAGACCTAAGGGCCCGTTATGCTCCTGAGGGGGGAACCCATGCCGGATTTTTATTTAAAATCCGGCGGGGACTTCCTTCTCAGGATTCATAACAAACTCCGCCCACGTGTAGAATTGGCGGGAATCCGCGTCGGATCCCCGTCGCTTCTTTGACGGCTTTGTCTCCATCGCGGCAAGCCAGCTCGGCGCTGGCTCCCGCGATGGGGCTCGCAAGTGCTCAATCTCGCCGAGAAAGGGAGCGAGATTGACACAATATCCCAGTCACCTACTGTATGGGGAGAGAACGAAAGAGGTATAGAAGTCTAGGCAGAAGAGTAATCTTAACCAAATTTATCCTGCCAATCCAGCCTATATTCTGTGTATCCCAGTTACCTAAATCAGTTTCAAGCTTTTTGTACATAGGAGGATAATTGGCTGAGTATAGATCTTCAAATTTCGAAGATAAATTGACACCCAAGTATTTGATATGTGAGTCATTCCAACCAAATTCATATTTTTCTTTTAGTAAAGAAACCACATCTTTAGGAAGCGAAACATTAAGGGCCCTAGATTTGGCCATATTGACTTTAAGGCCCGAAGCCCTGGAGAATTTGTGAAGAACAGAGTAGATTTCAGACACAGAGGATGTCGGAGAAGTTATGAATAGTAACAGGTCATCCGCAAATAATGCACATTTGTGGTCCTTACGGGTGCATTGGACCCCTCTGATATTCGAGTTGTTCCGAATGGCTAATGCCAAAGATTCTATAACAATTCTGAATATCAGAGGAGACAATGGGCATCCCTGGCGGGTTCCCCTTTTAATTTTAATAGATTCTGAAAATAGTCCCTGCAATCTTATTTTAGCCTCAGGTGAAGAGTAAAGTGCAGATAATATGCCCAAAACTATTGAACCAAACCCCCAACGTCTCAAAACCTCAAACATATATGGCCAGGAGACCAAATCGAAAGCCTTCTGAAGATCTAATGACAAGAGCATCCCCTCTTGTTTATGTTCTCCAATCCAATCGGATTGCATTATGGAGATTAGGTCTACCGCTCTCCTTATCTGGTCTGGTCCTTGTCTACCAGGAATGAATTCTACCTGATCCTTATGTATATACTGACCAATGAATGACAATAGTCTATTGGCCATTATTTTGGTTAGGATTTTAAGGTCGTTGTTAATCAAAGATATTGGTCTATAATTTTCGACTTGACTGGTATCTTTGTCAGGTTTCGGGATCACAGAGATATATGCTAAATGCAGCTGATTATCTATTGGGTTACCTTTCGTCAAATAGTTAAAGAACCGAGTAAGGTAAATAGATAGAAGAACCGAGAAAGTTTTGTAGTAGGGTAGAGAAACCATCTGGACCTGGAGCTTTATCTGTTTTTAACAATTTGATCACTTCTGAGACATCCTCAATGGAAATGGGAGCTTTCATTTTCTCTCTATGGACCTCCGCCAATATGGGAAGGTCTAAACTATCAAGGAATTCTCCCACGCTATTGGAAGTGGAGTGTTTTTCAAAGTCATAAAGTTCAGAGTAAAAATTTTGGAAGGATTCCATCACCTTCTGAGGGTTTAGGGTAAATGAGCCATTGGTTAGTTTGATCTTAGGAGGGACTCTCGATCTGAGTCTAGGAGACAGTTTATGCGCCAACATTGGGCCAATTTTGTCTTTTACTTTGTAAAATCTAGCTCCAGACCATTTAAGGGCCTCATCTGCTCTTAAAAAGCGCTAGATTCAAAGCTGTCCTGGCAGCATCCAACTTGCAAGCCGGAACTCCCAAGGGATCCAATTTATGTTTTTTACTCAAATCAACAAATGTCTTTTCAAGGTCCTCCACCTCCAACCTCTTCATTCTGTTTTGTCTAGCTGCAATCTGTATTAGTTTTCCCCACAGTCACCTTATGGGCCATCCACAAGATTTCTGGGGAGACTTCCTCTGTGTTGTTATTATCAAAATAGTCTGTTATAGCCTGTTCAAACTCCGTTGACTAAAGTAGGGTCTTTCAAAATTGACTGGTTAAGGGTCCAATGAGATACTCTTTGGTTGGTCCTGTCTCTTCTTAAAGATAACAGAACCATGGAATGGTCTGACCATGGGACATCTATAATGGAGGACTTCTGAGCCAAGGGGACGTGATAATTGGAAAGTAATGTATGATCTATACGTGAATACGATTGGTGGGGATTAGAGAAATTAGTAAAATCTTTAGCTGTTGGATTCAACTCCCTCCATATATCGATCAGTCCAGATTGGTGTAGCATACGAGCAACTTGGGTGCTGGTTTTAGTGGGTTTAATTAATTTAGCCTTTATTGGGCCGGATTTATCCAGTCCGAAGTCAAAGGCCAAATTAGAATCTCCTCCCATAATTATGACACCCTCTACAAAGGGTCGAAGAGATTCAAACATTTGGCAAAAAAAAAAAAACCTTCTGTCCCCGATTAGGTGCATAATATGAGACAAAAGTATACATTCTTCCTTCTAGAGTGCCTTTCACCAAAATGAATCTACCCTCTGGATCCGCATATTCCTTAATTAAATTAAAGCTGCAGTGCTTGGAGAATAAAATTGCCACTCCTAGTCTTATTTTCGGCCTTTGACAGGTAAAATAACAGAAAGTGGGCATGTAAGAACGAGGGGGAATACCACTTTGGGAAGTGGGTCTCTTGTAGAAGTACTACATAAACGTGAAGGGATTTGTAGTCTTGTAGCGCCTTTCATCTTTTAACTGGAGAATTCAACCCCTGTGTGTTGTGTGAAACACAAAGGGGAGCAGGAGGATTAGCTGTACCTGCCATGGGGTATAAAAGTGGTGAAGTAAATCCTCATGCAAGCCCAAACCATATCCATATCCTGAAACATATTAAACAACTTAGGTATACTGTCCGGATTGCGGAATAATAACTGTAAACACATCAACATGAAACCTCTTATTGGCAGGTAGGGCGAAAGGGAAAAGTAGACAGCAGAGAGAGAAATAAAAGAGAAGTAAAAAAATAGATAAAGACAATTTATCAATATGTAAAATAACATAAGGCCAATATATGACCCAGAATGAGGGGGGAGTAAATCTCCCACCCCCTCATTCAAACACGTAACCATAGAATAGCCCAAAGAATAAAGGGCTATGTACCCACTCCTCGGGGTGACGGGACATTGATCCAAGAGGTAGGCTGAGGCCCAATGCTTCACCACCGGCCGTCGATGACGGCTCAACAATCTGTAATATAAATCACAGTTAAGAAGAATTCAACCCAGTATGGCATATTAAATGAGACAAAAACTATATTAACTTTCCCAAGTAAAAAACACAAAAATAATATATATATATGTATATATATATGTTTCTTGGGAGAGTACAGTCATGTATCTTTTGGTAAGATCAATTTTCCAGGTATGAAAACTAGGGGAAGAAAGAAAAAATAGTGACCAACACATTGAGAAAATGAAAAAAGACATCCAAAAACATGGGTCTTCTCTTCAGGTAGCAAAGTTATCTTTAACCTTCCTGTGCTTGACTCTGTTCCAGGCAGAAGAGGTTGGGCTAGTATGGGTTTGCCTTTTGGCAGAGTTTTGCTGGGAAGGTGTAGTGTCCATTTTAGGTTCGCTAAAGATAATCTTCAAATCCAACAGCAGTCTCCCTCCTTCCTGAAAATGATGTACTACGTACTGCCTGCCATTAAATGCAAATTTCAGAGCAAAGGGAAAGGCCCATTTATATCTTATGTCCTTTTTCATGAGAGCAGACAATAAAGGCTTCATGGCTCTTCTTCTTGTGTATGGTGATAAATCAGAAAATATTTGGATAATGGCGCCTTGATACTGTAGTTGTTCATGTTTGCGAGACTGTTTCATCACGTCCTCCTTGATGGAATAATAGTGTGGTTTAACTTCCACATCCCTTGGTAACCCATCCTTCCTCATAGGTCCCAGGGACCTATGTGCTCGGTCCAAATCCAGTTTGTGGACTGGAATCGACGGGATCAGGATTTTGAAAATGTCCTGTATAGCTGTATGAACATCTGTAATGGATTCTGGTAATCCTCTGACCCTGAAATTATCTCTTCTTGATCTGTTCTCTAATTCATCTATTCGCCCCTGAGCAGCTTCCAGCTGTTCCTGCATGAATTGCAAATGTTCAGCATTCTGATCAGTCTGTGCTGTATTAACATCTAGTTTATGTTCAATATTTTCTATCCTGTTTCCTAGACTCTGAAAATCAGCTCTAATTTCTCCAGTGATCCTCTCAGCATTTTGCGCCAATCCTTTATCTAGCATTTCAGATATTCTAGTGAATAATTCAGAGACATTGAAGGTGACATCATGAGCCTGTTCAGCCTTTGTAATCACATGTACAGGGTTTTGTGAGGGAATTACCACAGGAGTTAATGAGTAGCCTCCATAGGATTCTTTATTTCTAACAATACAGGGGGGAGAAGGAATATGGCCAGTGTCAGAGTTTGGTGTCTGAGGTACTGATGAGGTCTTTATAAGAGACATAGCTTGTCTGTCAGTCAAGGGGGCCTCAGCTGTATTCAGTGTGGGTGTCTGAGGTAAGGCGGCCATCTTGAGTGTGCTGTTCTTAGCAAACCCTTTATTATGTTTCTTGCTCCTTTTGAAATATTTGCCCGGCATGGACCAGGTCTACAATGTGTCCGCAAGTCACTGGTGTTTATTCCCCGCCCTTAGCGGGTATAAAATTCCGACAATTTTCGTCACAATAATGGACAAGAGCGGATACCCGGGTTTTAACAGTCGTTCCTTACTAGGCTCCCGTATAGGTTTCCCCTGTATATGGAAGAAATTACCCGGTGTCTTCTGGTACACCGTCGTTTCCGCAGTCCTCGGGTACCGTTTTTTCTTTTGTCCCCGGGTTGAATCGCCGGGTATTGACGTCTAACGGTCGGTGGTGAGCGGAGCTCCATTCTTAAGCTTCCATCTTAGGAGCTCCCGCGCATGCGCCTCCTACTTAACCTCTTAATGACCGCCTAACGCCCATATATGTCGGCAGAATGGCACGGCTGGGCACAATCGCATACCTGTACATGATTGTTAAATGCGCAGCCGCGGGTCGCAGGCACGCGCCCGCGAGACCCGGTCCGAAGCTGTGGGACCCGCAGACCTGATCACCGCCGGAGTCCTGCGATTGGTCCACGGAGCTGAAGAACGGGGAGAGGTGTGTAAACACACCTTCCCCGTTCTTCACAGTTGCGCTGTCATTGATTGTCTGTTCCCTGATATAGGGAAAGGCGATCAATGATGTCACACGTCCAGCCCAGCCCCCCTACATTTAGAAACACAGATGAGGTCACACTTAACCCCTTCAGCGCCCCCTAGTGGTTGACTCCCAAACTGCAATTGTCATTTTCACAGTAAATGTGAAATTGCATTTTTTGCTGTAAAAATGACAATGGTCCCAAAAATGTGTCAAAATTGTCCAAAGTGTCTGCCATAATGTCGCAGTCTTGAAAAAAAACGGTGATCGCCGTCAGTAGTAAAAAAAAATAAAAATGCAATTTAGTAAACGCTATAAATTTTGCGCAAAACAATCGATAATTGCTTAGTGTGATTTTTTTTTTTTCTACCAAAAATAGGTAAAAGAATACGTATCGGCCTAAACTGAGGGAAATATTTTTTTTATATATATTTTTGGGGATATTTATACCAAAAAGTAAAAAATATTGCATTTTTTTTAAAATTGTTGCTTTAGGCCGCATACACACGATGAGACATGTCCGCTTAAACATGTCCGACGGACCGTTTCGGGCTGAGGACGCGGTGACGTCGACGCCGCCACGTCACCACTAGTGTTGCTCACGAATATTCGCATTGCGAATATTCGCTACGAATATTGCATATTCGAGTATTCGCGAATAATGCGAATATCGCGGCGAATATTCGCTATTTCGAATATTCGTATTTTTTAAAAAATTTTTTAGAACAGATCACATCCTAGAGATCCCCATCGACGTGTAAAAGCATTGCTGGTATGATTAGAGACCTTGGGCCGAGTAGCTGCAGCGCTCATTTTACATTCCCGAAAAATCGCAATGCGATTATTCGGCAATAGCGATATCGCGCGATTATTTTGTATTGTAATATATCACGAATATTCTGAGCCAATCAGAGTGCTCCATTCCGCATTTCTCGAAATTTCGCAATTATTTTCTATTGTAATATATCACGAATATTCTGAGCCAATCAGAGTGCTCCTTCTGCATTTCTCGAATATTCGCAATTATTGTGTATTGTAATATATCACGAATATTCTGAGCCAATCAGAGTGCTCCTTCCGCATTTCTCGAATATTCGCAATTATTGTGTATTGTAATATATCACGAATATTCTGAGCCAATCAGAGTGCTCCTTCTGCATTTCTCGAATATTCGCAATTATTGTGTATTGTAATATATCACGAATATTCTGAGCCAATCAGAGTGCTCCTTCCGCATTTCTCGAATATTCGCAATTATTGTGTATTGTAATATATCACGAATATTCTGAGCCAATCAGAGTGCTCCTTCCGCATTTCTCGAATATTCGCAATTATTGTGTATTGTAATATATCACGAATATTCTGAGCCAATCAGAGTGCTCCTTCCGCATTTCTCGAATATTCGCAATTATTGTGTATTGTAATATATCACGAATATTCTGAGCCAATCAGAGTGCTCCATTCCGCATTTCTCGAATATTCGCAATTATTTTATATTGTAATATATCACGAATATTCTGAGCCAATCAGAGTGCTCCTTCCGCATTTCTCGAATATTCGCAATCGCATTCGCAATTCGCAATTCGCAATTCGCATTCGCGATAGCGAAAATTCGCAATGATTTCATTTTCAAAATATATCACGAATATTCGTATTTAGCGAATATATCTCGAATATTCGACTATATATTCGTGATATATCGCGAAATCGAATATGGCATATTCTGCTCAACACTAGTCACCACTCCAGGAAGTAAAATACTTCCACGCATGCGTCGAATCCATTCGATGCATGTGCGGAGATTTCTGTCCGCTGGTTAGTGTACTTTGAAATTTGTCTGCTGGGAAAACATATCCGCTAGCCTGTACACACGATCGGATATGTCCGCTGAAACGGTCCGTCGGACCAGTTTCAGCAGATATATTCGATCGTGTGTACGCGGCCTCAGTTTTGTTAATAGCGCAAAAAAAAACAACGCAGAGGTGATCAAATACCACCAAAAGAAAGCTCTATTTGTGGGGAAAAAAGGACGCCAATTTTGTTTGGGAGCCACGTCGCACGACTGCGCAATTGTCAGTTAAAGCGACGCAGTGCCGAATCGCAAAAAGGGGCCTGGTCCTTTACCTGCATATTGGTTTGGGTCTTAAGTGGTTAAAGTGGAAACAAAGAACATGAGTAAAACAGTGATACTCTATTTGCAGATCCCTGCAGTATCAATAACAATAATAAGGCTTAAGTGTGAGCTAGACTACAATGTCATGTAGACCTGTGTAAGCATACAGCAAGAGGGACCTCTTAAACAAACCATACACATTGAAACGCCCTCTTACCACGCCTCACCCAGCTCTCTGCCTCTCTACACTGCTATACAGTATAAGGTAATGGAACTGATGACTCTATCAACAAGCAATGAAATGAATATCGTCAATATACAACACTAAGTAGATAACCCTTGAGTGCTATAGCTATAGCTAATCAGTATGACCTGGCGTCCCAGGCCAAACTTCAATACAGTCTCCTGCTAATAGTTTGTGCAATTGTGCATTGGCATGCATTGGCGCGCAAAGAACAATTTATAATCCAAACTGGTAATAGTAAACTGTTAAAAGTTTCCAGAATAGACAAACCGCAAAGTTGGATATCAACGATCTGCCTCTTCCGCAAGACAATCAGTACTTTCGGGAAAGTGCCCGTCTCACCCAAACGGTTCAGGCCTTGTCGTTCTATGGCACTCCGTCCCTGATCGGCAGTCACAGTCCGGTTAGCCAGCAGTCTGTTCCTCAGACAGGTTGCAGGGTTACTGTGAACTCGTCCAATGACTCCGGTAGAGGCTCTGTCTCTTCTTATCAAAGCCGCTCCGCCCGGGCGTATGTAGGCCTTAGCTGTGGCCTACTCCCCGTGGAGACTCTCCTGTCAGTGTCCTCCTGGGTTGAAGAGGCAGTTCCGAGAGAGTGTGCCAAACACGTCCTCTCCCCTAAATTATCTCCCCCAGCAGGCGGCATGGAAGGCAAAGCATCTTGGGGTTGTACAGCTGCTCTCTGGGTAATGTAGTTTATTACAGGCCAGGGCAAATGGAGTCTCTTATCCTTCTGAACGCAATCCCCAACATTCTCTGCGGTACCAGAACAAAATGTAAACAGGTGGCTCTAACCCAACTCGGCCACAGGAAGGAGCTGAGATCCTTCATGACCAGCAATAGTAGTCTTTTATATCACATAAAAAATGGTGATACCCCTCTACACTTGTAATTAATGTAGAATCTGTTACACTTGAATATGTACAATGAGAGGGAAAATGGGGGAGACCAGTGGTAAGAATACAGAACACTAAAGATTATTCAATTATTCAAATGGCTCATTTTACAAACTCTACAGATTGTCATATTGTGTCAAACTAGTGTAGAGTTTGTTCCAGATTTATTTTGTCCTTTTGAAATCAAATTATTCTGTCCCATATTCCTCCTCATTTGTTCCTACTTTTGGTCTGATGTATCAATCTCTTGAAATATGTATCGTATTATAATAAACTAAACCTGCATCATCATAATCATGTAGGGCCCGATTCAGATATCTCTGCCTATCTATAGGCAGGCGTAGCGTATCTGAGATACACTACGCCGCCGTAACTTTCAGTGGCAGGTTCCCTATTCAGGAACTAGTTACGCTGTAAGTTACGGTGGCGTAGTGTATCTGTGGCGGTGCAAGGCCTCGCAATTCAAATGTGTAAGATGAGGGCGTGATTCATGTAAATTAATCATGACCCCACGTTAGTGACGTCTTTCTGAACGGCGCATGCGCCATCCGTGGACGTTTCCAGTGCGCATGCGCGAAATCACGTCGCTTTTTGTCAATGTAAACGATGTGAACGTAACTAATGTCGAGCCCCATTCCCAAACGATTTACGCAAACGACGTAACCATACTTAACATTGCCTACGCATCTTATAGCAGGGGAAATCTTACGCTGCTATAACGCTAATGCAAAAGACGTAAACTACGACGGCCGGCCGCAAGTACGTTCGGGAATCACTGTAAATCCCTCATTTACATATTCGACATATAAAACGACGGAAGCACCACCTAGCGGCCAGCATAAAAACTGCAACTAATATGACGGTGTAACAGACTTATGTTGCTCGTATATTAGCAGAATACCGGCGTATTTTCTCGTGATACGCTGACGTAAATACTTTCTGAATCGGGTCCGTAGTCTCTAAATCAACCTTCTTTAACCTTCATTCAACTCAGAGGAACCCCTGAAAATGACTATATCTACAACTCATAATACATTAGTGTGATGGTCAATGGGGAGAATGCTCTTTACATGTGTGGTCATTGGGAAGAATTACCCCCTTACAGATAGTTAAAAAGGTCAATGGTGTCAGTGGGAATTTATCTGAGAAGCATAAATTGCTCATTGTTCAAGGAACCCCTAGAAATCTCTGGAGGGACCTGTCAAGATCGTGTAGTGCTCCTGCTCCACTACATCTGCTGGTATCATTTCAGCATCCTACTGTAGGTTTGGTTGTGATGCATTCTCCCTGTCTGCTTGCCCCTGACTGTCTGCAAGGTGTTTGATTTAACCAGTCTCTGGGTGGAGACCAAATCTGATTTCAGCCAGCCAAGCTTGCAGTCCAATGCTTGTGATATAGTATTTAACATGAACTTCAAACCCCCCGTTTGACTTCCCTGTTCATGTGTCTGCTAATTTGGGTTCCCTTGTTGGTGGCCTCAGCTTGGATATCGACTAGGCTCAGAACTCAACCTGCCCTGAACCCGGATTGTCACTGACCACTCTGCCTATCTGCCAACTGTAAATTGAGATTTTCCTAGCTTGTGACGGAAAATATTAGTTATATGAAGACAGGAGGCGAATATCTTATGCATTATCTCTCTTTAATAATGCCCACAGCAGAAATACAACTTTCAGTGAATTTTAACAAGAAAAACTTTTAGAACGAACTACAAGTCCCAGCAGCCCTCAGGATGTGACTGCCAATCACGTGGCAGGACAGACAGTATATAAGGGACTGCCTCCTTAAACTCCTCCTCTTTCTTGGAGCGAACTGATATGAACCCGGAACTGGAACTCAGATGCAGCTAGTCTTCCAACCACCGAAGAACCGGACCCAGTGAATCGAGTAGGTAGAACATCCCAACGGGGAACAACAGTGGAGATCATACCGGAAAAAATTTCAGCCTTTGTCTCGCGTGCTGCGTTCATCAATAACCTGGAACAAAGAAGATAAGATCGTGACAGGGTTGGGTCGGGTGGGAAGATATTCGCCTCCTGTCTTCATATAACTAATATTTTCCGTCACAAGCTAGGAAAATCTCAATTTATATATCAGACAGGAGGCTCATATCTTATGCAAGTTCAAAGTCATACATGGAAATACATACAGCAATAGTAATGACAAGTCTACCCCATAACATAATCACAGAACTGACATAGATATGTGTTCCTCCGGTCTAAAGTAAAATTGGCGGAAGGTGGTCTCGGAAGACCAGTCTGCCGCCATCAGAAGATCCAAAAGCGAGCCTCCAGAGGTGACTACCTTGGTAGCCATAGCACCCCTGGAAGAATGGGCAACAAACAGGGAAACATCGATCCCTGCCATGTCCATGGTTGATCTTACCCACTGAGCTAACGTAGCCGAAGAAACAGGAAGATGCGGGCGAACGTAGGAAATGAGGAGTTGGGAAGAGAACGACGACCGCAACAAAGCTGTCTGTGACTCATAAGTCTGTAAACAGCGAACCACACATAAGCGTGGGTGTGCTGGAAAAAACGGATAGAATACAGATTGGATTCTTGTTTTAGTCCTACGCACGACCGAGAACTTAACACCCTGAGGTGAAAACTGACGCCTAGATATGTCCAAGGCTTTGACATCGGAAACGCGCTTGATGGAGATCAGGCATAACAGAACTGTAAGTTTGAAAGACAGTAGTTTTAGCGGGAGAGCGTCATTGTCAGCCCACATAGAAAACATGTTCAATACCGTAGTTACGTCCCACGTGTTCTGATACCTGGGGCGTGGTGGACGTTGAAATCTGACACCTCTCAACAAGCGGCACACCAATGGGTGTCTACCAACGGGAAGAGAATCTACTGGAGAATGATAAGCTGAAATCGCAGAGCGATATACATTAATGGAGCTATAGGATCTCCCGGATTCAAACGAATCCGCCAGGTAGTTGGCTACCACTGATATAGGCGCGTGAATGGGATCAATTTGAAGTTGATCACACCAACGCACCCAGGTTCGCCAGGCTGATCGGTATGCCGATCTAGTCCCGGGGGCCCAGGCCAGGGCGAGAAGGTCCCTAGCTGTTCGTGAAAGGTCGCTATCCGCGTCCGGCACCCCGAGACCAACCATGCGAGGAGATGAAGGTTGTGATCCACAACTAAGGAATGGAGGTCCCCGGTTGGGTTGGATAAGAGGTAGGGAAAGCGAGGAAGCAGTCTGGGGAGATCTACAGTCATCCCCAGGAGAAGAGGAAACCACGGCTGTGTTGGCCACCACGGAGTGAGCAGCACGACCGAGGCCCCCAGGTTTGCAATGTGTAAGAGGACCCTGAGGATCATCGAGAAGGGTGGGAACGTATAATGCGTGCCTTGTGGCCAGGTCTGGCGAAGAGCGTCCATCGCCTGGGCTTCGGGATCCGGCCTCCAGCTGTAAAAGCGTGGGAGCTGACGATTGAGGCTGGAGGCGAACAGGTCCATAGAAAATGGACCCCACAGATGAACCAGGGAGAGGAATACCGCTCGGTCCAGACGCCAACCGCTGGAATCGGTGAGGTACCGAGAATTCCAACCCGCTATCAAGTTGGAGGTGCCTGGAATGTATTCCGCCAAGGGAACGATGTTGCGTTCCAGGCAGAAGTGCCAAAACTCTTTTGCTAGTTCCGCCAGGGCTCTGGATCTGGAGCCCCTAAAACGGTTGACATATTGGACTGCGGTCACATTGTCCATGCGTAATAACACCCAGCAATTGGACACGTTCGGAAGAAGACTCTTGATGGCGAAGAAGGCCGCCATGAGTTCCAAAGCATTGATGTGGAGCAGAGACTCCTCTGCGGACCAGGTCCCTCCTGTGGAGGAGAGTCCGCACCGAGCACCCCAGCCGTGACGGCTCGCATCCGATTCTATAATCCGGATTGGAGCTGAAAATGGTTTTGCCGTTCCATTCGACGGCATGACGTAACCACCAGCGTAGTTTCACTACGGCTTCCGCATCCAGTGGTACTTCGTCTGCGTAGCGAAGTCCCTGGCGTAGATGGAGCGCCTTGAGTCTCTGAAGGGCCCGATAATGGAGAGGTGCCGGAAAGATGGCCTGTATAGAGGCCGATAAAAGTCCTACTAATCGTGCCAAACCGCGTAAGGATACTCGTCGCTTGTTCAACACGGACCGAATCTCCTTGCGGATAGTGGCCAGTTTGGTCTTGGGTAAGCGGAGGACAGATCGATTGGTGTCCACCAAGAATCCCAAAAATTCCATCTCCTGGGATGGAATCAGGATGGATTTCTCGTGGTTTATGACGAACCCCAGCTCCTGCAGTAAATTGACGGTCCAGGAGGCATGTATGTTCGCCTGGTGGCTGGATCGAGCCATAATGAGCAGGTCGTCTAGGTAGATAATCAACCGTACGCCTCTGCTCCGTAATGCCGCCACTACTGGCTTCAGCAACTTGGTGAAGCACCATGGGGCGGACGAGAGCCCGAAGGGGAGGGAAGTGAATTGCCACATCCTGTCCCTCCAAAGGAAGCGTAGAAGGTGTTGGGAGGAGGGATGAATGGGAACCGTAAGGTAGGCGTCCTTCAGGTCCACCTTCACTAGCCAGTCCTTGGGACGTAAGAGATCCCGTAGGCAATGGATCCCCTCCATTTTGAAATGTCGATAAACGACACGTTGGTTGAGGGTTCTTAGATTTATAACGGGGCGGTATCCGCCATCCTTTTTTCTGACCAGGAAGAGGTTGCTGAGGAACCCTGGTGAGAGAGGGTCCACCTCTACTACGGCCTGTTTGGTGAGAAGGGCATGAAGCTCCTGATCTATAAGTGTAGAGTTTAGGTTTGAAAACCGGATGGGGTAAGGCATTACATTCATCTCTGGTAAGGAGTACAGTTCTATCTGATATCCCATCACTGTGTTGAGTATCCAGAGCGTCTGCCGTAATCGCAGACCAGGCGTGGATAAAATGTCTCAGTCTTCCCCCCAAGAGAGTGTGAAAAGAACTTGGGTGTATTGTACTCACCGGTAGCAGGACGTGAGCGGGGGTAGCCTCTCCTTCCACGTCCCCTCCAAGGACATCCGCGGGGTGGAAAAAAGGGTGCTGGTTGTGCCACCGGGACTGGATACGATTGAGGAGCCTGGCTGTACTGAGCGGGAGCTCTGTAGTATGGCCTGCTTGCGGAATAGCGACCGGCAGAACGGCCCCTGTTTCTGCCGGCCCTAGGAAAAAATTTAGGGGTCCCTGACTTTCTTAGGGATGTCTGGGCCCTGTCAAGACTTGTGTACAGACCGACCATCTTATTAATATCTTTAATAAGTGTGTCACCAAAGAGCATGCCCTCGGCCGCCGGGCCGGGTTCCGATTCTGCGAGGTGAGACAGTTGAGGATCCAGTCTCATTAAAATGGAATGGCGACATTCCGTGGAGCAAATGGTGTTTGCGCACCCCAAGAGGCATACCGTTCTCTGGGCCCAGCCTCTGAGTTGGTCCAGGTCCACAGGGTTATCAGTGGACAAAGCCTGTTCGGCAATATTCAAAATTTTTTGTGACAGGGCCAAACAGGTCGAGGATTCGATCCTGGATGGAACGAAAGGACCGTTCGATACCTTTTTTCGAATATTTGCCCTGTCTAGTAAGGTACCTGAGGAGTACCGGGTCCACCCCAGGAGTAGCCACAGCTTTCTTTGGGATACTAGGCCGAGGGCATTCTGCCCTCAATTTGTTTCGGTTATTTTTGTCTACGGACCTGCGGGCCCAGTATTGAATGTATTGTGCGACCTCTGGGAGAGGAGCCCATTCTCCAGATCGGGGATGAGAAATCCCTTCTGGATCGAAGAAAGACTCTCCCCGCGCGTCTAGAATTGTTTCGCCCTGGGTTACAGGGGTGGCCTCTTCAGGGAGCGCCATATGCCCACTACCCTCGTATTCCTCTACTTCATCAGACTCATAGGCGTCTGCCGCCTCGGATTCCGCGGATGAGTCTGACGCATCCACATAGGAATCCGGTTTGGACTGTCTAGCGGAACTTTTCCCCTGCATTTGCTGCTCCCCGAGGCTCAGGGGTCGGTGAAAGTCTGGGAGGGTAGTGGGTTGGCAGCCCGGGTAGGGTGCTGCCTGGGGCACATTATTTACTTCCCCTGCCGGGGAGTCGCGTGATGTGGTGACGTGTTTGCGTTTTTGAGACGCTTTTCCCTTTTTTGTGAGTGGTTCACCACAGCCTGAGGGATCAGGCACGACAGGTGCAGATTGAGACGCTGTGGGGGCCGAAGCCATTGCGGCTTGCACCGACTGATTAATCAGTTCTTGAATCTGGGCAGCTGTCAGGAATATGGGGTTGATAAGGGGGGGTTCCCCCCCAGCCGGGATTTTTGGTGACCCGGAATTTCTCTCATCAGTCATGATGTGCAATATACTGATGCCCCTCACTGAGAGGCAAGAAACGACTATACAGTAGTTAAAACAGCGATAGGCTGTAGGAGAAAGGGTTAGGCACTCCTAAGACAGCCAGACAGTTGAAATGTATCAAAACGTCTAGATGCAGGTGTAGGGAATAAATTCCCTAACAGACAGAAGGGACTTGAATAGGGCGCTCCGCCCAGTGTTAGGGAAATTCCTAAGCAACCGACTAAACTACCTCACAAATAACGGGGACCTGAATCAGGGGGCTCCGCTCAGTACACCGCTCGCCGACACACTGGCATAGCGGTGCGGAGGAGCGAGGTCCGGAGTTTGAGGCTGTAGTCTCGCGAGACTACGGGCCCCTGCGTGATTGGTGGAGACGCGACACCACGCCCCCTAGAGCCGCGCCGTTCTGAGGGGAGCGCGCGGCGAGGGGAAGGAGAAATGGGATGGCGCCAGAGCTCAAGATGGCGCTGTCCCACCTGAGGAGAAAATAAAAAGGATGGTATAAAGCCGGCGCGCACCTGGAACCGGGATGCGCGCCGACCGGAAATAAACAGACACGTTGGCAGAGATAAACCACAGTACCTAAAATAAATTAAAAATGAAAATAAAAATAAAAATAAAAATAAAACAAAAGGAGATACAGATGCGTCTGAGGGGATACCCGAGGGGAAAGAACCCCCAGGAGAATTAGATCCTCAGCACACAATAGGTTACAAACAGTTAATATATGAAGTAATAATAATGTACTTAAAGGAATACATATGGTACTCATCTGATTTCTTGCTGTGAGCAGAAAGAAAGAGGAGGAGTTTAAGGAGGCAGTCCCTTATATACTGTCTGTCCTGCCACGTGATTGGCAGTCACATCCTGAGGGCTGCTGGGACTTGTAGTTCGTTCTAAAAGTTTTTCTTGTTAAAATTCACTGAAAGTTGTATTTCTGCTGTGGGCATTATTGAAGAGAGATAATGCATAAGATATGAGCCTCCTGTCTGATATATAATTAGTAATTACCTATTAGCTGTGCTCTGTTTGCACCTGCCCTGCCTTGGTAGCCAGGCACTATAACATTGTGTAAAAGACATGGGAGCAACTGAGTACCAGTAGGCCTGCTTACCTTATGGGAAAGGGGGCTGTTATAGGTGAAGAACACATTAAGTAACTACTGTATAATGTCTAATCACCTGTGTTAGTGGTAAGCGTGACATTTTCACAAGCCTTTAACAAAAATGTTTTTGTTTTATGAAGATGGACTTGTTTACCTGCTGAAGAGCTTTGCAAGATTACACAGCAAGTCCAGGAATTGCGTGAGTTAAACTAAAGCCCAAGTTTAACTCGCTTATCTGTTTTTTTTAGTGACCCCCATATGTTTTGCAACTTTAAAAACAATTGTTCTCTAAAAATGTTATTTTATCATATATTTTGGTGTGTTATTTATTACTGTTGTATTTACAAGAAATGTCCTTGCATTAAATACAAAGATCTATCTTTTTTTGTTTCATTGTTTTTATTAAGGTTTTCAAATGCACAGGTAGAAAAACAGAGAACAAATTATGTAAATACAGAGGGCCAGATTCAGAGAGCCATTACGCCTGTCTAACTAGTGTTAGACTGGAGTAATTTCAAATTACGCGCGTTTTCTAGCTAGTCGAAAACCTCAAACCATGAATAGACGGCTGCGGGCTTCAATTCGACTGGATTAAGTGTTTGTACGCCTTCGGATCTACGCTGCAATAAAATTGCGGCCACTGGGTGGACTTCCCTTTTTTTCCGCGTCGGGGTATGCAAATGAGCTTTTGCCGACGATCCCCGAAATTACGATCTTCAATCGCAATCTCTTACGGCACCTTTAGTCGTCTTTTATTTGCGTAACACTATACCAGCTTTTTGCTGCTCTAATATTAGACAGCCCATGTTAAGTATGGCCGTCGTTCCCGCGTCGAATTTCTACATTTTCCGACGTCTTTTATTATTTTTAACGTAAGTCGTCCGGGAAGAGGAATGTTCGTAAACGCCGCTACTCGAACAACGAATGACGTAACGACGTGATTTCGCGCAATGCACGGCGGGAGATTTTGGAACGGAGCATGCGCAGTTCGATCGCCGCGGGGACGCGCTTAATTTAAATGCTTCACGCCCTCCAATTGCGTATTTCGATTACGCGGCGAGAAATAGACTACGCCGCCATAGCGTACGGGCAAAAATCTACCAGGATTCGGTGTAGAGCCTGGTAAAATACGGCAGCGTAGAGTATTTAGATTACGCAGCGGAATATTAAGTGTATGTGAATCTACCCCAGAGACTGTATTATTCCAAGTACAAACAAGATATTGAAAACTTTAAAAGTCGCGTACACACGATCTGTCAAACCGATGAGAACGGTCTGAAGGACAGTTGTCTTAGGTTACCGATGAAGCTGACTGATGGTCTGATGTGCCTACACACCATCAGTTAAAAAAACGATCGTATCAGAACGCGGTGATGTAAAACACGACGACGTGCTGAAAAAAATGATGTTCAATGCTTTCAAGCATGTGTCGACTTGATTCTGAGCATGCGCAGGTTTTTAACCGATGGTTTTGCATACTAACGATCGGTTTTGACCTATCGGTTATCAATCCATCTGTTAAATTTTAAAGCAAGTTTGCTTTTTTTTAACCGATGGTTAAATAACCTATGGGCCCCACACACGATCGGTTTGGACCGATGAAAATGGTCCTTCAGACCGTTGTCCTCTGGTTAACCTATCGTGTGTACGCGGCTTAACAGTAGTCAACAGAACATAGCAATGTGTGTAAATAAGTAAAAATTGGTGTCAAACCTGGAGGTTAGTATGATGAGACTCTGGGACTCGGGACTCTGGGACGGATCTAGAGAGAAATCAGGCATGCCTTTATGGCACCCAAACACCGCTACTGGGAACAAACTGTGAATGACTGGGAGCAGTTACAGCCGGTACTACTCTTTTTATCTTACCGGTTCTCTAAGGCCTCGTACACACGAGCAGACAGATTTGTTCAAATCTGTCTGTCCGACAGATTTGAACAAATCTGTCTGCTGGGATTTTGGTTTGCTCGCGTGTACACACGAGCAAACAAAAATCCCCGCCATCAGACGGCGCGCTGACGTGTCGGTGACGTGGCGGTGACGTTGACGCCGCCACGTCACCGCACCAGGAAGTAAAACACTTCCGCGCATGCGCCGAATACATTCGGCGGCGGTGCGGCGGCGGTGTGGGACGACATTTCTGCTGGTAAGTGTACTAACCAGCAGACATGTCGGGCGGACGGATTCCCACCCGATAGATTTCAAAGCATACTTTGAAATCTGTCGGGTGACCAAATCCGTCGGCTCGGCCGTACACACAATCGAATCTGTCTGCTGAAACGGTCCAGCAGACCGTTTCCAGCGGACAGATTTGATCGTGTGTACGAGGCCTAAGGCCTCGTACACACGATCAAATCTGTCTGCTGGAAACGGTCTGCTAGACCGTTTCAGCAG
Source organism: Rana kukunoris (assembly GCA_029574335.1). NCBI lineage: Eukaryota > Metazoa > Chordata > Amphibia > Anura > Ranidae > Rana > Rana kukunoris. Next base: position 53,887,110 of record CM056059.1, on the reverse strand, counting down.
ACAGATTCGATCGTGTGTACGGGCAAACAGACGGATTTGGCCACCCGACAGATTTCAAACCATGCTTTGAAATCTGTCGGCTGGGAACCCGTCCGCCCGACATGTCTGCTGGTTAGTATGCTAACCAGCAGACATGTCTTCTCGCACACGCGCCGAATGATTTCGACGCATGCGCGGAAGTGTTTTACTTCTTGGTGCGGTGACGTGGCGGCGTCAACATCACCGTCACCGACACGTCAGCGCGCTGTCTGCTGGCGGGGATTTTGGTTTGCTCGTGTGTACACGCGAGCAAACCAAAATGCCAGCAGACAGATCTGTTCAAATCGGTCGGTCCGACCCATTTGAACAGATAGATTGACTCGTGTGTACGAGGCCTTAGAAGTATATTCGAGTCACTCTACGTCTCGGGTAACATATATTTATTAGACTCATCATCAGGGGTGGGATTTGAGGGATAGTTCACTAATACTATATTACAGTAGTAAAGTAATGTATATATTCTGGCTGATATAGTTCTTAAACCCATTGGGGAATTTTTTTTGGCCTAAAAGCAAAATGCTATGTGTGGTAGAAAACTACCACTACATATCACCCCGGACACACCATCCCCACTGAAACATGGTGGTAGCAGCATCATGTTGTGGGGATGCTTTTCTTCAGCAGCGACAGGGAAGCTGTTCAGAGTTGATGGGAAAATGGATGGAGCTAAATACAAGGCAATCTTAGAAGAAAACCTGTTAGAGTCTGCAAAAACTTGAGATTGGGGCAGACATTCACCTTTCAGCGGGACAACAACCCTAAGCATACAGCCAGAGCTACAATGGAATGGTTTAGATCAAAGCATTTTGATGTGTTAGAGTGGCCCAGTCAAAGTCCAGACCTAAAACCAATTGCAAATCTTTGGCAAGACTTGAAAATTGCTGTTTACATATGCTCTCCATCCAATTTGGCAGAGTTTAAAGCGGAGCTCCACCCTAAAGTGGAACTCACGCTGATCGGAACCCTCCCCCCTCCGGTGTCACATTTGACACCTTCCAGGGGTACGGGGGTGCAGATACCTGTCTAAAGACAGGTATTTGCACCCACTTCCGGCCCAGCATTCTCGGGCAGAATGCGGGCATGTCATCACCTCCCATCGCCCCCCCCCCCACCCGTTGTGTGCTGGAAACACTCGACTCCCAGCACATAGCGGGAGCCAATCAGCGGGCGCAGCGCGACTCCCGCATGCGCCGTAGGGAACCTGGTAGTGAAGCCGGAGCGCTTCACTTCCTGGTTCCCTCACTGTGGATGGCGGGGGGAGCAGCAGAGTGACAAGCGATTGCTTGTCATCTGCTGCGGACGGCGCTGGAATCCAGGACAGGTAAGTGTCCTAATATTAAAAGTCAGCAGCTGCAGTATTTGTAGCTTCTGGCTTTTAATATTTTTTTTTTTTGAGCGGACATCCACTTTGAGCTATTGCAAAGAACAATGGGCAAAAATGTCACTCTCTAGATGTGCAAATCTGGGAGAGACATACCCAAAAAGACTTGCAACTGTAATTGGTAAAAGGTGTTTCTACAAACTATCGACACGCCACACCTTTTGCATATTTATTTGTAAAAGAATGTGAAAACCATTTATCATTATCTCACTTCACAATTATATGCCACTTTTTGTTGGTCTATCACATAAAATCCCAATAAAATACATTTACGTTTTTGGTTGTAACATGACAAAATGTAGAACATTTCAAGGGCTAAGAATACTTTTTAAAGGCACTGTACATGGCTTTCACTTGGCAGGAAGGGCACTCATTGTAAATCCATATCCCTTATCCATGCTCACAACGTATTATCTAAATTTAGTTTGCTGTCTTATTATGAAGTCAACTTCAGTAAGTCTCTAATTCTGAACCTAGGTATACCTCGCCATAAATAAATAAAACTGCAAGACCAACTTCCATACACCTAATCCGAAGAGAGTATCCCCTATTTAGGAATATGTTTAACTACTTGCCGACCGCCCGCCGTCATATTACTGTGGGACGGTGGCACTGTTCCGCGAGAGCACGTAGCTCTACGTCCTCTCTTTAGCGGCCGCTAGGGGGCGCGTGCGCGCCTCTCCTTAGCGGGTGCTAGGGGGCGCGTGAGCGCCTCCAGCGGCCGGGGCGCGCACCCCCCGCTCGCCCCCGAGTCCCGCACGCGTGCCTGGCGGGTACGATCGCCGCCGGGCACACGCGATCGCTCGTTACAGAGCGGGGAATGGGAGCTTTGTGTGTAAACACAAGCTCTCGTTCCTGTCAGAGGGGGAAACGCTGATTTTCTGCTCATACAATGTATGAACAGAAGATCAGTGATTTCCCCTAGTGAGTCCACCCTCCCATACAGTTAGAACACAAACAGGAACGCACTTAACCCCTTCACTGCCAATGGCATTTTTATAGTTATACAATGCATTTTTATAGCATTGATCGCTAAAAAAATGCCAATGGTCCCAAAAATGTGTCAAAAGTGTCCGATGTGTCCTCCATAATATCGCAGTACCGAAAAAAAATGCTGATCGCCGCCATTACTAGTAATAAAAAAATATTAATAAAAATGCCATAACACGACCCCCTTTTTTGTAAACGCTATACATTTTGCACAAACCAATCAATAAACGCTAATTGCGATTATTATTTTTTTACGAAAAATATGTAGAAGAATACGTATCGGCCTAAACTAAGGGAAAAAAAAATGTTTTTTTATATATTTTCTGGGGATATTTATTATAGCAAAATTTAAAAAATATTGCATTATTTTCAAAATAGTCGCTCGATTTTTGTTTATAGCGCAAAAAATAAAAACCGCAGAGATGATCAAATACCACCAAAAGAAATCTCTATTTGTGGGGAAAAAAAAGGACGCCAATTTTGTTTGGGAGCCATGTCGCACGACCGCGCAATTGTCAGTTAAAGCGACGCAGTGCCGAAACACAAAAAGTGCTCTGGTCTTTGGACAGCAATATGGTCCGGGGCTAAAGTGGTTAATGCCCTCCACAGCCTCAATTGCTAATGTGAACCATAAACCTCTTTTAGCAAAATTGTACAAAGAACTCTGTAACATGGCAAAATTTGAATTGTCCTGGGCTGGCCATTTACCAGCCTTTAAGATGCTTATTCCCCCCACCCCCCAGATCCTATACATGTTTAGGACCCTGCATATACCAACCCCAAAAGTCTACTTAAAATCCCTTTCCTATTGAAAAAATACATTTGGCAGGGTAAGACAGCGAGATGTCCACACTTCATTCTTATCAAACATACCTGTAGATCAGTTGGTGGTATGGGAATGGTGGACATTTATGTTTATCATACTTCAACTCATGCAGACCAACTAAAACATTGGTTTTACACCCAAGAGCCCCCCTATGGGTGGACATAGAACACTCCCTTATAAAAACAGACAACGTGAGTAACCTGCTCCTTGTAGACCGGTGGAGGGCACTACAAATCTCTAAGCTGCCTATCACCACCAAAGCACCTGTGTTAGCATGGAGGGAATTGTGCCTCGCTACTGCCTCTCCTTAACAAGCCAAGCGACTGCAGTACCCTATCATTACTCTTCAATCCTTAATCCCAGACCTCCATGTCCTTTATGGGACGCATTATAGTGTCCAATTGGTCAAATACAATATGCCTGTTAGCAACCCCACTGGCCCTAACTCACTCTTATGGAAATGTAACCTTCCACATAAATGATAATTTACATTAGTGTGCATCAAGCATTTCTTATCCTTTAAACTCCCCCCCCTGAATATGGAGTTTTCTTACCTGTACAGACTAGTCTCAAAAGGGGATCTCTTTGACATATAATCTACTCCATGACAAATCTACTTTTAGCAAACAACATATTAAACAAATGGGAAGTAGATCTGGGCACCACATTTTCTGAGTCTCAGTGTCTGCGAGCAATACCTGCGCGTACAATGTTACTCACTGTGTCACCCATTGGGAACTAACCCTGAAGATAAATGTCAAATGGTATTCTATGCCCTTTAAATTAGCAAAATTATACCCTGGCAGTTTAGCACTATTTTGGAGAGTTGTCCTAACGGGTAACCTATACCAGATATTGTGGACATGCAAAAGTATCTGCAGCTTCGGGAGGAAGCTTTTTCAATTTATGAGACATTTCTGGAATTCTAACAGCCTTGACTTGCTATAATTAATATTGTTCCATACTCTTTCCCTATCTTGTATTGTAATATTATAGCTAATTTTTTTTGTTTTCTGCAAAACTAACCATTACACGCAATTGGAAGGAAGATCTCACCCCCAATCCCTCAGAAGCTGTGAATATGACCCAACTTCATTACTCTTATGAAAGATTGATTGCTATATATGCTGGCACCCTTCTAGCCTTTGACAAGAAATGGAAGCCGTAGTTTGACTCGTTAAACAATTTTGATAATTAATATCCTGTATTATCTTGAGCTCTCTGCATCTGGAACAGCCACTTTATTGTAATTTGTATCTCTATTATAGATAAGATAAACACTTTATTGTCATTGCAACACAATTTACAATGAAATTCTATAAATGCTCCACACATTAATTTTCATATATTAAGTTGTAAGATTGGAGAAATAAAAGTGGGTGTACTGAAGTACAAGTGAAATGGCCAGTGGGCGGGTTGGGTGTAACAGCCAGTTGGCAGGCCCTGGGGAATTTTGGTGTGTAAGGGGACCCACAGTTTCTAAAGGCTGCCCTGGAAGGCAGTGCTGGAGCTAAGTCTACCATAATGTGTAAATATACTATATATATATATATATATATATATATATATATATATATATATATATAAATAAAAAATGCAGTATCGCCCAATTGGTTGCATGCATGCAATACTCCACAAATACTGGCCATTTAATAAACAGTTGGTTATGTTAGTGGTCAACAAATACCAACTGTGTTGTGTATTAGATATTGCTGAACTTCTTCAGTTGTAATAGAGCTTTTTTTTTGTGTGTGCGCGAACCACAAAGAGAATTGGGGTTACACTCAGCTAAGAACGCCCTCAGTCTATGTATTACTGTAATATACTGTATGTTTTATTGCTTGTGGCAGAAGTGCAGAACAATACTTTGCTGCTGTGATGTTTCTAATGTGTTTCACTTCCTTTTCCAGACTACATGCATACAAATAGAAATAAAGGGGCAGATTCAGATACAATTAGATTATCGTAGCGTTTCCCAAATACACTACGCCGCCGTATTTTACCTGGCTCTACGTGGAATCCAGGTAGATTTTGTCCAGTAAACGACGGCGGCGTAGTGTATTTCTCCCGGCGCAATCCATCTACACGATTAGGGGGCGTGAAGCATTTAAAATAGGCGCGTTCCCGCGGCGATAGAACTGCGCATGCTCCGTTCAGAAATTTCCCGCCGTGCATTGCGCGAAATCACGTCGTTACGTCATTTTTTCTTGAGTAGCGTCGTTTACGGAGATTCCTATTCCCGAACGAGTTACGTAAAAAAATAAAAAAATATTTTAAATTCGACGCGGGAACGACGGCCATACTTAACATGGGCTACGCACCGTTAGACCAGCAAAAAGCTGGTCTAACAGTACGTATAAAAAAATGGACAAAAGCGATTGCGAAGACCGCTCGTATCTTCGTGGATCGCCGTAAAAACTCATTTGCATATCCCGACGCATGAAAACGACGCGAACTCCTTCCAGCGGCCGCAAAAATATCGCAGCGTAGATCCGAAGGCTTACGAAGACGTAAGCCTCTCGGATCGAAGCCCGAAGCCGCCGTATCATGGTTTGAGGATTCAAACTAGTGATACGGCGCGCGAAATTTGAAATTACTCCTGTCTAACACCAGTTAGACAGGCGTAATTGCTCTGTGAATCTGGGCCAAAGTCTTTTATATTTCTACTATTGACTGATGAATGTCAGAGAGAGAGAGGCAATAAAACACACCATGTCAAACAGATAAAATTAATTCACTTTGAAAGAAACATGTTTATGTCTGTTACAGTCTGCAGCCAGTGTCATTTTTGAAACACCAGTTGAGGTTTAGGCTTAAGCCCTGTACACACGATCAGTTTGTCCACTGAAAAACCAACAGATGGACTGTTTTCATCAGACAAACCGATCGTGTGCGGGCCCCATTGGTTTTATTTCCATTGGTGTAAAAAATTGAACATGTTTTAAATTTTTCCGTTGGATAAAAAAACTATAGAAAAATACGATAGAAAAATACGATAGAAAAATACGATAGAAAAATACGATTCTGTATGTAACTCCAATTTCCATCGGTCAAAAGTCCACGCATGCTCAGAATCAAGTCGACGCATACTTGGAAGCATTGAACTTTTCAGCTTGTCGTAGAGTTGTACCTCACTGCATTTGGACACGATCGTATTTTTGACTGATGGTGTGTAGGCAAGACTGATGAAAGTCAGCTTCATCAGATATCGGATGAAAAAATCCATCAGATTTGATTCCGTCAGATATCCGATCTTGTGTACAGGGATTTAGAGTTAGACAAGTTCAGTACACAGGTAACAGCTATGCTAAAGGGACTAAATAGTCAATAAACAAACTGGTGTTGGTATCTTATAGCAGCAGATATGACTTGAAGAGTAGCCTGTACTCAACCAAAAGATCAATGTACTAGTAACTAGCAGTGTAAAAATAATTGTTACAACAAACTGGCTTAGTGGAAGTGTGAAGAGACATGGCTAAAGAGGATGTCAGTTGAAGTAAGACAAAGGGCGAAATCCACAAACATGTCCCGCTGGCGTAGCTTAATGGAGTTACACTATGCCGCTGTAAGTTACAGCGGCGTATCCATATCCTCAAAGAATTTCTGCTGTAACTTACGGCGGCGTAGTGTAATTGTTACGGCGTAAGGCCGCGCAATTCAAATTAGTTAGATGTGGGTGTGATTTCATGTAAATCAACATTACCCTTACGTAAATGATGCTTTTTTTGAATGGCGCATGCGCCGTCCGTGGAGATATCCCAGTGCGCATGCGCGAAATCACGTCGCAAAACATCTATGAAAAAGACCTGAACGTAACTAACGCAAATCCCTATTCGCGAACGGTTCATGCAAACGACGTGAACTACAGAAAATTCGAAGCTGGCCAGACGTCCATACTTAACATTACGTACGTCTCTACAGCAGGGGTAACTTTACGCCGGACCTACGCTTACGCAAACGACGTAAAAACACTGCACCGGCCGTACGTTCGTGGATCGGCGTATCTACCTCATTTGCATATTCAACATGGAAAATATACGGAAGCGCCCCTAGCGTCCAGCGTAAATACTGTATTTCACTTAAATAGGACGACGCAAGACGGCGTGACTACGCAAAAAAAAGCGTATCTTGTTTTGTGGATACAAAACAAAGATACGCCGGCGCAGATTTGAAATTACGTCAGCGTATCTGGAGATACCCCGCCGTAAGGCCTCGTACACACCATCGGACATATCCGATGAAAACGGTCCGCGGACCATTTCCATCGGATATGTCCGATCGGGAGTTTGATCCGATGGCGTGTACACACCATCGGATCAAATTCCCCGCCGCCACGTCACCGCTACGTCACCGCACCAGGAAGTAAAACACTTCCGCGCATGCACCGAATACATTCGGCGGCGGCGGTGCGGGACGACATGTCTGCTGGTAAGTGTACTAACCAGCAGACATGTCGGGCGGACAGATTCCCACCGGATAGATTTCAAAGCTTGCTTTGAAATCTGTCGGGTGGACAAATCTGTCCGCTAGCCCATACACACGAGCGGAGATGTCTGCTGAAACGGTCCATCGGACCGTTTTCAGCGGACATATCCCCTCGTGTGTACGAGGCCTAATTGTTTGTGGATCTGGCCCACAGAGTTTAGAGTTCATAACTGGGCAAGAAGACAGTACCTTTAAAAGTGGATACAGAGATGAGGCAGTGCATTATTCACCTTCTCAAGTGGTAATATGAGAAACTACCTGGAGAAAATACATTTTTATGGTTAAATTCTGACAATATCAGGATCTATAACCTTTTTTTTAAAACAACTATTTGTCACACTCTAATAAAGTACAGTTTTAACATTTTTAAATGAATAATGCATTTGGGTGGCAAAAATATGAATGCAATCTACTCACTGATGGGAAAACCTCTGGGAAAATCTAGGATGGAAAAGGACCTGGGGGTCCTAGTTGATGACAGGCTCAACAATGGCATGCAATCCCAAACTGCTGCAAGCAAAGTAAAAGCTCAGCAATTGGCATGCATTAAAAAGGGGATTAACTCCAGAGATAAAATAATAATTCTCCCACTCTGCAAGACTCTGGTCCGGCCACACCTGGAGTATGCTATCCTGTTCTGGGCACCAGTCCTCAGGAAGGATGTGCAGGAAATGGAGCGATTACAGAGAAGGGCAACACAACTAATATAAAGGGACTGGTGGACATTAGTTATGAGGAAAGGTTATGAGCACTGAACTTATTCTCTCTGGAGAAGAGACGCTTGAGAGTGGATATGATTTAAAAGTACAAATACTGTACTGGTAACCCCACAATAGGGCTACAACTTTTTTGCAAAAGGGAATTTAATAAGTCACTAAAGTTACAAGAAAAGAGGTTTAACCCTAAACTGCATAGATGGTTCTATACTGTAAGGCCTCGTACACACGAGTAAATAGATTTGTTCAAAACGGTCTGTCCGACCGATTTGAACAAATCTGTCTGCTGGCATTTTGGTTTGCTCGCGTGTACACACAAGCAAACCAAAATCCCCGCCAGCAGACAGCGCGCTGACATGTCGGTGACGTGGCGGTGACGTTGACGCCGCCCCGTCACCGCACCAGGAAGTAAAACACTTCCGCGCATGCGTCGAAACCATTCGGCGCGTGTGCGAGAAGACATGTCTGCTGGTTAGCATACTAACCAGCAGACATGTCGGGCGGACGGGTTCCCAGCCGACAGATTTCAAAGCATGCTTTGAAATCTGTCGGGTGGCCAAATCCGTCTGTTTGCCCGTACACACGATCAAATCTGTCTGCTGAAGCGGTCTAGCAGACCGTTTCCAGCAGACAGATTTGATCGTGTGTACGAGGCCTAAGAGCAGTTAGGATGTGGAATTCTCTTCAACAGGCAGTGATTTCAGTGGGAAGAATTGATAATTTCAAAAAACTATTAGATAAGCACCTGAATGACCACAACATACAGGGATATACAATGTAATACTGACATAAAATAACACACATAGGTTGGACTTAATGGACTTGTGTCTTTTTTCAATATTGCCTACTACGTAACTATGTAAAAAGGTTTACTTTAATCCATTCAGATGATATCTGGTGCTTGAACAACATTTTAAAATGTCTCCTGATTTAAGGTAGTTACATAGTTAGTCTGATTGAAAAAAGTCCATCTAGTTCAACCATGAAAATAAATAAAAAAATAATATCACACAATCCCATATGCCCAAACCTATACCCACAGTTGATCCAGAGGAAGATAAAAAAACCCAAGAAAAGCATGATCCAATTTGCTACAGATGGGGAAAAAATTAATTCCTGTCCGCCAATAGGCAATCAGATTTTCTCTGGATCAACTTTACCTATAATTGTCAGTACCCAGTTATATTCTGTGCACTTAGGAAATAATCCATGCCTTTCTTATAGCAATCTACTGAGCTGGAGTCTATTCCACATTTTCACAGCTTTTCCTCTAGGTGTAAAGAGTGCCCCCTTGTCCTCTGTGTTAACAGTAACGTGAATAACTCAACACCAAGTTCACTTTAAGGACCCCTGTATGTGTACGTGTTGATCATTATTTTATTTGTATTTCTAAATTTCAGGATAGATTTATAAATGGACATGTCACACTGCACTGGCTGACCTATCCTTCCCCAGCTATGCCTGCCTACTGCTGTGGTGACTGACCTACCTGGTGATAAGTGGGGTACCCAAGGCTCTGTCTTTGGACCGATTCTGTTTAATTAATTTTATTCATAAATGATATAGAGGTTGGTATAAATAGTTAAATAGATAAATAAGCAGGGCAATAACTTTACATCAGAATATAGAAATTTTACAGTAAGATCTGAATGAAATTATGGGGTGGGCAACTACATGGCAAATTAGGTAATATTGAGACATGTAAAAGAATGCACTTGGGGCTAAAAACATAAACGCAAACTTCTCAATAGAGAAGAACCTTTCGGGAAAATCAAGGATGGAAAAAGATCTGGGGGTCTAAGTAGAAGACTGAGCAAAAGCATGCAATGTCAAGCTGCAGCTAGCAAACTAGAATATTAGCATGCGTAAAAAAGGGAATTTACTCCAGAGATAAAACTATAATCCTGACACTTTTACAAGATCCTTTCAGGCTGCATCTGGAGTATTCTATCCATTTCTGGTTACCAGTCCTCAGAAAGGATGTGCTAGAGGGAGTCCAGAGAAGGGCAACATAATTAATAAGAGGACTGGAGTACTTCAATTTTTATGAGGAACGACCACAAGCACTAAATGTATTCACCTTGAAGAAGAGACACTTCAAAGGAGATATGACAGCGAGGATGAGCCGAGCACCCCCCGATTCGGTTCGCACCAGAACTTGCGAATAGGCAAAAAATTAGTTTGAACACGCGAACACTGTTAAAGTCTATGGGACACGAACATGAAAAATCAAAAGTGCTCATTTTAAAGGCTTATATGCATGGTATTGTCATAACAAGTGTTTGGGGACCTGGGGAACTTGCATCAATCCAAAAAAAAAAAAAAAAGTTTAAAGCGTCCGTTTTCGGAAGCAGAAATGTTAATAATTCTTAAAGTGAAACAATGAAGATTTCCTGCCTGGGGGGGTATCTATAGTATGCCTGTAAAGTAGCTGCAGGCATCATCCCGGTACCATTTTTTAGAGCGGGTGGCCGGCTTTCTAGGGATAACAACCAATGTAGCTAAAAGCCATTCGGCTAGTTATTCTGGAGGATCGGGAGGGGACATCTCCTGCCTTCCACCGCTCTTACAGGGCCTCCTATCCCACCGGGAGACTCAATCTGTGATGCACCACTTCCGGTGCCTAGAGACAGACTGGTACAAAGCTGGAAACGGCTTTGTTCCTGTCTCCTGTATGTAAACACAAAAGCGACACAACGTAATTTCTGGTTTACTCGGCTGCCAATGGCGCTGGTTTAAAAGAAAAATACATTGTCAAGCGAGAGCATTAAGACACTAGACCTCCTCTGTAACTCTAATCTGTTAACTGTAAAAAAAATTTAAAGCGTCGCCTATGAAGATTTTTAGGTACCGTATTTTGTTGCCATTCCACGAGTGTGCGCAATTTCAAAGTGTGACATGTTTGGTATATATTTACTCTGCGTAACATCATCTTTCACATTATACAAAACAATTGGCCATGACTAAGCACTGATCGAGTGCGAAACGCGTCGGCTGTCCTGTTTTCTGTGATTGCTGTGACTGTACATGTTTTTGGATTTACAATAAAGACAACTTTTTTCGTTTGAAAATCCTTGGAGTGCGGCCGTCCTTCCCTCTTTTCTTTTCTTCATCATCATATACAAAACAATTGGGCTAATTTTACTGTTTTGTTTTTTTTCCCCAAGTGTCTTTTTCCCCAAAAAATTGCTTTTGAAAGACTGTTACGCAAATACTGTGTGACATAAAATATTTCAACAATCGCAATTGTATTCTATAGATTCTCTGCCAAAAATGTATATATAATGTTTGGGGATTTTAAGTAATTTTCTAGCAAAAAAAATATGGATTTTAACTTGTAAGCAACACATGTCAGAAATAGGCTTAGTCATGAAAGAGTTAAAAAAATATTAGACCAAAAAAAAGCAAAAATACTAGAGGAACAGCACATAAATAGCGACTGTCTGCAAAATAAACCTAAAAAGAAACTCCTGGTCGGCCTATCAGTAGTTAATAAAATTATTACAAATTATTGAGAAATCATAAAAAATTGCTAGTGATGGATTAGAGGACAACAATAAATAATTGAGAAATAAAGATAGATATTCACAAAAAAACAGATAAGAGGCTGAAAGGGGGGTATAGGAGGATGAGAGAGAAAATAATAAAAAAAACTGTCCGCTGTAGCGTATATATAAGTTATGTATTGTTGAACATATACTATAGGGGAATAAGGTACTAGAAGATCTCGATGTCCTCGTTCAAGCCTCCCGCATTTAGGCTATCCAGAGTATATATATGGAAAGTTTTCCTCTCACAGAGACGTTTGATGCGCTCTGCTCAGGGGAGACTCCCAGGGACGGATTCCACTAAACAGACATGAAGTCCATCGATGGAACCTTGATGGTATTTAGTACCATGTCTGGGGATGATGAGGTCATCATTATTTTCAATGGAGTGTCTGTGTTCTCCAAATTTTTTCAGCAAAGTTTATATAGTGTGGCTTATATAGAGTAGGCTGCATGGACAGATTAGACATTAAATGAAAAATTATGTACAGCAATTATAGAATTTCCCAAGGTGATACATTTTTCCTTTTGTAGTAAATTGTTTTTGTCTGTGTTTTACAAATATACAGGTAAGTCACCCCCGTGTACGGCACTAGTACATTGCTTTGATATTAAAAAAGGTTGGAGTAGGTCTGGATAAGGTCTTGTTACATGGTGGGTTTATTGCTTAACCACTTGCTTACTGGGCACATATACCCCCTTCCTGCCCAGGCGAAATTTCAGCTTTCAGCACTGCGTCGCTTTAAATTAAAATTGCGCGGTCGTGCGACGTGCCTTACAAACAAAATTGACGTCCTTTTTTTCTCCACAAATAGAGCTTTCTTTTGGTGGTATTTGATCACCTCTGCATTTTTTTTTGCGCTATAAACAAAAAAGAGCGACAATTTTGAAAAAAAACACACAATATTTTTTACTTTTTGCTATAATAAAAATCCAATTTTTTTTAAAAAATATATTTTTTTTCTCAGTTTAGGCTGATATGTATTCTACATATTTTTGTTAAAAAAAACAATCGCAATAAGCGTATAGTAATTGGTTTGCGCAAAGGTCATAGTGGCTAGGAAATAAGGGATAGAATTCTGACAATTTTTTTTTTTTTTTTACTAGTAATACGGCGACCTGCGAATTTTGTCAGGACTGCGATATTGCGACGGACACATCGGACACTTTTGACACATTTTTGGGACCATTCACATTTATACAGCGATCAGTGCTATAAAAACGCACTAATTACTGTATAAATGTGACTGACAGTGAAGGGGTTAACACTAGGGGTTGAGGAAGGGGTTAAATGTGAGTCCTGGGTGTGTTCTAACTGTGTGGGGGGAAGGGGGTTGACTGGGGCAGGTGACCGATGCTGTTTTCCTATGTACAAGAGAAACAGCATCTGTCTCCTCTCACTGACAGGACATGGAGCTCTGTGTTTACACACAGAGCTTCACGTCCCTGCTCTAAAACTGCCGATCAGCGGGTACCTTGTGGACATCGAGACCGCCAGGCACGCTCATCGGCATTTGACGGCGGCTTGGATATTCAGATCCACTAAGCCGCCGTCAATTGACGATAAGCGGGGAACCAAGTGGTTAAAGAAGATTGAAGATGGGGATCTTTGTGCAATATTCCCCATTGCTTGCAAAAGATATGCTCCAACTTTTTGTGTTATGTAAGAAATTGGGTGACAAATCTGGTGGTTTGGGAGGGTACTAAGTGATTGTTGTTGGCCGGAGGTATGTCATGGAAAAATTGGGCCAGATTCACAGAGCGATTACGCCGGCGTTACAGGAGATGCGCGGCGTAAGTCTAAATTTGCGCATACGTTTCGATGCGCCGCATCCCCAAAACGAGATACGCAAGAAATCTACTTTTTTTTGACCCGCGTAATTTCGATTGACAGGCGCATCCGTCCGCGCAAAACTGTGCTAGACACACCATTGATTTGCTATTCAAATATGCAAATGAGGGAGTTACGGGGATCCACAAAAGAACGTTGGTGCAGCGCAGGCTACGCGCTGTGCGCAACAGCTGCACGTCCTGTCTAAAATTAGACCATATAAAAGGTGGTATAAAATTACACAATCCGTCTACATGTTAGCTAAAGCAACACTGTTAGTGAGAAGCTGAGCAGTCACACTTGCTGCCCAACAAACTTTATGCCAACATGCCAGTGGCATCCATGCTCATAGCTATACTACTGACTTTAGATGAGCAAAGAAGGAGGAGGGCACTGATGAGGGCACTGAGGAGGGCACAGGTTGTTTTTTTTTTTTTAACTTTTTTTTTGCTTATATAAACTTTACAATTTAATCTAATCTAATACAATATTCTTATCTGATACAAGCCCCTCACTCTTCACTTGATATCACACACGCATAGACATCTTTGGCATGAGTGATTTTGAGGTGTCTCGCATCTTCAGATTCACCCCTCAAGCCATCCTGGAATTAACCACAACCCTGCAGGAGGACATCACCAGCCCAACACATGACACCACCTATGACACCCATGACAGCTACATATACAATCCTAGCCCCATCCCCACAGATTTCGAACAGAACATGTATGGGGACAGCTGGCTGGTTGGTGAGTGACATGGGTGGCAGGCATGACTGCCCCCCCCCCCATGATGCGGAAATCACAAGGGGCACATGCACTACTAACATCCTCCTGTCTTATCCCTTCAGGGTGACTCTGCATATGCACTGGGACCCCATCTCATGACTCCTATATGGAATCCCCCATGGTAGCCTGTTGTATTCCCCAAACTTTGTATGCCAGATCATTGGTGCATGTTGCATGCTGCACAACTTCGCAGTGAGAAAGGGCCTGGAGATTGACATAAGTGATGACCTGACCCCTGAACCAGACAATCCCCCCCTAACCGAGGCTACCCCGTCTGGAAGAGCAGCCAGGAGCCAGCTCACATTAGGCATCTTTGCACGTTAAACACACACATTAATCATGGCACAATGAGAATGCATGCATGCAACACCACTGTGGTCCCTAGCACAGACACATCACATCCTCATCACATTGGATTGGCACAAGCCCACCATGCATGACTTGTGAGCAGCAACGCCATGCCCCGGCTCCAATTATGTCACTGTACATTCATACACTATTCACACGGACCTGGGGATCACTTCTCCACCACAAATGAGGGTGACACACCTTTTCCGGCAGGAATGTCACCCCCACATTCCAGAATCATTCACAAACAGAACCAAAAATAAATAAAAAATTGACCAGCAAAAATAAAAAATGCCCAGCAAAAATCTAATTTAAAAAAAATAACAACAAAGAAAACACATACAAGACAAAAATCACTCTGCAAAACAGTCCCCAAATATCTCAAAGACACGTCACAAACAAACAAAAAAACGCTAATAAACAACAGAACAAAAGCACCTTGCTGTATAGGAAGGGATACAAAGGGATGTACTTTTGCAAAGAAAGTGCGTTTGTGTCTGTCTATTTATGCTGTCTGCGTAGTTCACTAAGTTGCCCGGGTCCACTTCCAATTTCACTGATTGCGCCGTCCCGAGTTGTGAGCATGCGCACAGAGGTGCTGACCATGGTCTGCTTCATGCGCGCATGCGCGATCCGGCCGGCCCTTCATTTGCATGGGGTCACGGCCCATTTCAATGTAACACGCCCACGTCCTTCCCAATTTGTATTACTCCGCCTTACGCTTCTGAAATTACGTTACGTTAAAGGAGGTGCGCTACGCCAGTCAAAAAATGCGCCGATGTACGTGAATCTGGCCCAATGTGTGTAGGCCTCTTCGAGCAATGCAGGGGGGTACTCTTTTTCCAGAAACTTTTGTTTGGACAAGTCTCCTTGCTCCATATAATCCTGCAAGCGTGTACAGTTGTGTCTTAAACTGCAGAACTGGCTCTTCGGGATTTTGGATTTCCATCTAGGGTGATGACAGTTACTGAAATGCAGTATGGCCTAATTCTAGATCTAAAAAAGCCAAGGAGTCTGGGTCACAAACTGATGTGAATGATAGGCCTAAGTTGCAACTGTTGCAGTGGGGGATGAAGTCATCAACCTTGGATTGTGGACCGTCCCACTATATTGTCTATGTATTGTAAATATTGTAAAAATACTATGGGCCAGATTCAGGTAGATGAGAGTATCTTTCCTCTGGAGTAACGCTTCTCATTTACGTTACTCTGAAGACCCTTTCAGCGCAAGTCCTGTAATTCACATAGCAGTTGCGCGTAAACTTGCGCCAGAGTAACGATAATGCGCTGGCGTAACCCGACGCAAGTGGAAGTGGGTGTGATCATATGTAAATGATGGGCGTAGCCCAGCGCAGAGGCTTACGTTCAGCGCATCATCCACGGAGCATGCGCAGTGAGTGCGGCTCCACTCGCCCCCCTTGTGCGCATGCTCACAACTTCCGTCGGCACCACTTCCTGGGAAACGTCAGCGCAATGCGTTCCGCTGGGCGCTTAAAAGCGCTGGCGGAAACGCCATTCCGGCGCAAAAGTAGTTCCGCTTCCCCCCACCCCAGGGAAGATACTTTTGTGCTGTGATGGCTGCTCCCGCTACCCCCAGAGAGAGGAGGAACCTTAATTTTAATGCCCAGGAGGTCTCAGTGATCATTTCGGCAATGGAGAGGGATAATGATTTTCTCCATGGCAAAAAAAGCCGGAAGACCAGCCGGGAAAGGAAGCAGGGCATCCTGGAGTCGATTGCTGCCAGGGTCAATGTCCTGGGCTACTCCACCCGGACTGCTGGGGACATACAAAAAAAAAAAATGACCTGCGGCGCAAGGTGAGGGACAAGGTGGCCTCCATCAGGAGGTATAAGAGGGGCACAGGTGGTGGTCCCCCATGTCCTGTCACCCTGACCGCAGAGGAGGAGGTGGTTGCTCGCTGCCTGGAGAGGGAGCAGGTGGAGGGGGTCGCAGGCTATGACTCCGTGGAGGAAGGCACAAGGACAGGTAAGTGTTTTATAATCCCCTATTTGTTGTTTTGCATTTGGGGGGGGGGGTACATGTGCCAAGTGTGTGGGACCACCAACATGTGTCTGCTTTGTGTCATCCACAGATGACGGAGCTGGGCCATCATCTGTCAGCGTGCATTCCACCCCATCCCCCCCACGCCATCGTGTGCCTGAGCCACTGGGTGGTGAAGAGGTTGTGGAGGAGGAGAGTGGCCACACCACACCTGCCGAGGTGGTTGTGGAGGATCCTGCTGTGGCAGAGCAGGACTTTTCATTAGTGTTGTCAGTCTCCTCCCCTTCTCCTGGGCCGTCTGTCGTCCCCTCCCCCATCCTTGGAAGCCCCTCAAGGGCGACTCCTTCCACCCGAGGACATCCATCTTCTGGCCCCAGGAAGGCGACCCAGAAGACCAGGGGGGTGTCTGATGGTATACAGGACCAGTTGGCGAGGGATCACGCCAGGCAGACGGAACAGATGGGGGCCATAGCGGTGCACTTGGAGAAAGTGTCTGACAGCCTGGGCTCCGTTGCCAACCTCAGCAACGCAGTGCAGGATGTCAGCTGTAATTGCGCTGCAGTGGTCACCACTTTGGGGGAGGTGCAGGGGGATATTCGGCACCTTACTGCAGCCGTCCAGGCCAACAGTGCTGCCATCCGGGACCAGGGGAGGCTGAGTCGGTGGGCCCAGCACTACCAGGTCACCCGTCAGCTCCGGATGCAGGCCCAGACCAACTCCTACCTTGGACGGATAGCCAGGGCCTTGGAGGGCACGCAGGCCACACCTGCCAGGAGTGGCCCACCTGGGGATCAGCCACCTCCAGATGCCCCCCCACCCCCACCCACTCCATCCAGGCAGCTGAGGAGCCAGAGAGGGGCCCCCAGAAGAAGCCCCCGGCATCCCCGATGAGGCCTTTTTTTTTGTTGTTTTATATTTTTGATTTGGACATACTCAGGTCATGAGTTTATTTTTTATTTTTCTCAGGTTATGAGATTTTGTTTCTTTTTATTATCAGGATATGATATTATTAATTTCTTTTTGTACTGCACACGGTCAGGAGTGCAGGGGACAGTGTGAATGGTGTGTGAATGTGAGAGGGTGGCACTCCTGAAAGTAAGGGGTGTCACCCTCGGCCGTGGTGGTGAAGTTAACCCCACGGCTGAATGAATCACGTGTGAAAGGTGTGTGAATGGACAGTGACATCATTGGGGCCTTGACGCTGGCGTTACTGCTCCCAACTCCTACATGCTGGACTTGGGCTAATCCAATGCGATGTGCCTGTGGTGTGTGTGATCCAGTGGTGTACACGCGTGCACTGTCTGTGTGATTAATGTTTTGGATTAGTGTCCAAAGATGCCTACGGCGAGGACCCTCCTGACTGCTCTTCCATCAGCAGACTGGGTGTCCTCTGGCAGGGGGGGGCTGTGTGGGTCGGGGGTCAGGTCATCACGTATGTCAATATGCAGGCCTTTTTTCATAGCAAAGTTATGTAGTATGCAACATGCAGCGATGATCTGACACACAAAGGTAGGGGAATACAATAGGGTCCCCCCGGACTTATCCAGGCAGCGGAAACGGGACTTCAGGAGCCCAAATGTTTGCTCCACCACTGCACGGGTTTTGATGTGTGCTTCATTGTATTTTCTCTCTCCTCTGGTTTGGGGGTTCCGGAAAGGAGTCATTAGATGGGGTCCCAGTGCATATGCAGAGTCACCTGTAAGGTAAAAGACAGGAGAATGTTAGTCATGCATGTGCGATTTCTGTTGTGCATCACGGGAGGGGATAGTCATGCCTGCCACCCATGTCACTCACCAACCAGCCAGCTGTCCCCATACATGTTCTGGTTAAATTCCGTTGGGATGGGGCTCTGATTGTATATGTAGCTGTCATGGCTGGATCCGGGGTGTTTGGCACGGACGTGCCATATGAGGCGTTGGGCATCGGCTATCACCTGTACGTTGATGGAATGCCAATGCTTCCGATTGCGGTATATGTGCTCTGTGGCACTGGGGGGCTGTAGGGCCACATGTGTGCAATCAATGGCCCCCACAGTGCGTGGGAATCTGGCAATGTTGTAGAAATCTGTCATTGCCTTCTGCCGCAGCTCCTCATTGGTGGGTCTGATGAACTGGTTGGACATGCGTCTGAGGATTGCAGGGACAACCTGGTGCACACATCTGCTTATGGAGGATTGTGACATCCCAGCCACCACTCCACTTGTACGCTGGAATGATCCACTGGCAAGGAAATGAAGTGTTGCCAGGACCTTCACCAGTGGCTGCACTGCTTGTGAGCGGTATGTCTTGCTGGTGATGTCACCCTGCAGGGTTGTGGTTAGTTCAAGTATTGCAACAGGGCTGAATCTGAAGAGGCGATACACCTCCTCCTCCCCCATGCCAAAGAGGTTCATACGAGTGCGGTATATCCTCTCACGTGGCCGCCTTCTTGGTTCCGGGGGACCCATCAGTAGTTCTAGGACCACAATTGCCCCTGGCATGTTGGCACACAGAGGTGTTGTCCTTGCAAGTGGGGGTGCTCAGCAAGCTCCTATCGTCGGTAACGCTGCTGTAGCTGCTCTCCTGCTGACCTGTGACCGTCTGGAGTAAAGATAAAGCAGCCTTTTGTAGAAATAACTTTGCGCCGGACGGACCAGATACGCGCGGCGCATGTAGCCAGCGTATGGTGCTAATCCGTTCGTGAATTGGGAAAAATACCTCATTTGCATATTTGCAGGGGAAATCAATGGGCGCGACTGATGCGCCCAGCGAAAATAAGCGCTGACGATACTCTGGCGTCGGAACGTTCCGCCGGTCGCAAATGACCCGTTATTGGGCGCATCTAGTTTGCTGGGTACGGGCACATAGAAACGACGGCGCATCATCACAGTTACGCGGCGCATATCCAAATACTCCAGCGCAAGTGTTCGTGAATCTGGCCCTATTTCTTTAGAATAGGGATTATTGTGCCAAATGGATAGTTGTTTCCAGAGGCCCATAGTTAGGTTGGCGTAGCTGGGGCAAAATTAGCCCCCATAGCTGTGCTTTAGGTCTATAAACAATGCTGGTTGTCGAATGAAAAATAATTATGGGTTAAGCAGAAATGTGTAGAATCTAAGATAAATTTGGTCTGCCTATAGTTGATGAGGGGGTCTTACTGTACTGTTTTGAGTCCAACATCATGGGGAATTGAAGTACTGTATATAAAAAGCAGACATCTAGAGATAACCACACATAGGTGGGTTCCCAAAGGTATGTTTTTAGGGTGTCTAGTAGGCGGATACCATCACGTTTGAAAGCAGGTTTCTTCCCATACTGCATCCTGGTGCCATCTCTTCCCCTGGCAAGCAATACACTCACCCCCGGCCATCCACACAATGTAAAAAAATGTGATTGATTAGACCAGGCCACCTTCTTCCATTTCTCCATAGTCCAGTTCTGATGCTCATGTACCCATGGCTGTGGGTCAGCATGGGCACTGTGCTTACGCAGCCCCATACACAACATAATTCAGTGCCCATTTTGTTGTGTTCAGCATATCAACTTAAGAGACAGCATTTTTACTTGATGCATAATATATTCCACCAATTTTCAGATACCATTGTAATAAGATAATCAATGTTAACCAATAGGAGCTATCTTACTTTCCAAAGGATTTGCATTTATGAACATTATATTTTTTAGCTTATTCACATACTTAAAAGTCCTCTCTTTGCCCCAGTCTGTGACTAGTTAGTTTGCTCTCTCTCCCTATCAGCATGTTCCATGTTAGCATATGAGCAGTGCACCTTAACTGACTGGTTCCTTGTGCTGCGTCTCTGGTCCACAGGTGATTTCAAGAGGCGGATACCAAATCAAATTCAGGCATTTACACTAGCTGTATCTACATTTAACCACTTAAGACCCGGACCTTTAGGCAGCTAAAGGACCCGGCCAGGTTTTGCGATTCGGCACTGTGTCGCTTTAACAGACAATTGCGCGTGCGATGTGGCTCCCAAACAAAATTGACTTCCTTTTTTTTCATACAAATAGAGCTTTCTTTTGGTGGTATTTGATTACCTCTGCGGTTTTTATTTTTTGCACTATAAAAAAAAAAATAGAGCGACAATTTTGAAAAAAATGCTATATTTTTTACATTTGCTATAATAAATATCCCCCAAAAATATATAAAAAAATATATTTTTTCCTCAGTTTAGGCCAATACGTATTCTTCTACCTACTTTTGGTTAAAAACAAAACCGCAATAAGCGTTTATCGGTTGCTTTGTGCAAAATTTATAGCGTTTACAAAATAGGGCATAGTTTTATTGCATTTTTATATATTTTTTTTTTTTACTACTAATGGCAGCGATCAGCATTTTTCTTTTGTGACTGCGACATTATGGTGGACACTTTGGACAATTCTGACACATTTTTGGGACCATTTTCATTTTCACAGCAAAAAATGTATTTAAAAAGCATTGTTTATTGTGAAAATTACAATTGCAGTTTGAGAGTTAACCACAGGGGGCGCTGAAGGGGTTATGTTTGACCTAATGTGTGTTTACAACTGTAGGGGGGTGTGGCTGTAGGTGTGACATCATCGATTGTGTATCCCTATAACAGGGATCACACGATCGATGACTCCGCCACAGTGAAGAACGGGGAAGCCGTGTTTACACTTGGTTCTCCCCGTTCTTTAGCTCCAGGGACCGATCGTGGGACTCCAGCGGCGTCCCGGTCACGGAGCTTTGGACCTTGTCGCGGGAGTGCACCGCGGGCGCGCGCCCGCGACCCATGGCTGAGCACTAGCACAGGACGTACTTGTACGTGCATGTGCCCAGCCGTGCCATTCTGCCGACATAAATGTGCAGGAGGCGGTCCTTAAGTGGTTAATGATGTATTAATACTTACAGAGCTAATATACTAATATACTAATCTGTGTGTTTTATATCTGCCTGGAGTTAATCTTTAATGTTGCTCCTAAATTGTTGTGCCGCTTCACTCCATAAAACTCTATAAAATACTTTCTATTCTTTTATTATTACATTCCCTGCTTACTCAAGGACATAGGTTAATGATGCTTTGTTGTGATGTGGTCACACTCTGGAAAAATCTATAAAAGAACATTTGTATTTTCATCATCAGCCTCTCTGCATGATCCAAGATTATAATGGTGCTCACTGCTTTTCATGATTCTGAAGTTGGAAGCTTATGATACGTACTTTTCTGTGGTACTGCTACACCCAGGAAAAAAATCTATAAATATATATTTTTTTAATTCTTCACTATTAACATTAGACTTTTCACTCTGATACAATGTCACGGATGCTGCTATTTTTTGTTGCACTCTATGAAACAAGTTCTATAATAATTCAAATTTTTTATATCATTTTTATCATTGCCATCCTCTTCGCTGACTAGTTTAAGATGCTGATGGTGTGTGGGCTGCTGGTTTACAAAAAGGAAGGCAATTTATACCAAGAAAAAATATGTTTTCCCATAATAGTTATAGCTAAACAAATTTATAAGTGTGTATTTGGGACAACCAGGTGAGAATTATGTGTGGGAACCCAACAGTCAGCGTTTTTCTCGGGTTTTCCAAAAATATATATATACTTATATGTGGGAAAATTGCTGTAGATTTTGATGTCACAAACTAGATCATTAGGAAGTTCAGAAGTACATTTTTAAATTCCAATATTGGGATGTGCTACATTATTACAAGAGGAACATTTTTTTTCGAAGGTTCTGATATTACTGCTGCAAAGTTATTAAATAAGCAGAGAGGTAGCGTAAAATAGTTATTTCGCTGTAGTCATTCATCTCAGTGTAAATAACAAAATATTTTGATTAATTTTAGATGGTCTATAAAATTGTCCATAGGGATTTCCTATACATTTCTTGTACACACTTTGGAGTTGACCTCCAATGCATAAGTCAGAAAAATTATTAGAGAATATAATTTTTTTTTTCTCATGTGTTTTCCAGGATCTTATGGTAAACTGGCAGAACTTGCAATGAATGAAAGCTAAAATGGAATATTGATTTTAAAATAAATAAATCTTGAAGGCAAAGCAGTAATTTCATAGCTGTTCTTTTTTTCTAAAAGAATAAGCAGTAAAGCTTGAATATTAAAGCCAATCTGTGTTTAGGTTTTTTTTTTTTTTTCATCCACTGTGACATATTCTCCTAGATAGATTTAGGGGGCTCTGCTCCTCCTCCTTGTATTTTTTTACTTGACGTGCAGGGAAGCATAAAAAACAAGAGGGTTATTATACATCATATGCCAAGTCTGTCCTGGCAGCATATTTTGCAGTCATTATTTTTCTATGTTTTTTTTTTTTTAACCAGTCTTTTTTGCAGCATCTCCTTGCTAGAAAGAAGCATGTTTGTTAGCTGTCCGTTTTGTAATCTCCATGAAAATGAATGTAGTTAATTAGTTGTACATGCTATCTGTCATGTCTTGTTTCCCTGCCTAATATCTTTTTCTTATCTTGTGTGACTTAACATTTTGTAAATTCAGAAATGTATCATTTCAGTATAGAATTGGATAACAATTTGGTAATTATTTTTTATTGGTAACACAGACTTTCAGAGGTGTGGTGTTAACTGGAGAGGATGACCAGTTGTTTTCTAAGAGGATGTAAAATCCAACATCTAGGACTTCCAAAGATAAGGGGAATATAAATATTCTTGAGCCCACAAAGTTACAATGGTGATGGTATTGCTATGCATAAACCTACTATAACATACAGTTGTTAAGAGTAATAACGTGTATGGAGACATATAATTAACATGTCAAAACAGTATTCATTCACTGCATCCTGCAAATTACCTTTAGGCTGGGTTAACACTATTAAGTTGCAGTAATGTGAATGCCACCCAATGCACTAGGGCAGTGATGGCAAACCTTGGCACCTCAGATGTTTTGGAACTACATTTCCCATGATGCTCATGCACTCTGCAGTGTAGTTAAACATCATGGGAAATGTAGTTCCAGAAAGGTCACCAGAAGAGGGAAATTGTCCTACCCAACCTCCTTTTGGCTTCAGCATTTTTAAATCTCCACTATAAAAACAGTGAACTACCTTTAGACTTTTACTGATTATTGATCCATGCATCCATTATTGATCCATGCTTATCAATAGGTATGAGCTTTGGGTTCACTCTCTCTGAAAATTATTATGCCCATTATGCCAATGCAACAAACTACCAACAATGCATTTTCTTGGTGGCTTAGAAAGGTCAATAAAGGGAGGTTTTTTTTATGCACTAGTCCCTCACTATATAAAGGAAGGGTTCCCAGCAGCCATGTTAAAAATGTGCTTATCTGGGATAGGGAAAACTTAAGAGAGTGCTGCTGATAAAGTACATAGAGACAGATCAGTGCTGCCGTTATAGGCGGGCAGTGTGTGCTAAAGCAAATGTAAATTCACCAAATTTATTTTAGATAGTAAAATGCTGTGCATTGTGAGTAAAGGCGAGGGAAGGATGTGCATCCTTCATCCACGTTTACTGCCTCTGTTTTTAAAAGGGCATATTTTCTATTTTTTCTGGCTGAATTTTCTTCACATCTGTTATTGCTGGGCGAATGAGCTGTGGGCAGGTGATCCCTACAGTTTTTCAGCTAAGCATGTACAAAGGGGCAGGAATGCTTTTGACATAGTCAACCTAATACCACCACGTAGACATTTTAGGTTAATGGGCATCCCTGTCCCTTTGTTTCTGTCAGCTGCAAGTTGAGGAATATCCCTTCTGCAGCTCATTGGCTGAGCGAGATTATTACTATTCCTGGGTAACATGCATCAGCACAGAAGCTTATTTTTTCCCTTGAAAAGACATTTGAAGGGATGATTTTCAAGCAGATGATTGCAGGTATGTGCAGAACAGAAAAATGTGTTTTTATTTTTTTTTCGGATGGATTTGTTATGTTAATATTTTCATTTAGTTGATTAATTTAGGAATTAATTTAGTTTAGTTTTGTTTTGTTTATCATTTAAATTGATCGACCAATCTAAAATCTGTGCGAAGAATAGCTGGTTGTTAAGGAGTGGGTTGGCAAGCCAACCGTTGTGTCTTTAACAACGGATAACTCATCATCTGTCACTGGGTTACCCCGCTGACAGCTGAATGTAAACAAAATAACTGTTGGCTATAAAAAAACAACACATCAATTTTTTTTTCAAAGTGGCATGTGGTCACCCCAAAATCCATACCAGCCCCTTTTCCGAACATGCAGCCTGGCAGGTGAGGAAAGGGAGGCTGATAAGTTGATGTCACTGGGTGACCCCACCCCCCATGTCTATCTTTCACAACTATTGTCATCAATGACTAACTATTGATTAGGGTAATAACATTAAAGTCTACTAGCCTTATGTAACATGTGGTCTTCTGCAGCATACCCCCAGCATGTAGCATGTCTAAACTTTCTGACCTGCATTTTCTGTATTAGGTCTGCAGTTTCTGACAGTCCTTGCCAGCATCACATATATTGAACATTATGTACAGCCCTTTGATAATGTCAGTGGCTGCATTTGAGGCCCCCTTTAGCTGAAAAATTAACAACCACTGCTATAGAATAACACTTTTTATGTTGCATGATATATGCACACCTTTTTATGAAATCCATATTTTAATAAAAATAAACACTTTCAAATGAATTTTAGTGCACAACAAAAACAAATCTAAAAATTTCTGTAAAATATAAAAGATGAGCTTGTGTTACATTGCTGGTTCATGGCAGTCACAGGATAAAGCTCATGAGAGTCATATGATCGGTTCATGGCAGTCACATGAGTGGCTCATGCTGGTCAAATGGCTAGTTTATTGTAGCCTCATGAATGGCTCATGGCAGTCATATTGTTGGCTTATACAAGTCACAAAATTGTCTCATGTTTGTCACATGACTGGCTCATGGAAGTCACATTGCTGGCTCATTTCATTCACCTGCCTGGCTCATAGAAGTCACATGATTCGTTTATGGCTGTCACACAGTAGTCTATCTCTACTCAGTGCAAGATCTTCCCCAACTTGAGAGGACAGGAAGACTTAAATAGAACTGTAATCTTCCTCCTGCAACAAGTTTTTAATTAAATGCTTAAATGATTCTACTAACTACTGTACTCAGTACCAGTTTAAGAGGTATGACAGGATCAAATAAGGAGTAAAAGGGCACATTAGCAATGCAGGAAGAATAGTGTCTGAGAGAAGGTAGTCCACAGGTAGACTTTTTATGTGCATATGTATGCAGGATGTATGGGGACTGCAAGCTCCTTGATGGAAGGGACTGATCGAAATGTACAGCATGTAAAGTACTACATACTTTGTTGGTGCTATAAAAAAAATACTTGAAATAATTAATAATTAACACACAGGCTTCATGAACCAGGCAAATGTCCTACAACTGAATTTGGTTTACCACTTTGTACAAGAAAAGACAGATATTTTGCCTCTGTGTGTAACTACATCACTATATTGTTGTGCCAAAACTGCTTACCGCCTCCATGCACACCATTGTTGTTCGTCATTTTTGCTTTTCTGTGAGGGGTAAGCCTAATGCCGCGTACACATGCTCGGAATTTCTGGTAACAAATGTTCGATGGGAGCTTTTGGTCGGAAATTGTGTGTAGGCCCCATCTGATATTTGTTGTCGGAATTTCTAACAAAAAAAAAATTGAGAGCTGGTTCTCAAACTTTCTGACAACAAAATCCATTCTTGTAAATTCCAATCATGTCTGGACAATTACGACGCACAAAATTTCACGCATGCTCTGAATCAAGCACAAGGTGGAAGTGCTTGGTCTGGTAAAACTGGTGTTCGTAATGGAGATAGCACATTTGTCACTCTGTAACAGACTGAGGCTGAAAAGCGCAAATCATCTCTCACCAAACTTCTTGTCACGATCAGGCGTCAGGCTTGAAGGCCAACTGCTACAGCAGTGGCAGGACAGGCAGTCACTTCTGGTAGATGATACAGGCTCCCCTGAGGTGCGGAATCTAAGCTGGTTTTCCCCAGAGCTCCTAATGGTGCAGATGGCAGCAGAGCAGACAAGTTGCAAGGCACTGGCTGGGAAGGCACAATAATCTGGCAAAGAGGAAGTGCTGAGACAAGGCTAATATAGGAAGTTCATGGGAGAAGCATCACCACAATGGCTCAGGACAAGCTGGTTCCAGGGCTGGGCGTACTGTACCTTTTAGTAACAGAACTTCTTGCTGCAGCTCCAAAATTTGCTGCCAGAGAGGAGCCACAGCCTTTGCTATAGCGGCCTCCATGTTTTAAGCCAGGTTATTCTGTCACGATCAGGCGTCGCGCTTGAAGGCCAATTGCTACAGCAGTGGCAGGACAGGCAGTCACTTCTGGCAGATGATACAGGCTCCCCTAAGGTGCGGAACCTAAGTACTAGCTGGTTTTCCCCAAAGCTTCTAATGGTGGAGATGGATTTAGCTGCAAGCTAGTACCAGGTCGCGGTCCTCAAGTTTGCCCCACCAGGATGTGAGCAAGCCATGGTACAGTAGCGGATGAGCAAACAAGGATGAAACAGCAGCGTGGTCAGTAAACAAGCCAATGGCCAAACACGGGTGGTAGCAGATTGGGATCAGGCAGAAGAGTAGTCCAAGAACAGGCCGAGGGTTAAACACGGGTGGTTGCAGATACAAATGGCAGCAGACAATGCACAATAACCTGGCAAAGAGGAAGTGCTGAGACAAGGCTTATATAGGAAGTCCATGGGAGGAGCAAGGGGTTCAAGGTTCAAGGCAATCAAGACACAAGGCAGGGATGTCCAACGGATCAGATAGGTTTGTTAAGCAGATCAGACAGGGAGCTGTCCAGCATCCCAGATAGCTCAGTGGGAAAAGACAATGCCAGACATAGAAGAGGTCCCAGGTTCAAGCCCAGGTCCTGACACTTCTACTAACACATCTGGTATTGAACACGACTGGTATTTTCTACGTCTTGTTGAACGTCACTGCGTTCTTGATGTTTCGGAATTCCTGACAACATTTGTGTTACTGTGTGTATGCAAGACATGTGTGAGCCAACATCTGTCAGAAATGTCCAATCATCTGTATGTGGCAAAAGTTTTATTATTACTGTAGCATTACCCCCGGAGGTTGTTTTGGGTGGCACATTTACCTCATGGCTCCTCCGAATTCCTAGGAGTGAATGATGCATATTGCATTTGGTAGAAGTAAAGGAATGTCCGCAACAGGTGCTCTTTTGCTGTGCTCTTTTTTACCCAGCCGGGTAAAAACTATAAACTTGTGGTAAGGGAAGTAAAGTTGAAGAAGAAAGGAGAACAGCAGATTCAGGCGTGATGGTAGGGAAACAGTCCTGCTCCCAAGCATAACACTTCTCTGCGCCACTCCTGCCTAAGTGGGTTTAGCGTACCCAGACAGGCCTCTCTCACTGACCTGACAGCCGGAGTATCACTCGAACATTTGTATTATAAAGTCCCTGCCACAGACCCTCCTTGATGAACTTGAACTTGAGGAAAAGTCTCTGCCACAGACCCTCCTTGATGAACCTCAGAGAGATACCTCTGCCACAGGCCCTCTCTGATTTGTAGTTACGGAGATGATCCTCCCTTAGATAAATTGCGCTTAAATCTCTTTCAACTTGTCGCCCAGGTACCGACTGACAGGTGATCAATCCCTCAGTGTTTGGCTACCTTTATCCCTGGTGGTTTGTCGAGGCCCTTTTGGACCGCCAGCCTCTCAATGGCGCTCCTCAGACGGACTCCCCACCGAATGGCAAATACAGCTTGGAAACCTCAAAGGTGGGAACCCAGTCGTTCGCTGGTTCCCCGTCGCTGTTCAGATGCCTTGGACCAACATGGTTCCGGAACCAGGAACACAGCGTGGCACGTACGCCCCAGCCAAGTAGGCCATAACGCTGGGGCGCCGTGATGTGGTCACCCTAAAAGTGGGTGCCACACTCAAAGAAGAAGACCCAGAACCAATAGCATCTTCCCTATAAATACTCCTCCCCAGCATGCACAGAGAGGCCAACCCCTCCTGATTGGCTGCTGGGAAAGAGCACCCAAACCTTGACTCCACTGCTGCCACCTGCAGCACCTGGGTTGTAAGAACACCCCAGTGCAACAGAATAAGTCTACAGCACAGCCAAGCTGAGACAGAGACCCTGTTTACACATAACAATTTTGGTCAGAGTTTAACTACACTCTGATCTCCCTCTAAATTTAACTAGCACCGGTACTATAAAGTACACAGGCGCTACATTACTATGACAATATGGGGAGAACATACGTGATGCAAGGTCCTTTTTGCACAACAATGCTGCATGTTGCATTGAAAACAATAATGCATGCAGAGTGAGAGTATTTCAAATAAAAAAAAAAAAAAAAAAACGAAATCCTTGTAGAATAGTAGCCATAAAAATAATTGTTGGAGTTGAGTGAAGAACTGTGGGGTTATTAATAGGCATAAAACATTTTCTATGATTGTTTTAGTTGCCAAACATGTTAAATAGGCCACAATGTCATCGAGCCCTACCACAGTATCCTCTGGTAAATGATAGTAGAAATTGAAGTGCTACTTCAACATTAACTAAATCTAATATAAGAAAAAAAAAAAAAAAAGAAGATATGTATGTGGTAAAATCACACAGGGGATTATCTGTGTATAGGAAATGTCAGTAAAACCAGTTGCAGTGAAAAAATGTCTAGTGGAGTAATTTACTAAACTCATCATGTCATTACGTCTTGCTGTCTCAATTATTTCCAAGCTGACAGAAATGCCTTTAAGTCATGTTGTCACAGCATTAATTAACTAATATACTGTACTGATGAAAAGAGTTTTACAAGTGTCAGTATGGATCTATTAATGCATTAATTCTTTCATAAATAATTTTGATTGCATGACCATTCATCTGTGGAATTCTAACAACTATCTCTGGGTATCAGCAGTCTCTTGCAACAGGACTTGCCTGTTTATGTAACCTACTGTGTTAAACTATAGGTGGCACTATAATGGGTTCATGAATAATGGCAAGTTGCTACTTACAGGGTAGATCTAAACCTAATCACAAAAATGGCATGCAAGCTTTAATATTGTAAAGGCATTTCAAAAATGTTTTAATTCTCTAGTTTTCATTAAAAGTAATGTCGTGAAGGTGCTATGAAGGTTCTTGTATTGGTACTTTTTGATTTGGGGCTTACAATTGTCTCCTTCTGTAGCTGTGCTCCTGTAATATCACCCTGTTATATATACAGTATATACCTGTGGTTGAGACTATAAGCAGCATTGCCAATACAATTTTGCAGCATGAGAAACTGTAAATAAAAGCCTCTTAACTTAATGGCACCCTCTCCCATCTATGCGACTTAAAGTTGCAGCGACTTTGAAAAGGTTCCTGGACTGCTTTGATGCAACTTTTAATGCAATTTTGACCCAGAGACTGTAAAGTTGTATCAAAGCTGCACTCAAAGTCACATCAAAGCTTTACTCTAAATTGCGCAACTTTAGGGTCGCAATAGTGGAAATGTAACCCAATGGTATCACTTACTGGACACACTAAAAGCTGTAGCTAGCAGCCATGTGGTGCAGGAATAATAGAACAGCCATGACAGTCTTGCAGAACAGTTACTTTGCAGCAGTGATCTTACCCCTCTCACTCCTCTATTAATTCATGGAATTCATAGGTTTACCACACTTCAAAGGAGCCTGTTCTCTCAACTTGGAGACAGCAGAAACTGGAACTTAAGCCTGTGCAGAGCTGTTAACAGCTAATTGAGTTCTAGCAGGATGTAGGTTTCCGCTGTCTAGGCCTATCGTAAAGCTATGACCAAGTTCATTAAGAATACATAGCATGCCATAAAAGGATACCAGAACTAATAGGGATTGTAAAAAGGCATTCAGAGCTGGAAAGTGACCCTTTCGAGACCTCTGCCTAATTCAAAACTTAACAAATCCACACACGGTTCATAAAATCAGGAACATGACACCTTAATATTAAGTATAGATTTGAATGAGGAATGCCATATTTAATGACTCAAGTGCATACATGACTATGTTAGCACCTACAAAAGGGAAGATATCTGTCATATACCTCCTGGGTGATAAAGTTTATCAGTTTTAAGAATGCAATAGGTACATGTTGGGTGTTATGAACAGTGGTATAAAACTGTGTGTAAGGCAGGACCGTGATACTGTCATAAACCTAAGACAGCCCATGGACACGCCTTAGATGTTTAACCTCTTCATATCAGCGCTAAAGCCGAATGGCGGCTACAGCGTGGACCTACTTTGCCGGGAGGGCATCAATAGACATCCTGCACACCCCCTGCTGGGTGCGTGTGGCACGCTCTGTGATCAGCGAGTCTTATAGACTCGGCTGTTAACAGATCAGAGTAAGGGTTTAATCCTGACCCCTTACCACGTGATCAGCTGTGAGCCAATGACAGCTGATCATGTGATTTTAACAGAGCCGGTAATCAGCAATTTTTTCTCCTCACGTTGATAGCGGCAGGGGAAAAAAAGAGCCGATCACTGGCAGCTGTCAGTCCCAATCAAGGAGAGCAGCCCCCACCTCAGTTTGTTTTGCAAAAAATAAAAACCCAAGTAGTATTTAAATACCATCAAAAGAAAGCTCTATTTGTGTGAAAAAAATATACACATTTAATTTGGGTACAGTGTAGCATGACCATGCAGATGTCATTCAAAATGTGACAGCTCTGAAAGCTGAAATTTGGCCTGGGCAGAAGGGGGGGTTAAGTGCCCAATAAGTCAGTGGTTAATTAAACAGAGGGTATCTGTCAACACCCCTTTGATCCCAGAGAAAAAGGGAGATGCCAAGACAGTGGACAGTGGAAATATCTGTCAAGTTTGAGAACCGATAACACCTGTCTCATTAACGAAATTCTGATCAACACAAGGATATTGCGCAAGTACTCTCCTTCTCAACTCTGTTTTATTTCTCTGTCACTAAACTATGTCTTTGTTTATTTGAAACACACCTTTTTCTGTAAACATTTTATTTGCACCCATTTTAACCTTTTTATCATTAAACCTTATTTTGAAAAGTGTTGACCATGTCCCTAAGCTTTTAATGCAAACTAAAAAACTAATCTCTGTCTCTTGAAGAGTGCTTCAATCTCTACATCTCTGAATATACCTGTGACAGTGTGTGTTACAGATGTTTATTCTTAAATCACAATTGGTATTGCTCGGTCCAAAAAGGGTAGTGTGGCAGTTAAAGGGTTAATTACTTAATTAGCCCAGTGACAATCGCTCTTAGGCTGCTCACACCTAGATTGTGGTCCAGTGAGCTGAAAAATCTTTGTAAAGGGTGCAGCTAAGAGTGACATTGTTACTTAAGTGACAGCGCGGTGTGAGATCAGCCAGTCCTTTGTCACAAGTTAGTGAGGAGGGCAGAGATCAGAAATTTAAACAGCTGTCAAAGCCGTTTACATTGGGATTCCCTGCAGGCAGCATGCAACAGTTTGCCTAGGCGCTGGGCTACACTACCATAGGTATCTGCTCTGCATGTGACCCCTTTTGTGCTGCCTAGCTCTGCTGATGTGATCCTAACTATGCCCTATGGCTCGGTTTTATGGTGCAGGTTGCCCACCAGGCAGGCTAGTTGGGAGCATATGTGCTCCTTTTTGGCATTTTTGGGCAGCCTCAATCCCAGGCAATTGGACCGTCAAAATGGTCTCTTTAGGACAAGCATGGACCTTCAGGTCAGTCCTTCTCATCTCAGACTTGTTCCCACAGATTTACCACTCTCTGAGGAAAATAAAGCAAATAATCTTATGTATTACGTTTCGAGATTACTATGCTCCTCTTCATGGTCTTGAAGAAAAACGGCTCTTGGAGGCCTGTCATAGACCCTATGCACCTGAACAAGTTCATCAAAAAGGAGAAGTTAAAAATGGAAACATTATCCACGATTCAGCAGGCGGTGCAGCCAGGCGGTTGGCTTGTGTTCATAGACCTTTGTGTTTTCAAAGATTTTATTGGCTGTAGTGGCCTTGATCAGAATGAGAGGCATACCCCTGCATCATTACCTGGACCATCTACTCCTACTGCCCCAAGACAAAGAACAGCTGCTGGAGCACAGAGCCCAGGTCATCTCTACACTTCTTGAGTTTGGTTGGTTTTTGAATCTGGAAAAGAGCCACAAGGAGCTCACTCAGTCTCTGGTGTACCTTTGGGGCTCTATTCGACAGTCATTAGTATTATTTCTTTGCCTCTAGAGAAGATCCTGGTGATCCAAAGCAGTATACTTCTGTCTTCCTAACACATTCAAGCCTCATTTTTCGGCATGAAAAAAACAACCTTTTTAAAAACGTCATTTAAAATGATCGTGTGTTGGTTTCACATCGTTTTTCATCTTCTGAAAAACGACAAAAAATAATTTGAGCATGCTGCATTTTTTAACGTCGTTTTTAAAAATGAAATTTTTTGGGTTGTAAAAAATGATCGTGTATGGGCTAAAACGACGTTAAAAACAGCCAGATTCAGAGAGCCATTGCGTCGGCGTTACAGGAGATGCGCGGCGTAAGTCTAAATCTGAGCATGCGTATCAATGCGCCGCATCCCCAAAACGATATACGCATGAAATCAAATTTTCTTCGACCGGCGTAATTTCGATAGACCGGGGCATCCGTGCACGCAAAACTGTGCTAGACACACCATTGATTTGCTAGTCTAATATGCAAATGAGGGAGTTATGGGGATCCACAAAAGTAAGTTGGTGCAGCGCAGGCTACGCGCTGTGGGCAACAGCTGCACGTCCTGTCTAAAATTCGTCCATATAAAAGGTGGAATAAAATTAGACAAACCGTCTACATGTCAGCTAAAGCAACACTGTTAGTGAGGAGCTGAGCAGTCACACTTGCTGAACAACAAACTGTATGCCAACATGCCAGGGGCATCCTTGCTCATAGCTATACTACTGACTTTAGAGGAGCAAAGAAGGAGGAGGGCACGGAGGAGGGCACGGAGGAGGGCACAGGAGAGGATATACCGCACACGCATAGACATCTTTGGCATGGGTGATTCTGAGGTGTATCGCATCTTCAGTGTCACCCCTTCTGCCATCATGGAGTTAACCACAACCCTGCAGGAGGACATCACGAGCCCAACACACCGCTCATATGCAGTGCAGCCACTGGTCAAGGTCCTGGCAACACTGCATTTCCT
Source organism: Rana kukunoris (assembly GCA_029574335.1). NCBI lineage: Eukaryota > Metazoa > Chordata > Amphibia > Anura > Ranidae > Rana > Rana kukunoris. Next base: position 53,853,034 of record CM056059.1, on the reverse strand, counting down.
TGCCAGTGGCTCTTTTCAAAGAACAAGTGGAGTGGTGGCTGGGATGTCACAATCCTTCATGAGCAGATGTGTGCACCAGGTTATCCCTGCAATCCTCAGACGCATGTTCAACCAAATCATCAAACCAACTAGACATGTGCAATTTTTTTCGTTACGAATACGTTTTCCGTCATTATTCGTTATTTTCGTTGATTCGTTAACCTACGAATAAACGAATGGTTTAGCGCAAATAATAACGAATAACGATATTTCCAAAAATAACGAATATGGAAAACTACGAAGAAACGAAACTACTAAATGTAAAAGAACAACACAACGAAAGAAAAAAGAAACAAAAACATAGAAATAACGAAAATATCGAACACAAAAAAAAAATCATAATTACGAAAAATAAACGAAAATGCAAACTTACTAATATTCGAAGAACGAAAATAAAACAACCGAAATGCCGAACAAAGAATAATAAACGAAAAGCAAAACTAACGAAAAATAAATTACGAATCTTCGGAAAACGGAAATGAAATAACTTAAATTCACTTTCATTAGTACTGCCCCAATGAGCTTCTTTCTTATTACCTAGTGGCTCCTTGACCTTGTGTCTTTATCTGTGTTAGACTGCAGTGCATTCCATCCAGAGTCCAGGGTGTGTAGGTTGCACCGGTTTTGTGGATCTGTCAAGTCAATCGCAGTAAATTACGATGTTTTACAAAATTACGACGAGTAGTGTGTCGAATAAACGTAAAATGTATTTTAACAGAATTACGAATGCAAAAAATCTACAAAAGAACGTTGTTACAATCAAATGAAATTAGACACGAAAATACGAATGATCATAAAGCAACGAAGATTTATTTCTTACGAAAATACAAACGCGGCATGATGGAAAATATAATGTAAATACGAATATCAAAACAACGAAAAATAAACCAACGTAAAAACTAATGAACGAATAAATTCATTGTAAAAATACGAACAAGGCAGAATACAACATTTAACGAAAATACTAATCTCGAATCAAAGAAAAATAAACTAACATAAAAAAACGGAAACGGAAAAAAAAGTGTTACGAAAATACTAAAGAGTACGAATACGATAACTAACGTCTTACGAAATTACGACTCGTTACGAATCACGATAAACGAACAGAAACTAAACAGAAATAAACGAAAATTTTTGTTGTGCACATGTCTAAAACCAACCACTGAGGACCTGCGGCTGAAGGCAATGGCAGATTTCTACAGAATTTCCAGGGGGCCATTGATTGCACACATGTGGCACTTCAGCCCCCCCACGAGACAGAGCACATATACCGCAATCGGAAGCATTGGCATTCCATCAACGTACAGGTGATAGTCGATGCCCAAGGCCTCATATGGCACATCCGTGCCAAACACCCCGGATCCAGCAATGACAGCTACATATACAATCAGAGCCCCATCCCAATGGAATTCGAACAGAACGTGTATGGGGACACCTGGCTGGTTGGTGAGTGACATGGGTGGCAGGCATGACTGTCCCCCCCATGATGCACACATCACAAGGGGCACATGCATGACTAACATCCTCCTGTCTTTTCCCTTACAGGTGACTCTGCATATGCACTGGGACCCCATCTCATGACTCCTATCCGGAACCCCCAAACCCCAGGAGAGGAAAGATACAATGAAGCCCACGCCCAAACACGTGCAGTGGTGGAGCGTACCTTTGGCCTCCTGAAGTCATGTTTCCGATGCCTGGATAAGTCTGGGGGTACCCTGTTGTATTCCCCAAACTTTGTGTGCCAGATCATGTTGCATGCTGCACAACTTCGCAGTGAGAAAGGGCCTGCAGATTGACATACGTGATGACCTGACCCCCGAACCAGACAATCCCCCCCCAACCGAGGCTACCCCATCTTCTGAGGGAAGAGCAGCCAGGAGACAGCTCACATTAGGCATCTTTACACGTTAAACACACACATTAATCATGGCACAATGAGAATGCGTCCCTAGCACACACACCCCACATCCTCATCAAATTGGATTAGCACAAGCCCACCATGCAGGACTTGTGAGCAGCAATGCCACGGCTCCAATTATGTCACTGTACATTCATACACCATTCACACGGACCTGGGGATCACTTCTCCCTGGTCCTGGGGAACCCTTCTCCACCACAAATGAGGGTGACACCCCTTTTCCGGCAGGAATGTCACCCCCACATTCCAAAATCATTCACAACCAACAAAATTGTGCAGCAAAAAACAAAAAAAATTCCAGCAAAAAAAAAAGTCCAGAAAAAAAAAGAGGGGGGAAACAAAATTAATGCCGCTGGTGTGACCCACGCCTGGGGGCGCCCACGGCCACGGCCCCGGCTCCTCAGGGGAGACTCATGGGGGGGTAATCCGGGAAAGGAGAAGCAGCCCCTGGTCTCTGCCCACCTGGCGGCCTGCCCTCCAAGGCCACAGCTATTCTGTTCAGGCCAGCATTGTTGCCATTTTGGCCTGGATAGCCTGGGTGAGGGCCCTCACATCCTGCCCAACGTCTGCTGTTGTAGTCTGCAGTTCGTTTAGGCAGTTTGTAAGAGCCCGGGAGTGGCAGTCCAGGTCCCCAAGCGTATCCTTTATGGAGGACAGACTCTCCTCCATCCGCCCCAAAGTCTGGCTGACCTGTCCCAGATGGTGGGTCTAAAGGGCCTGGTCCCTTCTGAGATTGGCGAGCAGAACCTTGGCCACCCATCTGGTCTTCTGGGACGACTTCCTGCCTCCAGATGATGCTTGTGGCTGGGGAGAAGGGGAGCCCCTTGGGAGGGGAGCCCTGTTGGGGGAGGAGTGGGAGGGGCTACCCCTTATGGAGGGCTGGCTGCTGCCAGCCAGAGGGGAAGACTCCTCCAAAAACAACAAGCCACTGCCTGACATGACCTCCTCCTCCAACTCGAACTCCTCCTCCTCAAACTCCTCCGAGGACTCCGGCCTTGTCTGAGGGTCCTCATCAGGCTGGTGTCCCGGGGATGGTGCAGTCAGGCCAGGTGGCCCAGCCCCCTCCTGCACATCTGTGGGTGACACAAAACATTCACAGGTTGGAGGATCCACACACTTGCCACATATTCCTCCCCCCCCCACACATGCTACACACCAGATAGGAAAAAAAACGTACCTGTCATCACGGCCTCCTCAATGGAGTCATAGCCAGGTAGGCCCTCCACTTGCTGCCTATTAAAGGTCTGGGCTACCACACGCTCCTCCGCTGTCAGCCTAACAGGGCATGGTGGGCCCCCTCCAGTGCCCCTGGCATGATCATTGATCTTCTTGATGATCCCCTCACGTGTCCGGGTCTCCCCCCCCCCAATGAATTTACCTGGTTGGTAATGTTCTGCAAGATCTCCTTCTTCCTGGCCAGGGTGGTGTTGGCACTCTCTGGGCCGTGCAGGAAACGCCCATATTGGGTAAGGGCCCAGGCAATAATTTGTTTCTCCCCCAAAGTAAAATTGGTCTTGCGCTTCCTTTCAGTCATATTCATACAACAACTCTCTCCCAAATAATCACCAAAAATCACTCACAAAAACAAGCAGGAAAAATCAAGCAACAAAACAAACAAACAAAATCTATCAACCAAAAAGTCGCACAACCAGTCACCAAAAGACACTATCAAATATATTTTACAAAACACTAGCTCAAACAGTCAACAAAAATCACAAAGACAAGTCACAAAGCAACAAACGCGAACACACAACAGAACAAAAGCACCTTGCTGTATAGAAATGGATACAAAGGGATGTACTTTTGCAAAGGAAGGGCGTTTGTGTCTGTCTATTTAAGCTCTCTGCGTAGCTCACTAAGTTGCCCGGGTCCACTACCAATTTCACTGATTGCGCCATTCCCGAGTTGTGAGCATAAGCACAGAGGTGCTGACCATGGTCTGCTTCATGCGCGCATGCGCGATCCGGCCAGCCCTTTATTTGCATGGGGTGACGGCTCATTTCAATGTAACACGCCCACGTCCTTCCCAATTTGAATTACTCCGCCTTACGCCTCGGGAATTACGTTGCACCGGCGCAAATTTCTGCGCAAATACTACGAGGATACAGTGATTGCGCCTCTACATTGCGCCGGTCTAACGTAAAGGAGGTGCGCTACGCCGGTTAAAATATGCGCCAATGTACCTGAATCTGGCCCAATGTTTTAAACCCGCGCATGCTCAGAAGCAAGTTATGAGACGGGATCTTGAATGGAACTTCCCCTTTAGAGTGCCGTCGTATGTGTTTTACGTCACCGTGCTTTGCTCATCATTTTTTTTAAACAATGGTGTGTGGGCAACATCGTTTTTAATGATGAAGTTGGAAAAACATTGTTTTTTCTACATGCTGAAAAACAACAGGTTTTTTTCATGCCGAAAAACGATTGTGTAAAAATCATCAGCACCACGGTAACCACGGTAGCAAGGGTAAAATGAACGGAGTGGAGAATGCGACCCTTCCAGAATGGTTTTCTCCAAGAGTGGAGACCAGGAAGCATGGACCAGGTCATTTATATAACCTCAGCTTTGAGGGAGAGTCTTTTCTTGTGGCTACAATGGACCCATTGCCTGGGTCATAATCACAACAGATTCCAGCAACCCTGCAGCTTTCATTGGCCCTCTTATGAGCCATCCTCCCTCCCTTCTTGGCAAACTCTCACAAGAGTAAGAGAGAGAGAGCTGTGCATGATGTCATAAGCCTAGGCTATTGACCAGACAAGAAACAGGAAGTGGACTGTATAAGGTATTTACTGAAAAAAATATGTTTTTCTATCCAAAGTTAAAACAACAAGGGCAGAAGATTTAATAGATGGAAAAGATGAAAAAATTACTGAAGGTCAGCTTTAAGAATGACAAAATAGGAATTTGATGTTCTGAGAGCCACTGACCAAAAGAGGAGCTTTGCTACCCCAAGTTCAACATTACAGTTTAATTTTAAAGATGAAACCTAGAAATGAACACTTGAACATAAATGCCAAATTGATTTATTCTAATAACTTTATGATAAAGACTTATTTTTAACCAAAAAATATAAGAGAGTGTGGCAAAAAAGACCAAGCCATTATAAAGTTGAAAAGTCACAAGTAGGGATGAGCTCCGCTCGACTCGAACATTGTCTATTCATACGTTAGACGAAATTCGAACAAAACGGGTCGTTCGCGCCAAATTCGAGTGACGCAAAACGGCCCATAATTCACTGCGGCATTGCGCGCTGAAGATTGGCCAAACATGCACTATGACCCTGCATGCTTGGCCAATCACAGCGCGCAAAAAACGGAGAGCCATAATTGGCCAAAGCCAGGGTGGCTTTGGCCAATTATGGCTCAGGGCTTTAGCCCACGCCCCACACTATACAGTATAAGGCCGCCTGCTGGGCGGCCTCGTGTAGTGTGTTGCAGTTGTTAATGAGAGCAGTTAGAGAGACAGAGAGATAGTCTTTTTATATAGCTAGATAGAGCAGGCAGGCAGGCTAGTCAGTTTAGCTTAATTTACAGTGTGTAGAGGATATATATACATCCCTAGGAGTTGTACATATATTTATACACTGTATAGCTTAGCTAGATCAGCTATTCCTAATTTACTGGCAGGCAGGTGATTGTGCTATTTAAAGACGTTATCACAGGTATAGACACCCAGCAGGTACAATATTTAACCACTTAAGGACCGCCTACTGCACATATACGTGGGCAGAATGGCACGGCTGGGCACATCAACGTATATATACGTTGATTTTAGTACCCAGCCGTGGGTCACGGGCGCGCGCCCGCGGTGCGCTCCCGTGACCCGGTCCGAAGCTCCAGGACCAGGACTGCGGGATTCGTGGACCCGATCGCCGCTGCAGTGCGGCGATCCATCCCTGGAGCTGAAGAACGGGGAGAGCCGTGTGTAAACACGGCTTCCCCGTGCTTCTCTGTGGCCGCAGCATCGATCGCGTCATCCCTGTTTTAGGGGGACGCGATCGATGATGTCACACCTACAGCCACACCCCCCTACAGTTGTAAACACACACACAGGGAACATTAAAAGTAACAGCACCCCCTGTGGTTAACTCCCAAACTGCAACTGTCATTTCCACAGTAAACAATGCAATTTAAATGTATTTTTTGCTGTGAAAATGACAATTGTCCCAAAAATGTGTCAAAATTGTCCGAAGTGTCCGCCATAATGTCGCAGTCATGAAAAAAATTGCTGATCGCCGCTATTAGTAGTAAAAAAAATAATAATATAAATGCAATAAAACTATCCCTTATTTTGTAAACGCTATAAATTTTGCGAAAACCAACCGATAAACGCTTATTGCGATTTTTTTTTACCAAAAATATGTAGAAGAATACGTATCGGCCTAAACTGAGGAAAAAAAATGTTTTTTTATATATTTTTTGGGGATATTTATTATAGCAAAAAGTTTAAAATATTGCATTTTTTTTAAATTGTCGCTCTATTTTTGTTTATAGCGCAAAAAATAAAAACCGCAGAGGTGATCAAATACCACCAAAGAAAGCTCTATTTGTGGGGAAAAAAAGGACGCCAATTTTGTTTGGGAGCCATGTCACACGACCGCGCAATTGTCAGTTAAAACGACGCAGTGCCGAAAGGGGCAAGGTCCTTTACCTGCATTTTGGTACGGGTCTTAAGTGTTTAAAGGAATTTTTCATTTTTTTATTTTTTATTTAAGCATCATTAAAAGCACTGCGCTGTGTGTACTTATCAGCATCACATGCCCCCACGGATTGGATAAATTGGACATTTTATGCATCTACACATGATCCCCCTCTGGACATCCTATATTAGAATTGCCTTATGAACTTATGGACTTATCTTTCTAAGCT